>CM062296.1:75633369-75813099 GCA_031216915.1 Pictodentalium vernedei | reverse complement strand
CGTAACCTGCGCAGTTGTTGTGATTAAGTTGTTTTTTCCGGAACGCGAGAATGTTCCGGAAAACCAATAAAAATACAACAAATGCGCAGGTTACAGCGCAAATTGTTTTCAAATTGTTGTCCCACTTAAGCATTGTTGGTGCTATTGAAACTAACTTTTCCTGGTGAACGTGTGCATAATTTATAACCGGACATTACACATCAGTGAATTGGAGTTCATGGAATAAATAAATACGTCTCTCCAGGTATATCTGGCAAACATTTAATGTGTTATTATTTTTTATTTTTTCGTTGTTATTTTGATGATTTTGTATTTTTTATGGTTTCATCCATATTGGCCCCAGAAACCTGTTGATTTCCGGTACATGCACTGATGTAAACACATGGGCGATTGAACAACGACTAAATAGAATACATCTTTATTATTATTTATGGTCAATGTAAATAACATTGGCCGGCCCAATATAATAGTTACAGTTGAAGCAAGAACACACTACAAATATAGGTACCTTAAATGCGGTTAACCACGGTCAAACACGCTGGTTAACCGGTCAGAAAAAAGTCTTAACCGCGGCAGCACTAAGAAGCAGCCGGCAGGCCATTAATGAAAACAAAATTCATTAACGACCCATCACTTGCTTCCGGTCATGGCCAGTGACACAGGGGAGAGGCGTGTGATAGCTCAAGCAAAAATTGTCCAAGGTGCCTGAATAATCACCCACCTCTGTTCTTGGGTATGTTTTCATCCTTTTGAGTTGCGTCAACAGAAACATTCAATTAAGTTTTGATGTTGGGAAAGAATCCCTCACAATTTGAAGCATTTAAAGTACAATTCCAAACAATTTTCCTTTCCGTCTGTTTGAACATGACACACAGTAGTTCGCTTATACATCCACACACGACATGACAACAGTACAATGGTTGTACATTGACAACTTGCCTAGAGCTTACTCCCGCCACAAAACGAACATGCATGTTCAGATAAAAAAAAACGGTGGCCATTCTGTGATCTGAGAAACGTTTTAATACTTCCATATTTTTTTTTTATCAAAGCCATGCAGAATATTGCCCCATTCCTTATTTTCTTTTATACACATGACACCTGTCGCTCCAATTCACCAGTAACATGAATTAATGTGCCCGATTTGGAATTTATGCATCTATTTTCCACGATTTTAATAATCTGCCATTTGAAATCCAGAACTAATTTTGGTGGGTTACATATATTTATATATACACTCTCAATCAAAATCACTCTCCTCCCATTTTTCATAGAGCTGTAGGTTAACCGAAACCGAACCAAGGTTTTTAGTTTTTTTAAAAAACCGAAACTGTCGACATCCCGTAATCTAAGGTTTTTCGTTTTTTATTAAATACTCTCTTGCTGCAGAAATTCACAGAATGTAGCCATTCCAGAATAGTGAGAGTACCCAGGCACTGCCAATGGCAGTGTCTGGGTACTCCCACTACAGTTAAAACTAGAAGTCCTGTCACGAATAGTGCGCTTATCTAGGCTTAATTGCGCGTTGGAATTGCACGCAATTGCCATATCGAATGGCATCCAAAGCACGGCAGGTTCTCCTGGTTACTTATAGCAAACACATGCAATGTTTCTGCCAATGGACCTCCGGGTTACCCGGAGGTCCATTGTCTGAAACATTGCTTGTGCACAGGCGATATCAGGCCTCGAAATAAGAGGCGAACGATCGTACCGTTCGCCTATCGTTTACGCAGATTTGTTTTCAGGCAAACGCTCTATCGGTTAAACAAAAATCATGCCGATGGCCGACGAAGTTAGTTGTTGCATGATGAGAAAAGTTTTCAACGTTTCTCCTCCCACTGATTTAAAAGAAGGCTTTAAGAAGCACTGCAGTGAACAACACGAGAACAAAATGCTCGTGCTTATCATACAGCGTGTTTCAATCATTACTGTACTTGTGGGGGGTATAAATCTATAGTATTAGCGGTACTCAAGATCTGCAGTACCAACTCGCGGCGTCCTCTGGCTCTCGAAACAATTAATTTGTTTCGATTCTGAGAAAGACGATTGTCTGTTACAGTTAAAGGGAGCTAACTGCCTTAATACATTTACCGCACATGAGGTTTTAACTCGCACTGCGCGAAGCTGAAAAAAAGTCTTCAATACAATAAAAATGAGACATATTGAAAATCAAATGAGCTGTTGTTAATTATTTGCATTCCGCCCCTTTTTACTCTACCAATCCATGATAAAAATTTTCAAACACATTACGGAAACGTCTTTTATTCACCAATGCAGACTTCTTGTTTACGTGCTTATTTCATTTGAATAAACAGCCAGCATGGTTGTGAACATGGGTTTTTCCAAATGATTTCAAACACTGTGGCACAAATGAAGTTTTAGTTTGGAATTTTGGATTACATTCTCCGGATTCCGAAATGTAGGGGAAGGTAGATACGATTTACAATTATTTCTTTTCCATTGTTAATCAGAGACTGCCAATGCAACTCCCATGCCCTAAAGTTCAATGTATTCGTAATACAGACATCCCTCGACGGTATTTGACCCCATCCCCACACAATTGCCCAATTCCCACACCCAGTTCGAGACAAATGTGTTTGGGCTTCTGAAATAATAAGCCACGCAGCAAAATAAACAATTACAATTCTTTAATTTTCATTAGACACAAAAATCATATAAAGCAAAGAACAACAAATGTTAATGCATGCACACGTGAATGTGTATGGGGGGGGGGGGGGGAGGGGGCATGTGTATGTACCTGTTTTGTACTTCGCCTGCCTTGTGTCTAAACGCCAAACTAATTTGGGAGGAAGTGTAGTTGGGTATGTCAGAAGCTTTGTCAGTATTAATCCTTTTAATGCAATGGTTAACCAATAGGTTTATGAAAAAAATCTAGGTAATCGATCAACAGGTTAACCATTGTCAAATGAGGCAACCTGCTGGAAGGTTTATCAGAATCTTGTTATTTCGAGGCCTGGGCGATATGTACATAATTTGATAGCCTTACAATGGTCATAACGCGTAGATTACATGTAACACGCAGATCAACGTGCTATTTGTGCACATTTCAGGACAGGACTTCTAGTTTTAACTGTACTCTGGGAAGGCTACATTCTGTGAATTTCCGACATTTCAGTTTAGTTGTGTTTGCAGCTTTCCTCAAGTTGCGTGTAGGTGTCAGACCTCAAAAAATGGCCAAGCACAATAAAAGTTCTGTATATTTAGGTAATTATTATATTGGCCTTCCTGATTCTTCATGTATTAGAGCTTATTTTGGGCATTCATTGAGTTTCACTCAATTTCACTACCATTCAGTTATGATTCCGGACATAAGAATGAGTTTTATTGAATTTTACTTGGCCTCATGAACAAACCGAAAACCGAACCAAACCGAGGTTTTACTCCACCTGAAAAACCAAAACCGAAACCGAACAAGAAATTTAAAAACCTACAGCTCTAATTTTTCACTCTCTCAAACTTTATTTGAGGTGAGCAGTTTTCCACTCGCCTCCATTTTGCTCCGATTCGTCATTGCATGGCAATAATAGTAATAACATAATTTTGTCAGTTGTCCCGGTTTATTAATGGCACTCGAGGACTGCATCTCGGGTTGCTAATATACCCTTGCACTGTTATTCATTCCTCTCTGGCCGTTAATATAACAATAACATAATTTGGAGGGCATTACAGTTTATTAACAGCCCGAGGGTTTACCGGTCCGAAATGAAGTCGAGGACTGCTACAGTTAAAACTAGAAGTCCTGTCCTGAAATGCGCACAAATAGCACGTTGATATGCTTGTTAATGTACGCGTTATGGCCCAAGTAAAGCTATCAAATTCTGTACATATGGCCTGTGCACAAGCAATGTTTCAGCCAATGGACCTCCGGGTAACCCGGAGGTCCATTGGCAGAAACATTGCATGTGTTTGCTATGAGTAACCAAGAGAACCTGCCGTGCTTTGGATGCCATTCGATATGGCAATTGCGCGCAATTCCAACGCGCATTTAAGCCTAGATAAGCGCACTATTCGTGACAGGACTTCTAGTTTTAACTGTACATGACATAAAGTTTTCAATTTCGACAGACAAACAAACTGGTGTCACATGATTATCACGTGATCGGTTTCAATTGCAGTAAGTTAGAAAACTTAAAAACAGGCCCTATATTTACCGCTTTTAAGTCAGGAATAAAGGCTTAAAATATAATCAGATTTACTTAATATATACAGCTGCTTGTTCTTATGGGGCTAGCTTTGCTGGACATTTTACATATTTAATAATTTAAATGAAATCACATTGTTTACTACAGTTAAAACTAGAAGTCCTGTCACAAATAGTGCGCTTATCTAGGCTTAATTGCGCGCAATTGCCATATCGAATGGCATCCAAAGCACGGCAGGTTCTCTTGGTTACTCATAGCAAACACATGCAATGTTTCTGCCAATGGACCTCCGGGTTACCCGGAGGTCCATTGGCTGAAACATTGCTTGTGCACAGGCCATATGTACAGAATTTGATAGCTTTACTTGGGCCATAACGCGTACATTAACGCGCATATCAACGTGCTATTTGTGCGCATTTCATGACAGGACTTCTAGTTTTAACTGTAGTTGAAGCTTTTTCCATTTCAGAATGTATGGCAGCAAAGGAACAAAAATTGTGACGTGTCAGGCTGTTAATGCGAGTTTTCCCCCATTAACGGCCCGACATGTCATGTGACTTTTTGAAGTTGAGCATTGCGTTCTTGTATTGCCTTATTAAACTTTGTTAATGTACTAGAAAACGCCCGATAAAGTGGTAATAATATAACATTAAGATGAGTTTGGAGGGCGTTAGGGCTTATTAGCAACCCGAGAGGAATGAATAACAGAGGGTTGATTACCGGCCCGAGACAAAGTCAAGGGCTGTTATTCAGCCCTCAAGGGCCATTCATAACTAGGTCGCCTGATAAAATTATGTTATTACTATTATTACAATGACTGACAGCGGTGACAGGCTGTTAATGAATTTTGTTTTCATTAAAGCCCTGCCCCGGTAAACTCTGTTGATATACTAGAAAACACCTACTAAAATGGTAATAATAAAACGTAATGCCATCCAGACTCATGTTATTGTTTTATTGTGGTACCATATACAGTACTTATGGTTTGCAGGGGCCATTTTGTTTCAGCCTGCTGGGTAGGCAACTAATATCATTTTAAGGTACATGGTTTGTGTAATTATCATGTACGTCATCACTAGGGTTGGGTGGTTTTTCGGGTTTTTTTTTTCTTTTTCAAAACCAAAACCGAACCACAGCCTTAACAAAAAAGAGACTTTTGGTTTCAACATATTTCCCAGAATTGGTAAGTTAATGACTCTCAATCACATGCTTTCCGTATGCCAAAGGCTAAAATGTGGGATAAAGGTAAATGCTGTGCCATTATGCTTACTTTGAAAGGATTGACAACAAATCCCCCCAAAATAGTGGTAGCAAATTTCTTATATCTTAAACGATATCTTCAGAATCACCACCAGAAAGAATTTGAAAAATTAAGTCTTGCATAAGAATCCACACATGCGATTTAAGAATCGTTAAGTACATTTAATGCACCGGGCACAGCCTCAGACTCGCTCATATTAGACCAAATAGGTATTGAAAGTTACCTGTCAATATATGGTGTAAAAGTAATATAAATTATCTTTCACCCAAATTAATCTGCGTGCGGCGTGTAGTAAATTAGATTGGAGGTAAACATTAAATTTATTGAGTTTTAAAACCTCTAAGTTCACATGGGAAAAATGACAGGTGAATTATGTAAATTGGCCAACTTCTGGCACATTCTCTGAAAGAGTCACAGAGATAAAGCTGTGCAGTTCTGTGTTTTTGTCAAAAATAAAATGGTTAAATTAAAATAAAACATATCCTGTTAAATGGACCGCAGGTAACTATTGAAAGTTTTTTAAACTTATTGCGAATTGTTTGTATACTATTTGAACTTACTTTAAGGAATCGCGCAGTACTCCAGGTCTGTCAGGTATAAACTGTCAAGTTAACACTGCATTCCCAATACACAGTTGTTATAATCAACACATGTTTTCCCTGGTACATTTTGTGTACACAACGAATCCCAAGATGCAATATTGCAAACTTTCAAATTCCATTTAGAGCTGTAGGTTTTTAAATTTCTTGTTCGGTTTCGGTTTTGATTTTTCAAGTGGAGTAAAACCTCGGTTCGGTTCGGTTTTCGGTTTGTTCATGAGGCCAAGTAAAATTCAATAAAACTCATTCTTATGTCCGGAATCATAACTGAATGGTAGTGAAATTGAGTGAAACTCAATGAATGCCCGAAATTAGCTATATAATACATGAAGAATCAGGAAGGCCAATATAATAATTACCTAAATATACAGAACTTTTATTGTGCTTGGCCATTTTTCGAGGTCTGACATCTTCACGTAACTTGAGGAAAGCTGCAAACACAACTAAACTGAAATGTCGGAAATTCACAGAATGTAGCCTTCCCAGAGTAGTGAGAGTACCCAGACACTGCCATTGGCAGTGTCTGGGTACTCTCACTACTCTGGGATGGCTATATTCTGTAAATTTCTGCAGCAAGAGAGTATTTAATAAAAAAACGAAAAACCTTAGATTACGGGATGTCGACGGTTTCGGTTTTTTAGAAAAACTAAAAACCTCGGTTCGTTTCGGTTAACCTACAGCTCTAATTCCATTATGCAGCCATCTCCCTTCATTGGAGTGAGTGAGTTACCAATAAAAGTGATTCATATATTACTACTTTCTTCAATAATAGTTATCAAATTCACAAGAACTATGATTTGCACACCTTTATTCCACTGTCATTTGAAGCAGGAACCATTTAGAAACCAGTCTAGTCTATTTTGAAGCTATGTGATAATTACTGGAATAAGCACAACAATTGCATATTATCCACCAGGGAGAGAGCTCAGAGACTCCTTAGAAAATAAGGAAATGTTGATTTCTGCTAAAATGTAGCTTTTCTTGTAAATTTTTGTATCTGGACAAGGCTCCAAATCTCAATGACAGAATAAGGCAGATCCCATCAATGCTGGAGCCATAGTTTGAAATTCTGGAGGAGTACGAGGACCATGCTGATGAAGAGTGTGTGTGTGTGTGTGGGGGGGGGGGGGGGGGGGAGGGGGGGCAGGGCTTATATTTCGTCTAAATTTGTGAGAATCCATTTGGATTCTCGTGAAAATGGTTGCGAGAATCCATATCTACTATGAGTGTCCCAGGATTCCAGGACGCCACCATGGTTCAACCTCTGTTGTATACTCATAACACATGTTAACCTTTTACCCAACACACCTTTTTAATTTTTAAAACTAAATTTGATAATTTGTAAACAATATATAACTAGAAAGTGTTTTAGCACATTAAAACATATGTCTCCCCTTCCTTTTGAGGTCAGAGGTCAAGCTCACATGCAGTTCATCAAGGTAGCGGACATGCGGTTTCATGGTGGCACATCTACATGTCAAAAAAAAAAAATCTGGTCTGGACAATTACTCCCTATTTAAAGTACATAAATTTGACCTCACGGGATCCTGAGACACTCGTAGTAGGTATGGATTCTCGCAACCATTTTCACGAGAATCCAAATGGATTCTCACAAATTTAGACGAAATATAAGCCCTGTACATAGCATGTACTTGCTTACAAGACAAGATTTGATACTTATACTTAACGTCACACACAGTCGGTCATAAAATGGAGGTCTGGGGGTGAGGTGGAGAGAGCAGTATGACCAACTTTGGACTACTCTTCCTGCACATGTTAATTAAATAAGGAGTGTGGTGACTCGGTGGTTATGGCATTGGACTTCAAACCATAAGGTCCACCGTCCGATCCCCACCAGGGGCAACTGCATTGTACCTTGGGCAAGGTACAGTTGAAACTAGAAGTCCTATCAAAATTTGCACAGAAAATGCTCGTTCGTCCGCACTTACAGTTAAAACTAGAAGTCCTGTCTTGAAATGCGCACAAATAGCACGTTGATATGCGCATTAATGTGCGCGTTATGGCCCAAGTAAAGCTATCATATTCTGTACATATGGCCTGTGCACAAGCAATGTTTCAGCCAATGGACCTCCGGGTAACCCGGAGGTCCATTGGCAGAAACATTGCATGTGTTTGCTATGAGTAACCAGGAGAACCTGCCGTGCTTTGGATGCCATTCGATATGGCAATTGCACGCAATTCCAACGCGCAATTAAGCCTAGATAAGCACACAATTCGTGACAGGACTTCTACTTTTAACTGTAGCTACAGACAGTTATTGCCTGTCACTTTTAGTAAAGCCCAAATTAGGGCTTCCAGCACTCTACCAGTTAAATAAGGAGTGTGGTGACTCGGTGGTTATGGCATTGGATTTCAAACCAGAAGGTCCACCGTCCGATCCCCACCAGGGGCAACTGCATTGTACCTTGGGCAAGGTACAGTGGAAACTAGAAGTCCTATCAAAATTTGCACAGAAAATGCTCATTCGTCCGCACTTACATGTAACTGCAGAAGAATGGAGTATGAAATACACCAGCATTTGAGCTGGTGCAGTGCAAAATACAATGCCCTATAAGCCAGGTTGCCAGTGAAATCAAACTGAACCAATCAACAGGGAAGAAAATATTGAGACTACAGTATGTGGAGGGGGGATTACCACTAAATCGCCGCCGTATAGATTTTTGTAATTATTTACAATTTCTGAGGACAAAACACAAGAAGCAATTGCAAACTTTCATCTCATGGACAACCGGGTTGCACCCGGTTGTCCATGTGATGAAAGCTTGCAAGTGTTTCTTACGCTGTTATAAACAATTTTAAATACTCTTCGAGTGGAGAAAATATGGCATTGCGAATAAGTAGAAAACCACTCTTCGTTCTACATATGTAGTCAAATTTTAATATCTGTTCACATTATTACGTATATACAGTACATAGAGAGTGTATTTTTGTCAATAAATCACCAGTGCTTTCATTTTGACGGGGCCGATCGGCCCCAGCCCAGTAAACAGCCCCTGAAAAAGAAATTACGGGGGCGATTAATCGGCCCGGCAAAAAAAGTTAAATCCCAAACACGTTATTGACAAATTGAACGGGTTGTCTCCATTTCGGTTTTTGTACGTAACATTGGTGTGAAATTCTAAGAACTCTGGTGTTGAACGCAACCCGAGTACATAAAAATTGATAACTTTGAGACTGTCATCAGTGTCGAAATTTAATGCAAATAAAACAATTCTTGTTATTACATTCAATAAATTTTCATTCGCAAATCAGTATGAAGTTGAAACGCAACAGGATGGTGATGGGAAATCATATGTTTCAAAACTTTGCAGCAGACATCAACAGGCAGTGATGCAGGCGACTCCCAAAGGGAAAATATGTACAGTTAAAACTAGAAGTCCTGTCATGAAATGCGCACAAATAGCATGTTGATATGCGCGTTATGGCCCAAGTAAAGCTGTCAAAATCTGTACATGTCGCCTGTGCACAAGCAATGTTTCAGCCAATTCCGGAGGTCCATTGGCAGAAACATTGCATGCGTTTGCTATGAGTAACCAGGAGAACCTGCCATGCTTTGGATGCCATTCGATATGGCAATTGCGTGCAATTCCAATGCGCAATTAAGCCTAGATAAGCGCACTATTCGTGACAGGACTTCTAGTTTTAACTGTACTATTCTTTCAATTAAATTTATTTTCTGAAGTAACTGCAACCACAAATGACAAGTATGATTTTTGGGCCCAGCATTTCTGTGCAGTTGCAGTAATGACCCCACCGCCCCAGATTAACAAAATCTTTATACGGAAAATTTAAATTGTGCGTGCACTGTTCATCTTGCCAAACAGTTCACTGGTTGTCAGGGAAACCGAGCATAGGTCGTTTTGCTCGGTGTTCAACTCGCCCCAATGTCAATTCGTCCCAATTTCTTGCACCTGTTCATTTTGCCCCACTTTCACAAACGGGTAGTTTTGTTATAAACTTTTGATAGTATTATTTGGGGAAAAGTTTGGGGGCGCGGTGGCTCAGTTGGTAGAGTTGCAGGCTGTAAGCCGAGAGGTCCTCGGTTCGAATCTCACCTGCGACAGCCGCGTTGTGTCCTTGGGCAAGACACTTCACCCCGATTGCCTACATGGGGGCACGATGACGCTGTGTACTGGGGCGTACTGCACGTCGATGGTGCGCAATCTAACCCTGCCTGTGCTGCGGTGCAGAGTTCAGAGTTACGATGTTGGAGAGCTGACAGCTGCTCGTCGTTGCTCGGTGGTTCTCTCCGGGTACTCCGGCTTCCTCCACCCGTAAAACTGTCACGGTCACGATTAGCCATTGTGCATAAGTATGTGACCTTAAACACCAATAAACAATAAATAATAAATGATAGTATTTTTTGACTCTGTGTCTGTTTGTCATTATGGCACCTTATACCCCCCTCATCCCATTACCTTTTTATTTATCTTGGTCATTTTTTATATGGCATTTATATTACATATAATTTACCATATCATTTCCAACATATATATTCCAAATGATCTGGTAATATATATGTCATATAAATACCTTATAAAAAACTACATGTCATGCTGAATATAAGGTACTTAGGAGAAATCAGCCCTTACCTATAAAAATAGGCCCCGTAAGTGCTTTTACAGGGCCGATTTTTAGGCCTCATTACTATTTTAAAATGCAAGGCCTGAATCACCCGTGGAGTGATGATTTCTCTCAAGCAATAAATGCTAATTTGATGCAAAGCGTAATTAGCATAAGCACAGTTTCAGCCAATGCACCTCCAGGTTAAACCTGGAGGTCCATTGGTTGAAATTTGGCTTCTGCTTCATGTGTTTCTGTACGGTAGTACCTTGAGTGATACCTCCACTCCATGGGTGATTGGGTGACAATCCACCCTCCACGTACTGTATGTTTCCCAATAGAGAGGTTAGGAATGATGTTAATAATCTCTATTTACTAATATAGAATTGTTGGGCACACTGTTTTTCTACGGGAATTGAATTTCACTAATGAGGCTGTTTGAGTTTGATAGGGACAAAAAGTGTACTTACATGGCACACTATTACTTCAAAATAGCGCACAATACAGTGACAGGACATCAAGTTTTAGCTGTTCTCAATTCCAGTCACTCACGGGGAAGGGAGGGGACATTGTACACTAAGGCATAATGCATGTCGATGGAGCACTTGTCTTCAACCAATGCTGTGAAGTTAGCAAGTTGGGGAGTCTTGACAGTTGCTCGGTGGTTCTTTCCGGGTACTCCTGCTTCCCCCACCCATAAAACTGCCTAACCTGAGGTGCCAGGCTTGGTCCTATACTTTCTGCCATAAAATGATCTGCTTCACAATGATTGATCAACAGATTCTTCATAAAACAGCTCCACATGGTAACCTCGGGAATTGAAGCAGTCCTTCTTGATTACACTGTTCAGTTTAAACAAGATTTGTTTTACTGGTAAAATACGACCCGGTCTGGTCACCAATGCCAGTGGTGGAAGTCCTCTAAAATGTGCAATATGATATAAATGATTGGCTGAACTTGACTTTGTTCTCCATCTTGCGCTCACGATTAGCCATTGTGCAGAAATAAGTGACCTTCAACACCAAAAAATTAAATTCATTAAACTCCCGACATTAGGCTCCTAAGATTGTTACAAGCTGTCCGGAGTTGAAATGTTTTTCATCTGGCCTGTCATTTTAAGGAGGGCGACCACTCATGCTCTCAAGCTCTCCCAAACTAAAATTTACGACGACTGTAAGCACCCTGCTTACCACATACATGTACAAGGAGAGCCACAAAAGTTAACTTTGTTTATTAATGGTGATCTGTATCCCTCACCTTATATGTGATCGTGAACTTCGGAAAAGCTTACTGGTAGCTAGTCTCTGCAAGGTCCCATGCCTACAGTTAAAACTAGAAGTCCTGTCCTGAAATGCGCACAAATAGCACGTCGATTTGCACGTTAATCTATGCGTTATGACGATGGTAAGGCTATCAAATTCTGCACATACGGCCTGTGCACAAGCAAAGTTTCAGCCAATGGACCTCCGGGTAACCTGGAGGTCCATTGGCAGGAACATTACTTGTGTTTGCTATGGGTTACAAGGAGAACCTGCCATGCTTTGGCTGCCATTCGATATGGCAATTTTGCGCAATTCCTACGCGCAATTGAGCCTAGATAAGCGCACAGTTCGTGACAGGACTTCTAGTTTTAACTGTAGCCTCTGGCACAGAGTCTGACTGGTAACAATTTTGCTTACATAACGAATACTGACAATAAATGGAACCGTCTGACTACCAGTACATGCGGCGAGTGGCTTGTAACTAAATCACTTGGGGAGTGGAGTTATCACTGAAAGTACCACTTTCAAATTCTGAAATGTGGACAAAAAACACAAGCAACGTTTCAGCCAATGTTATACCCAGAGGTCCATTGGCTGGAACTTTGCTTGTGCTTGTTATGCTTTGTAACAAATTGGCGATTATTACTTGGGTGGAATCTCCACTCTGCAGGTGATTTTGTGATAATACACTCTCCACATACTGTACATAATTCAGGTAGAAATTCTGACATGCTTTGTAAGAAATTATTGCATTTTTCAAAGTTTTCATACATTTACTTGCAGAATAGAAACTTTCCTCTTAAGATTGGGGTCATTGCTTATTTCTTGTTTGGGTCATTGCTTCTTTATCAGAGTGCACATTGCTGCAGGATCAGTTTTAGATGGCACATACTTGCTATTCCAATGGTACCAACACTTCTTTATATATACATTCCAGACATCTTGGTTTACAGGTTCAAGGTGTCATTATGTGGTTCTGTTTTAGATTGCTTTCACTCTCCCAGCATGCTAATAGCATTCTTCCTGTTACTTTTGGTTTGATATCTTTGATCTAAAGGAGTTCATTACTAGCCTATGAACAGTTATGGTGATAAGTATGTAGGTTGAAAACACTACACACTGGTGTTGTTAGGTGGTGGAGTGTAACTTCATTAACTTGCTGGGAACTAATGTCCATACATTGTATACTGAATTTTCATGCAGGAACTTCTTCCCATAATGCAACTGGGAATTTAACCCCCCAAAATCTTTTTGACAGAGCTCAATGCAATATCTATAGCATAACCAAAGTCTGAGGATTGTAAATCTAAACAATGGATAGAGTTCACATTCTGAAAGCTTTGTCAATTTCACATAACAAATTTTCCTGCTGAAGCCTTAAATTTGGCTGCAATTTGAGCGACGTGTTTGAAACGCCCATTTTGTTTACAAAAATGCACACAGCATCAGAAGATTTTATTTAATGTTCATTGTTATACGGCCGCTCATATGAGCGGGCCATATTATGGCATGGCAATGCCTGTTTGTCTGTCTGTCTGTCCATCCATCCGTACGTCCCTCCGTCCATCCCTCTGTCCGTCCGCCCGTCCCTCTGTCCGTCCACCCATTAGCTTTTGTTTGCCCACGTGATAACTTGAAAACAATACATCCAACAGATACTATTTTTTATGGTTGATTAGTCATGACTAGAGGATGGTCCCTTTCGATAACCAGCATTCTGGCGTATCCAATATGGCCACCACGGCAGCCATCTTGGATTTTCAGAGACTTTTGATTGTCCATGCGATAACTTGAACCCTACAGATCCAACAGATGCTGTTTTTTTTATGGTTGATTAATCATGACTAGAGGATGGAACCAGCATTCTGGCATATCCTAGATGGCCACCATGGCAGCCATCTTGGATTTTTAGGGACTTTTGATTGTCCATTTGTCATGGTTGATTAGTCATGACTAGAGGATGGTTCCTTACGATAACCAGCATTCTGGCATTTCCAATATGGCCACCATTGCAACCATCTGGGAGTTTGGGTGATTTTTGATTCTTCACGCAATAACTGGAAAACAATATATTCAACTTTAATGGGTCGTACATGTAAACCAGGAATGTACAATTATTTTTGAAGGAATTATTGACCTTTTGTTCAACTCAAAATTTCTTCACAAGCGCAATTTTTTCATAGACGGCTGTATATTGATCCACCGCCTGGCAGTGTACTTGTGTAAACTTGTAGCACATCGGCACGGGAGCAGAATTTCTAATTACTGTATCCTGACATAACTTTGTGCAAAAGAAATTTCAGATTACAAGGCATTATCATTTTTATGGTGAATAATGTTACTGCTTTCTGATACATTGCAGCACTCTGCGTTTAGAGCTTCATTCTTGGCCCACTAATTTGTTCATTAACTGGTGGAGTTCTAGAAGCCACTATCAGGGCTTTCAAAAAAATGAGGGCACCAGAGCAATAGCAAATATTGTCCTTGTTCAACTTATTACCTCCCTTGATGTGTTTTTTTTAGTGGTGACATGCCATAAAATGATCTTGAAAAACTGAAAATGTGTTTGTGACGGTCAAAAGTTGGATATAGAACTGAAAATTTCTTGGGTACAAAACGTGTAGAATTTTGGGTATGAAGCAACCAAATATTGGGGTACCAAAAGTCCAAAAGAATACGAAACATCCAGATACGAAACGTCCAAAGTACAAAACGTCCAGATCCCCTACAGGCAACCGACTGAACACATTTTATTAAAACATGTACCAAAAGCAACGTTGTACAGCCCCATGATTGAAGACCAGTGACTTCGGTTAGCTGGGAATAGTGGCGATCTTGTACCGAATTCAGATGATAAATTCCGTAATATCTCGGCTCTGCAAATCCTTAAATATTCTGATATGCACTCCACATGTTTTTAATGTGGAAACTTAATTGAAAAGGCCAGATATCAAAGAGTTTTCAATAATCAGTGTTAAAGATAGAATAACTGGAAACTGCCGGTTGTCATAATCGGCCGATGCCCCATAACCGGCTGGTTCTGATTGCCAATTCCAATTATCGGTTCATTACTCACGGCAGCCATCTTGGATTTTCAGAGACTTTTGATTGTCCATGCGATAACTTGAACCCTACAGATCCAACAGATGCTGTTTTTTTTATGGTTGATTAATCATGACTAGAGGATGGAACCAGCATTCTGGCATATCCTAGATGGCCACCATGGCAGCCATCTTGGATTTTTAGGCACTTTTGATTGTCAATTTGTCATGGTTGATTAGTCATGACTAGAGGATGGTTCCTTACGATAACCAGCATTCTGGCATTTCCAATATGGCCACCATTGCAACCATCTGGGAGTTTGGGTGATTTTTGATTCTCCACGCAATAACTGGAAAACAATATATTCAACTTTAATGGGTCGTACATGTAAACCAGGAATGTACAATTATTTTTGAAGGAATTATTGACCTTTTGTTCAACTCAAAATTTCTTCACAAGCGCAATTTTTTCATAGACGGCTGTATATTGATCCACCGCCTGGCAGTGTACTTGTGTAAACTTGTAGCACATCGGCACGGGAGCAGAATTTCTAATTACTGTATCCTGACATAACTTTGTGCAAAAGAAATTTCAGATTACAAGGCATTATCATTTTTATGGTGAATAATGTTACTGCTTTCTGATACATTGCAGCACTCTGCGTTTAGAGCTTCATTCTTGGCCCACTAATTTGTTCATTAACTGGTGGAGTGCTAGAAGCCACTATCAGGGCTTTCAAAAAAATGAGGGCACTCCCTTGATGTGTTTCTTTAGTGGTGACATGCCATAAAATGATCTTGAAAAACTGAAAATGTGTTTGTGACGGTCAAAAGTTGGATATAGAACTGAAAATTCCTTGGGTACAAAACGTCTAGAAATTTGGGTATGAAGCAACCAAATATTGGGGTACCAAAAGTCCAAAAGAATACGAAACATCCAGATACGAAACGTCCAAAGTACAAAACGTCCAGATCCCCTACAGGCAACCGACTGAACACATTTTATTAAAACATGTACCAAAAGCAACGTTGTACAGCACCATGATTGAAGACCAGTGACTTCGGTTAGCTGGGAATAGTGGCGATCTTGTACCGAATTCAGATGGTAAATTCCGTAATATCTCCGCTCTGCAAATCCTTAAATATTCTGATATGCACTCCACATGTTTTTAATGTGGAAACTTAATTGAAAAGGCCAGATATCAAAGAGTTTTCAATAATCAGTGTTAAATATAGAATAACCGGAAACTGCCGGTTGTCATAATCGCCCGTTGCCCCATAACCGGCTGGTTCTGATTGCCAATTCCAATTATCGGTTCATTATTATATCGTTCAAAACACATTCAATGTTGATGTAACATGAGTGAGATGGTTTTGAATTGAATTGAATAAATCTGAATTTTCTTCTGTCTACCCAAAACAAATAGACGACATTTGCAGAAAACACTAAATAACTATCTTCATTTTTAGCTCAACTTTGGCAAAGCCAAATTTGAGCTTATGCCATGGCCAGTTGTCCGTCGTCCGTCTGGCCATCTGTCCATCAACAATTCAATACGGCTTGGGCTAGAGGCCGTATTTATGAACCGATCTTTACGAAACTTCTTGGGTACCTTTGTTATGACTGTGGGATGAAAACGAGTTTTTTGGGGTCCGATCCGAAATTCAAGTTGGCCGCCAGCTGCCATTTTGTACCGACGATGCAGAAGTCTGTTTTTTGTACAGAACTTCCATATGAAAGCGCTGATTTGAATAATTTTTTGTATGAATGTTTAGTACCATGGGATACATCACATATAATACAGGTTTTTTTCTCATACGTAAATTATGCAAATTAGATGAACTTTGATTTTTTCAGTGCTACTTACACACAGTAAGTGCACATGTCAATACGGCTCGGGCCAGAGGCTGTATTTATCAACCGATCTTGACGAAACTTCTTGGGTACCTCTGTTATCACCTTGGGACGAGAACGAGTGTTTCTGAGTGCAGTCCAAAATTCAAGATGGCTGCCAGTGGCCATTTCGTACCGAAATTAGGTCTAATCAGTTTTTTGTACACAACTTCTATACGGCTCAGGCTAGAGGCCGTATTTATGAACCAATCTTTACGAAACGTCTTGGGTACCTTTGTTATCACCGTGGAATGAGAACGAGTGTTTTTGGGTGTGGTCCAAAATTCAAGATGGCCACCAGCAACCATTGTGTACCAAAATTAATGCAATCAGTCTTTTGTACAGAACTTCTGTATGAAGTTCTGATTTGAATAAATTTTTATATGAATGTTTAGTAAAATGGAATACATCACACATAGTACGGGTTTTTTTCTCATGCAGAAATTATGCAAATTAGATGAATTTTGATTTATTTAGTGCTACTTATACACTGTAAGTGCACATGTCAATACGGCTCGGGCTAGAGGCTGTATTTATCAACCAATCTTCACGAAACTTTTTGGGTACCTTTGTTATCACCTTGGGACGAGAACGAGTGTTCCTGAGTGCGGTCCAAAATTCAAGATGGCTGCCAGTGGCCATTTTGTACCGAAATTTGGTCCAATCAGTTTTTTGTCACAACTTCTATACAGCTCGTATTTATGAACTGATCTTCACGAAACTTCTCGGGTAACTTTGTTTTCACCTTGGGACAGGAATGAGTGTGTTTTGGGGTGCCTTTGTTATCACTGTGCTATGAGAACAAATATTTTGGGGTTCAGTCAGACCCACTCTGGGACTCAGATTACTTTTCTAGTTTAGCATCTGACTGTCACCCACCTTCACAATACTTTACCTATACATTTGTTACAGGCTACGGCCAGTATTTATGTACAGACCGTTACAATACTTTATATGTACATTTGTTATCAGGTCATTACTTAGATGTTTGTCATTGCTGTGTCACATACTATACATGTACATGTCTTGACAAGTTGAGCTACAATGTCATTGACACTTTCATTAGCTCAACTTTGGCAAATTTGAAGTATTGTCATGGGCCCAAAACTTGTAGCACAGTCTGCAGGTCATATTTAATATGGAGGGATTTCATTGTAACTTGGTAGGATGACTCCTTATGATGTCTAGATGAGAACTTCCCCATTTGGTCGCGATCTGTCAGCCGTGATGACCAGGCCTCGAAGTGTTGAAAATTTTCCACCTGTCACAGGCGACAGGTAAATATATTTTCTACCTGTCACCTCCATAAAACTACCTGAACAAAAGGTATCTGACAGTGGAAGCCCGCCGTGCGAGCAAAGGAGATGCGAAGCCACAAGTGCCGAAGGCACGAAGCTGCGAGCACCAAAGGCGCGAAGCATTTGGCCAGGGGTCTGGGTCCTCCCCCAGAAAATTTTGAAAAATTGTTGTGCTCACATGCGTTTTCCTGTGTACTGGCAATGGTTATAAGGCTAATTTTCGGTTCCATTTCATGTGATTTTTTTTGTAGGGAAACATTTTTAAGGTGAATAATTTTCAATATGCTCCCACCCCACGCACACACTGTAATGGCGTAATCCCGCCTAAGACATTGATCGTCGTTTCTATTAGGGCTGTCGCGATTATTCGATTAGTCGACTAACCGTCGACTATTGAAGTATTCGACGTTTTTTATTTTTAGTCGATCGTCGTTCATTTTCAAGGTAGTACACGTTTACTACACGTCGGGCTAAATTGCATTGTTTTGTGAGGTGAATGATCAATGAAGGTGAATAACTTTAAATATCTAACCATAGTTAACATTCATATCCGGAAGACTGTACGACTGTCACTGACTGTGTAAGAAAGAACACTCACAGTTACTCGAGAAGAATAGATTCTTCTGAATTTCTCCAGTCTTGTACACACGAATGCACCCATTGGAAAACCCAAAGCGCGGAAGTGACAAAATTATGACGAAAGTCAGAACGTCAGATCACTTCTCAAAGTTCGGAACTTCAGACTAAGATCCAATTTTAACAACTGACGAGGGAATGCATAGATCTCAATGTTCAAAATTTCGAGAAACTTATTGCAGAAAGGAAACATATGCAGGAACGTTCTTTGGTAAATTCATTTTAATTCATCGGCTTCAATCTAGTTCAAACCTGGACCCGCAGTCAGTAATATTATTTTTGGGGTTGGTACGTCCTACAGGACGTACCAACCCCAAAAATTATATTACGGACTGTGGGTCCAAGATTGGACTACATGTAGCTTCAGTCGGGACCGATTTGTTGTTCCCACAACCCCACTTCGTCTGAACACACTGGTGCCATTGTCATTTTCAGAGTTTTACGAACAGAAGAATGATTTGCTAAAAAATCATGGGAAGCGACTATTAATCGACTAACCGTCGATTACTGGTCACGATTATTCGATTACAAAAAATGATAGTCGCGACAGCCCTAGTTTCTATCACGTCTTTAAAACATGTGATCATGTTGAACCATAGGCTTACACCGTACCAATCTTTTTCAGCACATGTGGGGCGCGGTGGCTCAGTTGGTAGAGGTACTGGCTGCAAGCCGAGAGGTCCTCGGTTCGAATCCCACCTGCGTCAACCGCGTTGTGTCCTTGGGCAAGACACTTCACCCTGATTGCCTACATGGGGGCACGATGACGCTGTGTACTGAGGCGTACTGCATGTCAATGGTGCGCATGTCTTCAACCAATCTAACCCTGCCTGTGCTGCGGTTCAGAGTTACGATGTTGGGGAGCTGACAGCTGCTCGTCGTTGCTCGGTGGTTCTCTCCGGGTACTCCGGCTTCCTCCACCCGTAAAACTGTCACGGTCACGATTAGCCATTGTGCATAAGTATGTGACCTTAAGCACCAATAAATAAATAAATAAATCAGCACATATGTAAATTTTAATAAAAGTTTACCTTGTTTCTTCCCAAGTGTTTTGTGTTCTTCCTAGCCCTGTTCTTCCTTCCAAAATTGTAATTCTTTTGAGATCACGCCGAAATACAACTTTTCGATGTTCCGACGAGATGTTCAATTGGCACAACTAGAAGAACCGGAAAGCACTGGCAGGTATATGCGACTGATGCAAAATACATTATTCACTGACTCACCCATTATTTGTGAACAGGTAGGCCTATTATTTCTTTACGGCAGGTAAGAGAAGGTGGGAGGAGGTAGCGGCCAGCTGAGGGAGAGGCTGTTTACATGTTATTTTTTTATCAAGTGTTGAAAATTAGCGGCAGTCATTTTCAGTACGTAATAACAAAATAATATTTGTGAACAGGCATTATTTCTTCACAGGATGGGGGGGGGGGGATTTTAGGTGGGGAGGGGCAGGGTTGATTTTATTCAACATGTTATAAAAATCTTAGAAACACTCTTATAGTTATAAAAATAATTATCTCATTGAATGGCTGGCACAAAGTGTCAGAAAAAAACTTATTCCCAGGACAATAAAAGTTGTGCGCGAAGTCAAATTGGCCTTTCCTACATTGGGTCCTTTGGGGTTTTCTTTGACACTCAATAAATTTTGAATACTCAAATTACTGTACAAAATTTGGGAATAAAATATCCGTAGCCTATAATTTATATAGATATTTTTCGAATTTCAAAATTTTGTACAGTAATTTGGTATAAAATGGAAAGTACACGTAATTTGGAAAAATGAATGCTATTCAAAGTGCCATCAAATATTGTATGTCATAATTTGTCGTAATACGGCTCTTACCGTCTTACGTACTTCTCTATTTATTTGGGAACCTGAGCTATTAAGAATTTCTGGAAGTACATTGAAAAACGCCATGAATGGATGAACAGTTTACATGCCAACACGAGCGAGACGATTCTTGGCATGCATGCACATTTCTTCGTCGGTTTGGCTCGTAAATGCAATGACAGAACGAATTCCGTAGTCGGATGTAATCGAGGATGTCCGGCAGCAAACACGTCGGTGGAACCGTGGAAAACAGACTGGCCGCCGCCATTTGCGATTTTTCAACTGCCGATTTGATGAAGGCGGTCGATACAGCTATGAAATGAGAAAGGAGGTGCATTCCCGTATTTATTTGTTCTCTCTGACACACGCATCCGGTAGAAACAATGCACTGGGCCCAAGATTCGCAGCCGCAACCGCAAGCATGTGCACCCAGCTTAAAACAACTTCACAAGTTGCAAATATTTCACCGAAGGCCCAAAATGAAAAGTAGCAAATACGAGTTTGACGTCATATGTGAAGGAACATTATTTGATTGACAGTAATTGTCGGCCATTTGCAATCGCAGCGTTTCAAATAAAATCCCACAGAGCACAAAAACACTTCTGTGCGTGTTCGAGATGTGGTGGGGGGGGGGGGGGGGGCGTGGCTGCACAATATGAGTGGGAATGGTAAGTGCTTCTTAAACATTTGTTGATCTTTAGTTGAACATTTTAAGACTGACTGATGCTTATTGACAATAGAAATATACCTGGCACAAACAATGCCATTTTTGTCCCTTTTCGCGCGTTGCCAGATATTTGAGCTCACCTGTCGCCGGCGACAGGTAACCACTATTTCTACCTGTCGCATGGCGACAAACACCTGTCGGCGACAGGCAGACAGGTGTACATTTCGAGCCCTGGTGATGACTGGCCGAGCCCAAAACCCGAAAACCTTTAGCACAGTCTACAGGTCATATTTATGGAGAGATTTGATTGTAACTTGGTAGGTTGACTTCATATAATGTCTAGATGAGAACGTCCCCTTTTGGACACGATTGGGTAACTGTGACGGCTACAGGGGCCCAAAGCCCAAAAACCTTTAGCACAGTCTACAGGTCGTATTTATGAAGGGATTTCATTTTAACTTGGTAGGATGACTCCATATAATATCTAGATGAGAACGTCCCCTTTTGGTCGCGATCATTCAGCCTTGATGGCTGCCCGAGCCCAAAACACCAAAATCTTTAGCATAGTCTATAGGTCATATTTATGGAAGGTTTTCATTGTAACTTGTTAGGTTGACTCCATATAATGCCTATATGATGACATCCCCTTTTGGTCGTGTTTGGTCAGCTGTGACAGCTTCAGGTGCCCAAAGCCTGAAAACCTTGAGCACAGTATACAGGTCATATGTATGAAGGGTTTTCATTGTAACTTCGTAGGGTCATTCCAGATGAGAACTTACCCTTTTGGTCACGATCATTCAACCATGATTGCCCAAAACCTGAAAAACTTTAGTATAGACTACAGGTCGTATTTGTGAAGGGATTTCATTGTAACTTGGTAGAATGACTCGGTATAATGTCAAGATGAGGACATCCCCTTTTAGTTGCAATCGGTCAACCATGATGGCTACACAGGCCTGAAGCCCAAAAACCTTTACAGTTAAAACTAGAAGTCCTGTCACGAATAGTGCACTTATCTTGGCTTAATTGCGCGTTGGAATTGCGCGCAATTGCCATATCGAATGGCATCCAAAGCACGGCAGGTTCTCCTGGTTACTGATAGCAAACACATGCAATGTTTCTGCCAATGTACCTCCGGGTTACCCGGAGATCCATTGGCTGAAACATTGCTTGTGCACAGGCCATATGTACAGAATTTGATAGCTTTACTTGGGCCATAACGCGCACATTAACGCGCATATGAACGTGCTATTTGTGCACATTTCATGACAGGACTTCTAGCTTTAACTGTAGCACAGTCTACAGGCCATATTTATGAAGGGATTTCAATGTAACTTGATGGGATGACTCATTTTGGAATAATTTCACTGTAACTTGGTAACTTTCGTTGACATATGTTAACTGTGAGGGTCACATTAACCCACCCCCCAGTTTAGTACAGTCTATACCTCATATTATTTTTATAAAACATAGCATACAGGGAACAGAAATTAACACATTCCCAATTATCACAATTCTTGTCTTATTTCATAATCCTTTCATAAACATTGAACATTACCTTTTCATCGAACACAACACAACACACAGACAAGTTAAGCTACAGTGTCATTGACACTTTCATTTTTTTTTAAAACATCGGACACTTATTTCAGGACTAAGAAAACAGCTCATGGAGGGCAAAAGCAGCCTCGCATATGAATCTGTGGGGCCTCTTTGGCAGCCTCGCAGTGATTTTCAGAACACCATCACTGACCATGTGTATGTACTACAAGGTACAGATACATGTTTAGTCAAACTTATGTCATTGTGTACATATACAGTACAGTCGTTGTGGACTGGTCATAATCTATGTGTAGGCAGTGATGTCCACTCATGTGTTTACCAGGTAATAAAAATCATGAGGAAAATTTTAATTAATGAAGCACCGGATTGTACCCTGTGCTTCATTAATTAAATTTTTAATGATTAGTTCTATAATTAGTGTTTGGAATCTAATATTGCATCCGTGCAAATATTGCCCATCTGTCGAAAATGACCAGTGCATCAGACCTGGCATTCTTGAAAATGCAGGAGGGCTAAAAATCGCTCCTCTTGCATGGCCTAAGGGAGCGATTAGCTCTCCTCAAGCTTAAAAAATCTAAAAGTGGCAAAATTAAGTTTTACTCAATGAATTCAGCCTAGTGGGCTTTGTACATTTTATTTTGTGCTACTGACAAGGTAGTCTATGTGAGGTGACTACACTGCCTCTTCCACACCTCCGGGCCTTGGCAAGTCCCAGAGGTGTGGGTGGGGCAGTGGGTCTGTCTTAAACGCCCACTAACACAGCCGAGATCCAAAGAAGATGTAGGTTTTAGAAATAGGATATTATGGTAATCTTTATTTTCTAAGGCCAGGAGGGCTAGTTTTTGCCTTCCTTAATTTTTTTTAAGGCGAGCAGTAGACAAGCGAATAAATCGCTCTCCTGAAAATGCCTAACTAAATGTACTAACATACAGTTAAAACTAGAAGTCCTGTCCTGAAATGCGCACAAATAGCACGTCGATTTGCACGTTAATCTACGCGTATGATGATGGTAAAGCTATCAAATTCTGCACATACGGCCTGTGCACAAGCAAATTTTCAGCCAATGGACCTCTGGGTAACCCGGAGGTCCATTGGCAGGAACATTGCTTGTGATTGCTATGGTAACAAGGAGAACCTGCCATGCATTGGGTGCCATTTGATATGGCAATTGCACACAATTCCTACACGCAATTAAGCCTACAGTTAAAACTAGAAGTCCTGTCATGAAATGCACACAAATAACACGTTGATATGCGCGTTAATGTACGCGTTATGGCCAAAGTAAAGCTATCAAATTCTGTACTCAAGCAATGTTTCAGCCAAATGTTCTAACATGCAGTTAAAACTAGAAGTCCTGTCCTGAAATGCGCACAAATAGCACGTCAATTTGCACGTTAATCTACGCGTTATGACAATGGTGAGGCTATCAAATTCTGCACATACGGCCTGTGCTCAAGCAATGTTTCAGCCAATGGACCTCCGGGTAACCCGGAGGTACACTGGCAGAAACATTGCATGTGTTTGCTATGGGTAACCAAGAAAACCTGCTTTGGATGCCATTTGATATGGCAATTGCGCGCAATTCCGTGCAATTAAGCCTATATAAGCGCACTATTTGTGACAGGACTTCTAGTTTTAACTGTAGATAAGCGCACAGTTCGTGACAGGGCTTCTAGTTTTAACTGTAGATAAGCGCACAGTTTGTGACAGGGCTTCTAGTTTTAACTGTAGCTAAGCGCACTATTCCTGACAGGACTTCTAGTTTTAACTGTAGATAAGCGCACTATTCGTGACAGGGCTTCTAGTTTTAACTGTAGATAAGCGCACAGTTCGTGACAGGACTTCTAGTTTTAACTGTAGATAAGCGCAATATTCGTGACAGGACTTCTAGTTTTAACTGTAGATAAGCGCACAGTTCGTGACAGGACTTCTAGTTTTAACTATACTTCGATATCTAATGAAACAATGATCGCAGTGAAGCAGTTATACATGTTCATCTGTCTGCATCCATTGGTTTGAATGTACATGTACATGTAGTTATGTAATGCTAAATTGAACATGTAAATCCATGATTATGTAGCTTCTGATGTTGTTGCCAAAATTATGAGATGAGAATTACCAAACAGTGGGAAAAAAATACGAACAGTGTCTCCTAATGTTTAAGTTACATCTGTTGTTTGTATATCATAAGACTTCATAGTACCTCACCAATGTTACATGTACAGATACAAAGTATGAAAATTTGCTATTCTTGTCTTCGGACTAGATTCCACTGTTTGTTCTGAAATGTCAGGTTTTTTTCTGTTATCATTTGTATCTGAATTCTTTCCAGAACTGATGTGCATGAATTTTGTTTGAAATAAAAAAACCCCCATGGATTACCACCAGTGTTGAAAGAATTAATCAATTAACAAGTGCCACAAACAATACTTACTTTAACTTTTTTAAGTTACAATTTTTGCTACTAGTTCGAAACTCATTCATGGCAGAATTATGTATTGGAGGATTCAGGCGATGGAACATATGCAGAATGCAGCTTATGCAATTCTTGCATTAAAAACTCCCACCTGGTCATCAATGATCATGAGTATTTTGATATTCACTTAACTGGTTGTGAACTTAACTGGTTGAGTGCTAAATATTTTTCGTACAGTTGAAACTAGAAGTACTGTCACAATTAGTGCAGAACCACGTAAGAAGTACTTCCAAATTTGCATCTCATGGACCAACAGGTTGCACCTGGTGGTCCATGTGATAAAAGTTTGTAAGTGTTTCTTGTGCTGTTATGAACAATTATAAATACTTTTTTGAGTGGAGGAGTATATGGCGCTGCGATTAAGTGGTAATCCTCTCTCTTCATTCTGTATATGCAGTCAAATTTTAATATCTGTTTACGTCATTTCATGTACATGTATCCCAGTAAAGGTTAGGAATGATGTTAGTGATTTCGATTGAGAAAAATATGAGTGTCTTATTTTTGTGGGTAATAAGGGCTGGAAATGTATGTGGCCATTAAGCAGGGCTGGAAATGAACAAAATTGATGCGTGCAGTTTTAAGCTCCTGTGAATAAGAGACGGGAGTAAACTGCACCCATAAAATGTTAGTATATGAATTTTCGAGGGAATACTGTAACCAAAAATCCGAAACCGTAACCCTTTGAACTCTAGTGGTATATTCCATGCGGGTTCAATGGCAGCAATCAGAAGAGTCCATATTCATTATTTGGGGTAGAGCAATCAATATTTTCAACGTGCAGCCTCAGGGCTGCACGTTGAAAATATTGATTGCTCTACCCCACACATTTACTGAACAGCCAGTTAATGACGTTATGACGCACATGGGCCATGTTCCTGTCCAGAAAAGCGGCCGATCAGGTTCAAGGGGCTAAATGTATAAGGAACTGCTGAATTGACAGTCACTGGCTGCAGAGTGCTGCTTTTTCAAAAGAACACACATTTATATGCCTTAAAGTATATTAGTGCTCCACAATATTTTTGGACAAGTGCATTTTTTAGCTCCCATAAAATAGAAAACACGGGTGCTGACAGGAGCTACAGTTAAAACTAGAAGTCCTGTCACGAACTGTGCGCTTAACTAGGCTTAATTGCGTGTAGGAATTGTGCGCAATTGCCATATCGAATGGCACCCAAAGTATGGCAGGTTCTCCTTGTTACCCATAACAAACACAATGAATGTTCCTGCCAATGGACCTCCGGGTTACCCAGAGGCCCATTGGCTGAAATTTTGCTTGTGCACAGGCCGTATGTGCAGAATTTGATAGCCTTACCATCGTCATTATGCGTAGATTAACGCGCAATTCGACGCGCTATTTGTGCGCATTTCAGGACAGGACTTCTAGTTTTAACTGTATTGCACTCGCACCTGTCTCGTTTCCAGGACTGCCATTAAGTTGAGTGTAGGGTTAAACAGACAGCTTCGCCTTATAATCAGATTTCAAGAGGTTATCATTAGTTATAACTATGCTGGGAGTAGGTCTGTCACGATTTTTTAATTTAGGAATCGATTAATCGTTGCAAATAATCAATAATAATCGATTAAGCGTACCTAGATGACCCCCCCTCCCCTCTCTCTCCACTCTCTTTGAAGTTGTTAAAAATGAAGTTCAAGTTAGTTGACTTACCTCAAGTAAACAACGAAGACGATCCTCTTTGGATACATTCAAAGCTTTGATGTTCTGAAATTTTGAACCGAAGTGTAATAATCAAGACTGGACGTCAGTTGCGAACTTCACAACTGCCGACCGATCTTGATTATTACACTGACGGTTCAAAAGTTCAGAACATCAAAGCGTTCAATGTTCCTAAAAGACAAATGCTTCTAATGGCTTCTTGAGGTTTAACGCCGACGTTCTTGACCTTTTACCTTTAGAAATCAAAGTTTTTTCATCAAATTTTTTTTTAATTATTAAACATCTAAAAAGGGATCAAATTCACCGATTCAACAACCAAAAATATTAATCGATTTTGGCATGACCGATCAACAATCGATTAATCGTGGCAGCCCTAGCCAGGAGCATGGTAGCTCAGTGGCAGGCCTTTAAATTCATTTCTTTTGGGGACACTGTTTTGCCCCAATTTGGGGACATTAGAACTAGAAATAACCGTCTTATCCTGTTACGTTTTATTGCCATGCCTTTCTTTGTGCTTCTATGGTCATATTATGATGGAAGTTATTCTAAAATGCAGAACAGGCACAGAATTTATATATTTTTCTTGATGCCTTCACACCTTCTCTAATTTGGGAACACCTGTAAAAGGTGTGAAATTGGGGTAATCTGAAGGCCTGCTCAGTTGTTACAGAACTATATTGTCCTTTGGCAAGACACTTAACCCTTTACCCAACGCAGACGATATCAAAATTTATTATTTTTAATTTTTTCAATAAGTTTCAGCAAAACCATATCATGCGACCTCTATGGAACGAGCTCAACAAGCTCGTTCCAAAGAGGGGCCACATGATATGGTGTTGTTGAAATTTTTCGAAAAATATTTTTTCAGCTGCTGAATTTGCATATTACATGAGCAGATGCAGGCGATTTGTTGGGTAAAGGGTTAATCTTGATTGCGCACATTGGCATATTGGTGCTGTCCACTAAGGCATACTGCACATCGATGATGCACTTATCTTCAACCAATAGCAACCTTGCTTCTTCACCAGAGTTAGTTAAAACTAGAAGTCCTGTCACGAATAGTGCGCTTATCTAGGCTTAATTGCGCGTTGGAATTGCGCGCAATTGCCATATCGAATGGCATCCAAAGCACGGCAGGTTCTCCTGGTTACTCATAGCAAACACATGCAATGTTTCTGCCAATGGACCTCCGGGTTACCCGGAGGTCCATTGGCTGAAACATTGCTTGTGCACAGGCCATATGTACAGAATTTGATAGCTTTACTTGGGTCATAACGCGCACATTAACGCGCATATCAACGTGCTATTTGTGCGCATTTCATGACAGGACATCTAGTTTTAACTGTAGTAGGTTTTGGAGTACAACACTTACATGCCCCTCCTCACTGGTTCTCCTTCCAGGTACACTGTACTCTGGCTTCCTTGACCTGTAAAACTGTCAGCCCTTTGCCTATAATGAACCACAAGCTTCCACCCTCATAATTTGCAAATTAAGTACTGGTAGTTGAATAAAAATATATTTGAAAAAAATTTAAACAAATCCATATCATGTGACCCCCTCACTGGAATGAGTCCATCGAACTCATTCCAATGAGGATCACATGATACATGTATGGTTCTGTTGAAATTTTTTAAAAATTGGAGAAAATAACAACAAAAATACAAAATTTTGATATCCTGCACATTGGGTAGAGGGTTAACTCCTTGCAGTTAAAACTAGGAAGTCCTGTCACGAATTGTGCGCTTATCTATGCTTAATTGCGCGTATGAATTGCGCGCATTTGCCATATCGAATGGCATCCAAAGCACGGCAGGTTCTTTTGGTTACTCAGAGCAAACACAGGCAATGTTTCTGCCAGTGGACCTCCGGGATACCCGGAGGTCCATTGGCTGAAACATTGCTTGTGCACAGGCCATATGTACAGTTAAAACTAGAAGTCCTGTCATGAAATGCGCACAAATAGCACGTTGATATGCACGTTAATGTGTGTGTTATGGCCCAAGAAAAGCTGTCAAATTCTGTACATATCGCCTGTGCACAAGCAATGTTTCAGCCAATGGACCTCCGGGTTACCCGGAGGTCCATTGGCAGAAACATTGCATGTGTTTGCTATGAGTAACCAGGAGAACCTGCCGTGCTTTGGATGCCATTCGATATGGCAATTGCGCGCAATTAAGCCTAGATAAGCGCACTATTCGTGACAGGACTTCTAGTTTTAACTGTAAAGAATTTGATAGCCTTAGTTTGGTCATAATGCGTACATTAATGCGCAGATCAACATGCTAATTGTGGACATTTCATGACAGGGTTTCTAATTTTAACTGTACATGCTCAGTCATGCTGCTGGCAGATATTCCTGCCAGGACACATCTCTTACCTCAGACATAAGTACAATTTGGGCACATTTAATGAAATTCCTCCCCCAGTAAACTGAATGGAACTTTTGATCAGCGATTGCTTGAGTTAAATTTATATGAATTTTTCATCAAATCTAGTCATGGCTGCTTGACAGCAGGCATGACTAGATCTGATGAAAAATATTTGAAAATACTCGGCAGGTTAAGAGTTAAACCCCAGTGAAAAAATAACTATGCTGAGTAGGATTTATTTTAATGTCAATACAGTTAAAACTAGAAGTCCTGTCACCAACTGTGCGCTTATCTAAGCTTAATTGCATGCAGGAATTGCGTGCAATTGCCATATCGAATTGCATCCAAAGCACGGCAGGTTCTCAAGGTTTCTCATAGTCCATTGGCTGAAACATTGCTTGTGCACAGGCCATATGTACAGAATTTGATAGCCTTACTAGGGTCATAATGCGTAGATTAACGCGCAGATCAACATGCTATTTTTGCGCATTTCATGACAGGACTTCTAGTTTTAACTGTATGTTAGTATTAAATTTTCCATGTCATTTAATTATCTATGCAATCCTCTTACTGCTAGAGAAGCTTATCATTCTTTTATATGTATGATTGGCAAAACATCTGCTTCAGAATACTCTCCTCAAAACAATCCATTAACCTCTAGCTCACTGGTAGTGCAACAGAATTTTCTTCAATCACTCTTTTTCTCCTGTTTAACCCTTTACCCAGCATAATGGCCAAAACCGGTCAGCGTCATTCTTAAAAATTGCCAATTAATTTTCATTACATGTATATTTTCATTTTTGGCTTCAAAAACATAAGTTACAGTTAAAACTAGAAGTCCTGTCACGAATAGTGCGCTTATTTAAGCTTAATTGCGCGTTGGAATTGCGCGCAATTGCCATATCGAATGGCATCCAAAGCACGGCAGGTTCTCCTGGTTACTCATAGCAAACACATGCAATGTTTCTGCCAATGGACTTCCGGAGGTCCATTGGCTGAAACATTGCTTGTGCACAGGCCACATGTACATAATTTGGTAGCTTTACTGTGACCATAACGCGTACATTAACGCGCAGATCAACGTGCTATTTGTGCTCATTTCATGACAGGACTTCTAGTTTTAACTGTATGACCCCTCTTTGGAACGAGCTCGTCAAGCTTGTTCCAATGAGGGGTCATACAGTTAAAACTTGAAGTCCTGTCACGAATAGTGCGCTTATCTAGGCTTAATTGCGCGTTGGAATTGCGCGCAATTGCCATATCGAATGGCATCCAAAGCACGGCCGGTTCTCCTGGTTACTCATGGCAAACTCATGCAATGTTTCTGCCAATGGAGGTTACCCGGAGGTCCATTGGCTGAAACATTGCCTGTGCACAGACCATATGTACAGAATATGATAACTTTGATTGGGCCATAACGCGCACATTAACGCGCATATCGGCGCATATCAAGATTTTGTAATTATTTGGTTTGGTTTAATAAATAAAGAGGTTATTTGCATAGTTTCATATCATCTTGAGATATATCGGCTCTCAGTAACTTCACATCAGGTTTCGACCTTGGCTGATAACTATTACCTGTAACAAGGTCCGACATAAGCCGTAACCTTTTGGTTAGGTTATGGGGGAGGTTACGTGTTTCTATAAACTCGAGACCTATTATTAGGTTACGAGAGAAAACCGATTACCTTAATTTACCTTATATCTGCACTACGGAAACCTACAGGTTACGGTATGCTAGGCACACCGTAATCTATTTTAAGGTTATGGTGTATGAAGTCTATATCAGTCCCTGCTGTAATCAGCCCATCACTAGTTAGGTTGGGTAACAAGGTGCCTGGGGGCACGGTGGCTCAGTAGGTAGAGGTGCAGGCTGCAAGCCGAGAGGTCCTCCATTCGAATCCCACCTGCGGCAACCATGTTGTGCCCTAGGGCAAGACACTTCCATTGCCCATGTGGGGGCACGGTGACGCTGTGTACTAAGGCGTACTGCACGTCGATGGTGCACCTGTCTTCAACCAATGCTAACCCTGCTTGTGTGGAGTTAATATGTTGGGGAGCTGACAGTTGCTCGCCGTAGTTCAGTGGTTCTCTCTGAGTACTCAGGCTTCCTCCACCCGTAAAACTGTTGTGGTCATGATTAGCCATTGTGCAGAAATATGTGACCTTAAACACCAATAAATATATAAATATAACAAGGTGCCTGATGACTGTGTCACATAGAAAAATGCTATTCAAAAGTGTCCAATTGATAACCAATTTATTTCCTTTAAGCCTTATGTTCCCTATTTCTCATCACTTCTTGATAGCCAAGATGAAAATATTGAAAACCCTTACACTAGTGTTCAACCAATGATCGGAATCGGCCACCACAATCTGCTGATTGTGGGCAATCGGATGACAATGGCAACAGCTCCTGGAACATCAGTTCAACCAATTGTTGCCTAGCATTTTGTGAAGATTCATAAACTGCATTTTATAATATTCTGCAATTGTTCAGTTGTTAATGTAAAATGATGTCAATGATCCCATTCAATAAAGATGAGAAACAACCACAATGTGTATTATTAATCTCTCTAGATGCCCCTTTATGGAATATACAGGTTAAACGACATGTAATGCTTACAATTGAGTGTACTTGCAGCAGTCGCCAGTTCATACTGGAAATGTGAAGGTTGCACTCCATTGATTCAGGTTGCAGTAAACATTCCAGTCGCACTCACTTGGGCAGAACACGTGGCTCTGTGCATTACGAGTCAAAACAACGACTGGGCATCATTTTGTGTGTTTGAGAGTCTCAGAGGGATCGGTTGGGAATGGCTGAAAAATTTTTCAGCCATTCCCCACCCATCCCTCTCGCTCAAACACAGTGCAGTCCAGTCGTTGTTTTCACTTGTGCACGGTATAACAATCGGAATTGGCCAATTGTGAGTTCAACTGGTAATCGGTCAGTGGCCATTTTTGGTAATTACCTGCCACCCTGGGTAAAGGGTTTAATGATAAACATGTAGCTTACATGTATTTCAACAAATACTTACTGAATATTATCTTAATAAACTGCAGATTAACAAGAGAATATACATGTGATGAGAATGAAGAATGTACACACATTGATGAAATGCCAGTATAAATATTATTGTCTTTGATTATCAGCATTCTTTAGTTGTATAACAGATGTACACATGAACATACATGAAACTGAAGCTTCAAGAACCTCAGTTTATTCCTCAACTATTCCACTTGTAGAGGTCACATTCATGAGAGCTATGTATCTTTCTTACCCACAAGAAACTACCTGTTTTCTATGGGTATAAACAATAGACTTGGCTTGACTAGGGCTGTCACGATTAATCTATTAATCGACTGTTGATCGGTCACGGAGAAATCGATTAGTATTTTTCGTTGTCGAATAATCGGTAAATTGTATCCCGTTCTAGGCGTTTAATAATTAAAAGAAAATTTGATGAAAAAACTTTTGTTTCTAAAGGTAAAGAGTTAAGAACATCGATGTTAAACCCCCAAGACGCTGTTGGAAGCAATAGTCTTCCAGGTACATTCATCAAAGCTTTGATGTTCTGAACTTTTGAACCGTCAGTGTAATAATCAAGACCGGTCGGCAGTTGCAAAGTTCGCAACTGCCGACTGGTCTTGATTATTACACTGACGGTTCAAAAGTTCAGAACATTAAAGCTTTGAATGCACCTAAAAAGGATCGTCTTCGTTGTTTTCTTGAGGTAGGTCAACTGACTTGAACTTTATTTTTATCGACTTCAAAGAGAGGGAGATGGGGGGGGGGGGGGGGCTCATTTAGGTACGATTTTAATCGTCGATTATTTGCAACGATTAATCGATTCCTAAATTAAAAAATCGTGACAGCCCTAGGCTTGACTTAGTTTTACACTTGGGTTGTCAACTTTGTAATAACCATGGAGTCTGAGTGATTGAGTCGGACTCCCATGTTGTGCCCATGGGCAAGGCACTTCACCCCGATTGTCCACATGGGAGCACGATGACACCGTGTACTAAGCCGTACTGCACATCAATAGTGTGCATGTCTTCAACCAATCTAATCCCGTCTGTGCTGCTGCGTGGAGTTACGATGTTGGGGAGCTGGCAGCTGCTCGTCGTTGCGCAGTGGTTCTCTCCAGGTACTCCGGCTTCCTCCACTCGTAAAACTGTCACCTACACAATATGACCTCTTGGCTGTTCAAGTGTCATTAAACTCTGATAAAAAAAAAATAACCATGGATGGTGAAAGTAATTACCGTAGATTGGTCACTTTCCATGAGTGGGAAATCATGCCTCTAATTTTTTCCCCCATAACGACGGTAAACACTGTCCAAATAAGATAATTGCGCCCAAATTATGCAGAGTTTTTGGCAATATATATTTTGGCAAGGTTTTCCTGATGCTTGCAATAGAGCTTAGAGCTGGCTTTTGAATCAAACTATGCAACAGATAAATAATTTTAAAAAAACAAAAAAACACAGAATTCGCCATAAAAAGCAATCAGTGTCGACAGTGTCATTACACTATCGACGCCAATTGCTTTTTTGGCAAATTCTGTGTGATCATAATAAAACTGGAAATCTATTATATTCATTTTTGTGGCATTTCCTATTAAATGTCCTGCATAATTTACATTCAAATAGAACTTTGGCTCGACACTGAGAAACTAAGAAGACTTCTCAAGTCAACTTAACATCCAGGGGTGGTGGGAACCAGTGATAATGGTGAAGTCCTATAACAAGGGGTTGTAAACTATCATTTTAAGAGGGTGACCTGAAACCTAAAACAGATGCCAAGAAGAAGAAAATACCTGCGCTTTTCCTCCAACCATGCAGGCCACAATACGGCTGATCCATACATGTACACTACTGCACAAGCGACCGTTATATGAATATCCTTGGTCCGAGGTGAGACAAAAGTATTAAACCCTCCCGATATTACGCGGACAATGAATGCAATAATTAAATTGTCCAAGACATTTGGAGTGAAAGGGTTTAACTCGAGAGAGAGCGTAATCCCGGCATTAATTGTGAAATAGATTCGACCAAATAAACTACTCCATGTTGATGTCACAGAATGTCAGAAAGACAACCAGTCATCAGTAATATTCCGAATCACATTTATGTACGTTGTGTCGGAATGTTGCAATTTGTCAGAATTTTAAAAAAAAATTCTTTCTGATTAGAAACGTAAATATTTTATGAGTGTTGGTAAACGTCATTTCGTCGAGTTGAGATTGTTGAGTTATACATGTATTTCGACCACAAAATTGTGAGGGTCATACAAAATATGACAATAAGTACATCCTTTTCATTCAGGTGCCCTAGAAATTAATTACAGCTGTAATCTGTTTGACTGTGAATTACGGCGATTTTAATATCGTGTCAGACATTGACTCAAGAAACAATCGCCAATATTATTCGGCGACTCTCTTAGATCTTGTGTGAAGATAATTGTGGACCTGGGATATTCATGTAATAGTCGCTTGCGCAGTAGTGTATTTGCCGTTGTGCCTAAATTAGACTGATCTAAAGGTCTGTGGGTAATATTTCCAATAATATTAGATTCCATACAGTAATTATAGGAATAATCCTCAGAAATTTCATTTATGAAGCACTGGGTACAACCTGGTGCTTCATTAAATAAAATTTTGCTGATGATTTTTATTACCTGGTAAACGCATTAATGGACATCACTGTAGGGCTGTATGATATTCAAAACTGAATACCGGTATCGGTATTCAAAAAAATACTGTGGTATACCGGAAAATCGAAAACTGTTCAAATATATGAACACAAGTATCGAGACTCGAGGCATCACAGTCAGAACGAATTAGCATGCCTTGATGATGCAGTTTGAAAAGCCTTTACCCGACGCAGACGATATCAAAATTTATTATTTTCAAAATTAGTTTATCAGATTTTCCCCAAAGATTTCAACAAAAGTATATCATGTGACAAACATTTCAGCAAAACTATATCATGAGGGTTCACATGATATAGTTTTGCTGAAATGTTTGAAAAGTTGAATTTGTATATTTCGAGGGCACAAGCAGACGATTCCTTGGATAAAGTGATAATATTATTCATTCGGTGCGACAGTTAAAAAACTCAAGACCTCTTGAAAATTAAATTGTGGGTAAATAAATAATGACGATAAACCAATATTTTTGTTATTACACTTGTATTGAATCGATATTAGTTTGAATACCGGTATATATCGGTTGATATACTGTGCAGCCCTACATCACTGCCCACGCATGAATTACGACCAGTCCACATTGACTATACTGTAAACACACCCCCACCTCCCTCATGAGACCCCCAGAAAGGTGAGTAGTGCTTGCTTACTGTAGCACACAAGTTTTGCTTTTCTAGTAAAATAGTTCTCAGTGGCAAATGCCTGGGGTGGGGGTCTTCTTAAAGTAGACAACATAGGTATAAATGATTAGCTTTACTTCACTCATACTTATGCCTCAGTCATGATATAGCCATATATGCCGAAAGTGACCTTTACCACCAATAAAAATATAGTGGAAAGAACTTTAAACATCAGTAAAGAAAGAAAATGTATCTTAGACAGTCAAAATGTCACAAGTACAGTGCAGTCACCGTGGACTGGTCTTGATCCCCGCATAGGGCAGTGATGTCCACACATCTGTTTACCAAGTAATAAAAATCATAAGCAGCGAAATTGTAATTAATGAAGCATAGGGCTGTACCTGGTGTTGCATTAATTAAATTTTTGATGATTATTCCTATAAATTAGTGTTTGCAATCTAATCTTATTGCGTCTGTGGAAATACAGTCCATCCCATTCAAAGTGACCAGCCCACCGCGTCCGTATTGTAGTGTAGTACTTGCAATAAGGCAAACTTAAGAAAACATTTGTTGGCAACAGAATAAATTGTTTCTCAAATTAAACTGTCTTCTTAAGGGTTAACTCTTAACTTGATGACAAGATTTTCAAGATATTTTTCATCAGATATAGTCATGGCTGCTGAAAAGTAGCAATGATGAGACTTGATGAAAAATTCATTTAAATTTAATTCTAGAAATGATTGGTGAAAAAGTCTGTTCAATTTTCCAGAGGAAATTTATAATAGCCGTAGTCCCTTGAGAGCAAGAAAGCCCAAATTATCCTTATTTCAGTGGCAAGAGAAATGCCGTCCTTGGCAGGAATATCTGCCAGCAGCATGCAAAGAATTAAGTCAGATTCATTTTAGCTTAATAACTAATGTATTTCATATACACAGCAGCAGATGACTTAAGTGTTTCTACATCATTGTTGATTGCCAAGTCTCTAAAATGAGCAGCATGAGGTATAAATGATTGACTACTCTTGACTTTATCTCCATGTTGCAGTCTTGATTTTCTATTGTGCAGAAATGTGATCTTAATAAGACCACACAAAGTAGTAGAGCTGCAGGTTAACCGAAATAAACCAAGGTTTTTAGTTTTTTTAAAAAACCAAAACCGTCGACATCCCGTAATCTAATGTTTTTCGTTTTTTAAATACTCTCTTGCTGCAGAAATTAACAGAATGTAGCCATTCCAGAGTAGTGAGAGTACCCAGACACTGCCAATGGCAGTGTCTGGGTACTCTCACTACCCTGGGAAGGCCACATCCTGTGAATTTCCGACATTTCAGTTTAGTTGTGTTTGCAGCTTTCCTCAAGTTGTGTGCAGGTGTCAGACCTCGAAAAATGGCCAAGCACAATAAAATTTAATAATAAATATGTTTAGGTAATTATTATATGGCCTTCCTGATTCTTCATGTATTATAGCTTATTTCGGGCATTCATTGAGTTTTACTCAATTTCACTACCATTCAGTTATGACTCCGGACATAAGAATGAGTTTTATTGAATTTTACTTGGCCTCATGAACAAACCGAAAACCGAACCGAACCGAAGTTTTACTCCACCTGAAAAACCAAAACCGAAACCGAACAAGAAATTTGAAAACCTAAAGTAGATCTGTTTCTCAGGCCAGTATTTGTAAAAAAATTTATTTTATTTTTAGCTCAACTTTGACGTAAGTCAAATTTGAGCTTATGCCATGGCCAGTCGTCCATCGTCCATCTGTCCATCAACAATTCAATACTGCTCGGGCTAGAGGCCGTATTTTTAACCGATCTTTACAAAACTTCTTGGGTACCTTTGTTATCACCTTGGGACAAGAACGAGTGTGTTTGGTTCCAGTCCGAAATTCAAGACGGCTACAGTAAAACCTGTCTTGAGAGACCACTGTCTTGAGAGACTACATCTACCAGGCACCGATTGGTTTTACTCTATAATGGACCTGCTATGGGAGACCACCTGTCTTGAGAGACCACCTGTCTTGAGAGACCACTGTGACCTGGTACCAACTTGTATTTTTATTGGAAAATCCATTGTGGTTATACTAACATAATTAAAAGTATTAAAAGCTCTTAATTGGGTTTCAATTGCTAACTCATTAAAGATTGAGATGTTTTTATAAGACCCCTGTAAAAAGATTAGGATTATTGCTGAATAAACAATTTCATACATACCTTAAATGTGACAGATAGGAATAAAAATAAACCTGTGTTGAAAATCTTTTGGTAACAAATTAAAATGGACTGTTATAAAAATTATAAAAATAAATTAGTGTTGAAAATCTTCAATGAAGATTTTCATCACTAATTTGTTTTTATAATTTTTATAACAGTCCATTTCAATTTGTTACAAAAACTTCATAAAAAAGAACTACAAAGTAATTACAAAAATCCATTATTCTCCATTTCTGAATTTTGTGGTTGGTTATTCACTGACTTGAGAAAACTTGAAACCTGTTATGAGAGACCACCTGTCATGAGAGACCACTTTTGTGTGGCCCAAAGGGCGGTCTCTCAAGACAGGTTCTACTGTACTGGCAGCCATTTTGTACAAGATTAGGTGCAATCAGATTTTTGCGCAGAACTTCCATATGAAAGCTCTGATTTGAATAATTTTTGTATGAATGTTTAGTACCATGGGATACATCACATATAATATGTTTTTTTTTTCTTGTGCGTAAATTATGCCATTTAGACTGGGGAGCGTGGTGGCTCAGTAGGTAGAGGTGCAGGCTGCAAGCCGAGAGGTCCTCGGTTTGAATCCCACCTGCGGCAACCGCGTTGTGTCCTTGGGCAAGACACTTCATCTCCATTGCCCGCGTGGGGGCACGATGACGCCATGTACTAAGGCGTACTGCACGTCGATGGTACGCATGTCTTCAACCAATCTAACCCTGCCTGTGCTGCAGTGCGGAGTTACGATGTTGGGGAGCTGGCAGCTGCTCGTCGTTGCTCGGTGGTTCTCTCCAGGTACTCCGGCTTCCTCCACCCATAAAACTCACGGTCATGGTTAGCCATTGTGCATAAATATGTGACCTTAAACATCAATAAATAAATAAATGCCATTTAGACTAACTTGGATCTATTTAGTGTTACTTTCAGCACTGTAACTGCAAATGCCAATACGGCTCTGGCTAGAAACTTCTTGTGTACCATTGTTATCACCGTGGGACGGGAACGAGTGGTTTTGGGTCTGGTCCGAAATTCGAGATGACCACCAGGAGCCATTTTGTACTTTAGTTAGTGCAATCAGTTTTTTGTACAGAACTTCTGTATGAAAGTTCTGATTTGAATAAATTTTTGTATGAATGTTTACTAACATGGAATACATCACATATAATATAGGTTTTTTTCTCGTGCAGAAATTATGCAAATTAAATGAACTGTTATTTATTCATTGCTACTTATACACAGTAACTGAACAGGTCAATACGGCTCGGGCTAGAGCCTGTATTTATGAATCAATCTTCACAAAACTTCTTAGAGTACCTTTGCTATCACCTTGGGACGAGAACGAGTGTTTCTGGTAGCGGTCCAAAATGCAAGTTGGCTGTTAGTGGCCATTTTTTACCGAAATTAGGTCCAATCAGTTTTTTGTACACAACTTGTATATGGCTCAGGCTAGAGGCTGTATTTATGAACCGATCTTTACAAAACTTCTTGGGTACCTTTGTTATCACCATGGGATGAGAACGAGTGTTTTTGGGTGCAGTCCAAAATTCAAGATGGCCACCAGCAGCCATTTTGTACCAAAATTAGTGCAATCCGTTTTTTGTTCAGAACTTCTGTATGGAAGTTCTGATTTGAATAAATTTGTGTATGAATATTTAGTAACATGGAATACATCACATATAATACAGGTTTTTTTCTCGTGCAGAAATGATGCAAATTGGATGAACTTTGATTTATTCAGTGCTACTTATACACTGTAAGTGCACATGTCAATGCGTCTAGGGCTGGAGGCTGTATTCTTGAACTGATCTTCACGAAACTTCTTGGGTACCTTTGTTATCACCTTGGGACGAGAACGAGTGTTTCTGGGTACGGTCCAAAATGCAAGTTGGCTGTTAGTGGCCATTTTTTACCGAAATTAGGTTCAATCAGTTTTTTGTACACAACTTGTATACGGCTCAGGCTAGAGGTCGTATTTATGAACTGATCTTTACGAAAATTCTTGGGTACCTTTGTTATCACCGTGGGACGAGAACAAGTGTTTTGGGGTGCGGTCCTAAATTCAAGATGGCCACCAGCAGCCATTTTGTACCAAAATTAGTGCAATCAGTTTTTTGTACAGAACTTCTGTATGAAAGTTATGATTTGAATAAAATTTTGTAGGAATGTTTAGTAACATGGAATACATCACATATAATACAGGTTTTTCTCATGCAGAAATTATGCAAATTAGATGAACTTTGATTTATTCAGTACTACTTATTCACAGTAAGTGCACATGTCAATACAGCTCATGCTAGAGTCTGTATTTATGAACCGATCTTCACGAAACTTCTTGGGGTACCTTTGTTATCACCTTGTGACAGGAACGAGTGTTTTTGGGTTCCTTTGTTATCACTGTGCTATATTTTTGGGTTCAGTCAGACCCACTCAAAGATTTCTTTTCTATTTAGCATCTAACTGTCACCCCCACCTTTACAATACTTTTACCTATATATTTGTTACAGGCTACGGTCAGCATTTATGTACAACTGTTACAATACTTTACATGTTCCTTTGTTATCAGGTCATTACCTAGATGTTTGTCATTGCTGTGTCACATACTATACATGTACATGTCTTAAACAAGTTGAGCTACAGTGTCACGGACACTTTCATTTATTTCTGAAATTATTTCTTTGCCATCAAAAGTTCATGTTCTTGGTTAATGTTTTAGACCTCATAATCTATGGAATAGCATGGGTGGTGTGGTGTATTTTGTCCCTTGAGAGCAAGAAGGCTATTTAATTTTTTTTTTTTTTTAAAGTTTACATTGGTTATAAAAAGAGAGCATGTGGCAGCCAAAAGGACCACGAAGGAGGGCCTGAGAAACAAATTTTTAATTTTTTTAGGCCTAAACACCAATAAATACTGAAAATTACTTTGCATTGCCATAAACTGATGAATGGTACGACAATGTTTTACTACAGATTTTTCAACAAAATTTGTATTTGTCTACTTGTATGTCTGCAAGTGCCATGTCTGTGATACTCCAGTCCAGAGAATCTCCTTGGGTGTTCCAACGTTTATGTTGTAGCTATTTAGCACTCATTTGTTTAGCACTCGGGATGGTCACTACATGCAGATTGCTAAGCTGTTGAGTGTTCAGTGAACTATCTGATATACATGTACATGTCTTCACAAATTAATAACTTTGTAATTACACCCCCACAAAACGAAGTTAACTTGTCTGTCGGTCAGTCTGTTGTCGTCGTCAGTCCGTTGCACATGTAAACTTGAGGAGCGAACTACATCCACAGTTTTAGCCACATTTTCATGAAACTTCAGAAAAATTATCAACATGATGAGGGAAGTGTGACATAATTTTTTTCCTGCTCGGTTTCAAAATGGCCGACTGGTGGCCATATTGGATTTTTTTTTTTTATGTAAACTTGTGGGGTGCACTGCTTCCACAGTTATGGCCACATTTTCATGAATCTTCACAAAAATGATCATCACGATGAGGGGAAGTGCGTGACCTAATCTTTTTTCTCGCTCGGCTTCAAGATGGCTGACTGGTGGCCATATTGGATTTTTTTTTTACTTAGAAAAATTGGATGCCCCTTTTCAGACTCCCACACTAAGCAGTATGCCACGGTGGAGGATATACCGGGTGACAGACCATCTCTTGTTCAACAGTTATGGTCAGACTTGGCATGTTTTGAGAAGTTTTTTAATGTTCTACAATGAGGTTACTTTTTCTACAGTACCACGTCCAGTTCAAGTCAAAATAAGTTGTAGGATATGTATCTTTCTCTTCTTACACTGATAAGACCAGAAGCTGACATCATTTTCAGGAAAGCTCTCACCAAGGGGAAATTTTTTTTTCAAAAGACGTCTTCTAGCCTTGTGTCTTAATGTAAATTTGTTTTCATTTTCACAGCAATCTATGCAGCTGAGGAAGAAGATGCCCCAAAAGTGGAAGATGACATTGGGAAAAGTCGAGACAGTTCCAAAACAGATGACGAGGCAGTACAGAGGTAACTTATTTTAAATACTCAAAAATTGAAATATTAGTGTTTCTCAGGGAAAATTAATAGTGTTTTTGTACTTCCCAGGATGTGAAGCAGTTTCCTGTGGTGAACAAGCTCTATTTTACAGGTAAAATGGGACCAGGTGTCCTATGATATCTTCCCTCCTGATTATCGGTGGTTCTCTCCGGGTACTCCGGCTTCCTCCACCCGTAAAACTGTCACGGTCATGGTTAGCCATTGTGCATAAATATGTGACCTTAAAACATCAATAAATAAATTCTTCCTTACTGACTCGTCCACTTGACGAGTCAGGGGATTAAATGTGACAAGAACACAACATGTTCGCGCCTTTTCCTGGAGAGACTAAATGGAGAGAGTTCATAGTCGTTTCTAGTCCAGTTCCCTCCCAGTAAGATAGTTTGATCGGTTTATGCACAAACACTACAACTATTCAGCTAGTTTTTGCTGGGTCTTGCAGTAGTTTGGTTTTCTGGTTTGACCCAAATATCTGAACTGAACTGGAAAACCGAAAAATCACCCAGCTCTATTGATAAATTTGATCCAGACTAGTTCAGTTTACCGAAGAACTATTAAAAAAAACAGTATCTGCAACACTGACGACTAAAATTTCAGGTGGCAGTTTTTGGTATTTAACCAATTAACCATTTACCCAACGCAGACGATTTCAAAATTTATTATTTTAAATATCATTTTTTAAATTTTTTTCAAAAATTTCAACAAAACCATATCATGTGACCCCTCTTTGGAACGAGCTCGATGAGCTCGTTCCAAAGACGGATCACATGATATGGTTTTGTTGACAATTTTCGAAAAATATTTTTTCAGCTGCTGAATTTGCATATTACATGGGCGGATGCAGGCGTTCATTAGGTGAAGGGTTAAATCTTGTTTGACAGAGCTGCACGATCCCTTGCTGTCAAACAAGATTGAAATGACTAAATTTCTAATTGCATTATGGGAAATATTTGCAGGTTCAACTTTGGTTAATTTGACATCAACATGCAGAGGGTTAAAATGAGAAATGAACATAATGATCATGCAGACTATCAGGTTGAGAATTGGAAATCAAGATGGTGTTTGATCAGAAATGCATTGATAGCAAAACATTTGAAAATAGGAATCCTAATTTTACTTTTACACCCCATTTCCATCTGTTTTCCAGTACCGGTAAATTTTTGCCACACTGTGATTACAAAGTGGACAGATAATGTTGACTAAACTGTGATGGGATCATGTTTTCCTGCCCACCCCCCACCACTGTACAGTACGTTCCCCGTTTGCTGGTCACTTTCCACAGTTGGGCAATATGGTCATGAACTCAATAATATTAGATTCCAAACACTAATTATGGGAATAATCATCAAAAATTTAATTAATGAAGTACCGGGTATAGTTAAAATTAGAAGTCCTGTCATGAAATAGCACACCGATCTGCGCGTTAATCTACGCATTAGGGGGCGCGGTGGCTCAGTAGATTGAGGTGCAGGCTGCAAGCCGAGAGGTCCTCGGTTCGAATCCCACCTGCGGCAACCGCGTTGTGTCCTTGGGCAAGACACTTCACCCCGCTTGCCTACATGGGGGCACGATGACGCTGTGTACTAAGGCGTACTGCACGTCGATGGTGCACATGTCTTCAACCACTCTAACCCTGCCTGTGCCGCGGTGCAGAGTTCAGAGTTACGATGTTGGGGAGCTGACAGCTGCTCGGTGGTTCTCTCCGGGTACTCCGGCTTCCTCCACAGTAAAACAGTCACCGACATGATATGACCCTGGCTGTTACTGTGTCGTTAAACCCAAATAATATAAATAAAATAAATCTACGCATTAGGACCATAGTAAGGCGATCAAATTATGTACATATGGCCTCTGCACAAGCAATGTTTCAGCCAATGGACCTCCGGGTAACCTGGAGGTCCATTCGCAGAAACATTGCCTGTGTTTGCTCTGAGTAACCAGGAGCACCTGCCGTGCTTTGGATGCCATTCGACGTGGACATTGCGCGCAGTTCCTACATGCAATTAAGCCTAGATAAGCGCATAGTTTATGACAGGACTTCCAAGTTTTAACTGTAACCTGGTGCTTCATTAATTAAAATTTTGCTGCTGATGATTTTTATCACCTTGTATACGCATGTATGGACATCACTGCTCATGTGTGGATTACGACCAATCTACGCCGACTGCACTGTACATGTACACACAAAGCACGAGTCTCATAAAAATTGGAAATGGGCTCTTTAAGAATAAACTACAGTAAATATATTTATATATAAATATGAGGTTTGTTTTTTCATAGAAATTATGGACTGGTTGTACACATAAGAACAAGGGTGTAACTATACTATTGGAATTGAGAACTGAAAATTGACTCTCTCGGAGGGAGTTGGTGAGAATCCAAAATGATTCTCATGAATCAGGATGAATTGTAAGGCCTGGGAGTCAGCCAGTTGCTCACTGCTGCTCGGTGGTTCTCTCTGGTACCTCCACCAATAAAACTGTCAGATGTGAGGTGACCCTGGCTGTTGAAAGTGTCTTTATACCCCAATAAAAACAAAAAAACATGGAAAGTCATGGAATTTTTAGCTCAACTTTGACGAAGTCAAATTTGAGCTATTGTCATGGTCCGTCTGTCCGTCCGTCCGTCTGTCCGTACGTCAACAATTGGCTATGGCTCGGGCTAGAGGTCGTATTTATGAACCGATCTTTACGAAACTTCTTGGGTACCTTTGTTATGACCGTGGGACGAGAACGAGTGTTTTTGGATGTGGTCCAAAATTCAAGATGGCTGCCAGCCGCCATTTTGTACCGATGATGCAGAAATCTGTTTTTTGTACAGAACTTCCATATGAAAGCTCTGATTTGAATAATTTTTTGTATGAATGTTTAGTACCATGGGGTACATCACATATAATACGGGTTTTTTTCTCGTGCGTAAATTGTGCAAATTAGACTAATTTTGATGTTTTTTGGTGTTAATTTCAGCACTGTAAGTGCAAATGCCAATACGGCTCGGGCTAGAGGCCGTATTTATGAACCGATCTTTACGAAACTTCTTGGGTACCTTTGGTATCACCGTGGGACGAGAACGAGTGTTTTTGGGTCCGGTCCGAAATTCAAGATGGCTGATGGCAGCCATTTTGTACAAAATTAGGTGCAATCAGATTTTTGCACAGAACTTCCATATGAAAGCGCTGATTTGAATAATTTTTTGTGTGAATGTTTAGTACCATGGGATACATCACATATAATACAGGTTTTTTTCTCGTGCAGAAATTATGCAAATTAGATGAACTTTGATATTTCAGTGCGACTTACACACATTAAGTACACATGTCAATACGGCTCAGACTTGAGTCTGTATTTATGAACTGATCTTCACGAAATGTCTTGGGTACCTTTGTTATCACCTTGGGACGAGAACGAGTGTTTCTGGGTGCGGTCTAAAATTCAAGATGGCTGCCAGTGGCCATTTTGTTCCAAAATTAGGTCTAATCAGTTTTTTGTACACAACTTCTATACAGCTCAGACTAGAGGCCATATTTATGAACCAATCTTTACGAACCTTGTTGGGTACCTTTGTTATCACCGTGGGATGAGAGCGAGTGTTTTTGGGTGTGGTCCGAAATTCAAGATGGCCACCAGCAGCCATTTTGTACCAAAATTAGTGCAATCAGTCTTTTGTACAGAACTTCTGTATGAAAGTTCTGATTTGAATAAATTTTTGTATGAATGTTTAGTAACATGGAATACATCACATATTCTAAGGGGTTTTTTTTCGTGCAGAAATTATGCAAATTAGATGAACTTTGATTTATTCAGTGCTACTTGCACAATGTGAGCACACATGTCAATACGGCTCAGGGTAGAGGCTGTATTTATGAACCGATCTTCACAAAACTTCTTGGGTACCTTTGTTATCACCTTGGGACGAGAATGAGTGTTTCTGGGTGCGGTCCAAAATTCAAGATGGCTGCCAGTGGCCATTTTGTACCGAAATTAGGTCCAATCAGTTTTTTGTCACAAGTTCTATACAGCTCGTATTTATGAATTGATCTTCACAAAACTTCTTGGGTACCTTTGGTTTCACCTTGGGACAGGAACGAGCCTGTTTTGGGGTGCCTTTGTTATCACTGTGCTATGAGAACAAATATTTTGGGGTTCAGTCAGACCCACTCTGGGACTCAAAGATTTCTTTTCTAGTTTAGCATCTGACTGTCACCCACCTTTACAATACTTTACCTATACATTTGTTACAGGCAATGGTCAGTATTTATGTACAGACCATTACAATACTTTATATGTACCTTTGTTATCAGGTCATTACCTAGATGTTTGTCATTGCTGTGTCACATACTATACATGTACATGTCTTTGTCTTGACAAGTTGAGCTACAGTGTCATTGACACTTTCATTTTCTCTCAAGATGTATGAACCATGTTGTCACAGTACTGTATTTATGGCCATTTGACAAAACATCAATGGTTGCTTATCGTATTCATGGTTATTAAAATAGCATTGGTGTTGGTGTTTTTCATCCCTTGAGTGCAAGAAGACTTTGCAAAGCTAAAACATTGCAAAGCCTTGTTGAGCACGCAAGGGATAAATTTATTAATTTTATTAAATTGGGTAAAATATCAGACATGAGCCATTTAATTTTTATTTTTTTAAGTTTGCATTGGTTGGAAAAATATGCGGCAGCCAAAAGGACCATGTGGGAAGGCCTGAGAACAGATTAACATTTTTAGGCTTTAAGTAACCTTTTTTCAGAAAACCTTTTCCTTCTTTGTGCAGGCCTGAAACAAATGCCCTTTTTATTACGGCCTTATGTACCAAGATCTCTGTCTGTTGGTATCTCTATAATGAAGTCTTGTAATTAGATGGGTTGTGTTGCTGCTGATGGTTCTTATAACTAATCAGCTACAAATTAGACTGATTGTGGTAATGGTAAACAAATGTGTTACAAGATGAGTACATGGCTCCTGTATTGGATTTACTGTTATCTGTATTGAGTCTTGTTATGCTAAAAAATAAATACTGTCTATCCAAGTACATTATAATTACATGTAGAAATGTGGTGAACATATTCTGTTATACAGTGGAGCCCACTTAATTGATATCTCTTAATTGTATATCCCTGTTAATTGAATATAATTTTCAAACACAAAACCATTTACCATACCTTCAGTACAAATTTGATCTGTTAATTGCATATGGGTTGTACAATAAACTCCTGTTAATTGTATATAAATTTTTGTAACATGTCAAAAAAATTACTGTGACAGGCACCAGATTCCCCTTATTTATCAACCTTTTTGACCTCACTACATCCAATACAGACATTTATTCTATTATATCTTGTTTGACAGAGCTCTGTCAGACAAGATATAATAGAATAAATGCTCAGTTTACCCCCAGAACACAGGAAACTGACCAAATCCCTTTTAATTGTATACTCCTGTTAATTGAATAATTTTCACCGGCAAAATGGATATTCAATTAACCCTTTACCCAACGAATCGCCCACATCCGCCCGCGTAATATTCAAATTCAACAGCTGAAAAAATATTATTTTTCGATAAATTTCAAGAAAACCATATCATGTGACCCCTCTTTGGAACGAGCTCGTTGAGCTCGTTCCAAAGAGGGGTCACATGATATGGTTTTGTTGAAATTTTTTGAAAAAATTTAAAAAATGATATTTAAAATAATAAATTTTGTAATCGTCTGCGTTGGGTAAAGGGTTAAGAGGATTCTACTGTACTTTAAACAGGACCAATACAGTTGAGTCCATTTAATTGGAAATCTCTTAATTGAATAACCTTGTTAACTGAATATAATTTCCCAACACAAAATCATTTACCATACCTCTAGTACAAATTTTTTAATTGAATATAGGTTATAGAGTAAACTCCTGTTAATTGAATAAAAAACTCATGTAACCTGTTGAGAAATTCCCCGACCCTCCCCAGTTTTTCTTTTTTTATAGACCAATTTGGCCACGGCACATCCAATACAGGCATTTAATCTATTATGGAGCTCTGTCAAACAAGATATAATAGCATTTAGAATAAATGCTAAGTTCATCTCAAGAATACAGGAAAGCGACACATTCCCTCTTAATTGAATACTCCTGTTAATTGAATAATTTCCATTGGCAGTGTGGCTATTCATTTAGCAGGGTTTCACTGTACCTAGTCATTGGTGCATGTGTCTTGTCAGTATCAACAGAATCACACTCCATCTGATACTGTGGGGGCACGGTGGTGCGGTGTACTGAGGCATACGTCATATCGATCAGGCTTGTCATTTTGAGTGGGCGATCACCCCGGGCCGCAGTCGCCCGCCTGAGTTTAAAATTCTGTGGACTGTAAACGTCTGTCTAACCCCGATTTCTGCGGCCCATTAATTCAGTCGAAGGCACCTCTAAATCGGCCACCTCAAATGGCAATTTTCGCAGATTGAAGGAGGTACATATAACAAAGGCGCAATTTGTGAACTTTGTAGTGTGTCGTCAACGCAGTCACCCAGAGACAGTAAATAACTTTTCAAATATACTTTACTTGATGACGTACATCATAATTACACAAACCATGTACAGTATGTGGAGAGTGTATTATCACTAAATCACCTGCAGACAGGAGACTCCACCCAAGCAATAATTGCAAATTTGTTGCAATGCATAACAAGCACAGGCAAAGTTTCAACCATTGGCTGAAACATTGCTTGTGTTTTTTGTCCAGATGTATAAAATTTGAAAGTTATAGTTAGGGTGATAACTTTACCACAGTTAAAACTAGAAGGCCTGTCACAAATAGTGCGCTTATCTAGGCTTAATTGCACGTTGGAATTGCGCACAATTGCCATATCGAATGGCATCCAAATCACGGCAGATTCTCCTGGTTACTCATAGCAAACACATGCAATGTTTCTGCCAATGGATCTCCGGGTTACCCGGAGGTCCATTAGCTGAAACACTGCTTGTGCACAGGCCGTATGTACAGAATTTGATAGCTTTACTAAGGCCATAATGTGTACATTAACGCGCAGATCAACATGCTATTTGTGCGCATTTCATGACATGACTTCTAGTTTTAACTGTATGTGGGTGATTTAGTTACAATCCACTCTCCATGTACTGCAGGCTTGGCAATTTCAGGAGAGCGATTTTTTAGCTCTCCTTACTGCCCTCCTGAAAGAATTAAGGAGAGCGAAAAATTGCCCTCCTAAATATTTTGGTCTGGGATGATTGAGATTACATGTATTATGCTCACATTAAATTTTTGTTGTAAAGCAAAAATGTAATTTAACTTCGAAGTCACATAACATCACGTAATTTCATTTTGATAGTGGTATAGTGGTAAAAGGTAATGGCTGCAACCAATCCCAAACACAGTTGCAATCATTTGAAGCAAAATAGGTCACAGCAATATTTTTTTTCTGTCAGTTTCAAGTTCAACAACTGACATCACAGTTTGAGGGGTAATTATTCAAGGAATATTGACACTATAATATACTACCATTACTACTATCCTGTCACTTGAAGCACTTGCACCAGGATGTGACTGTAGATTCAAGCAGACCTGTTGTCCAAGAAATTCATACGCCTACCACTACCACCTTCAACCCCCTTAGGGGTTGAAGGTGGTAGTGGTAGGCGTATGAATTTCTTGGACAACAGGTCTGGGTACACACACAGGTCTTGTCAAGTGTGTGTTCGGTTGTTGAGTGAGACATCTAGATGTCTAAGAGATTTCGCTTTACCTTAGTAAAGTTAATAAAATCACTGATGTAATAGTTTGTTGGTTTCAGTTTCAATGAGTTCGTTCAATTGGATACTTAAAATGCTGTGTAAAGCTAATTGCTCTCCTAAGCTGATTGAGGAGAGCGATTTTTTGCCCTCCTGCATTTTTCAGAATGCCAGGCCTGGTACTGTACCTTAAAATGATATTAGTTGTCTACCCAGCAGGCTGAAACAAAATGGCCCCGCAAATCATAAATGACCCTCCTGGGGTCATTTTAGGTGGACCCAAAATGGCCCTCCTGTGGTGATTTGAGGCGAACCATAATGGCCCTTCTGCAATTTTCAAAATGACAAGCCTGGTCGATGATGCACTTGTCTAGGCTTGCCGCGATTATGAAGTTCCATAGTCGATTAAACAGAGCTCAAAATTGACAATTAGTCGACTTTTTTGACCACGTTTTTTTCACAAAGGGTCGACTAAAACGAGATGGCTGAATGGTCCGGAAGGTAGGTATAACCGTGCGTGTGGCCGTGTTCATTTCAAATAACATGGTGACATAGTCAACAATCCATCATTCCCACATTATAAGGCTTGGTGAACGTCTGAATGAACATTTCATTGACCATATTCTGTTGAGTTAGTCAATCGTCTGACATACCATTAAACAGTAATACACCCTGATGCCCAAAATTCAGATGAAAACTACTGATTATCGATTGACAACAGTGCCAAGGGCAAAACTGCCCAAGTGAGGATTTTGACCATTCCATAGCACTGTACAGTTAAAACTATAAGTCCTGTCATGAAATGCGCACAAATAGCACGTTGATATGCGCGTTAATGTGCGCGTTATGGTCCAAGTAATGCTATCATATTCTGTACATATGGCCTGTGCACAAGCAATGTTTCAGCCAATGGACCTCCGGGTAACCCGAAGGTCCATTGGCAGAAACATTGCATGTGTTTACTATGAGTAACTAGGAGAACCTGCCGTGCTTTGGGTGCCATTCGATATGGCAATTCCAACGTGCAATTAAGCCTAGATAAGCGCACTATTCGTGACAGGACTTCTAGTTTTAACTGTACGTACAGACATGCATCCCAAATATGTTTTTTGGACGATAACTTGAGTTTGACGGAACGAAATGCAACAAAATTATATGCATAGGTTTATAACCACATAATGCAGGTTGGGATTGATAGTAGGCTTCGTCCAATATTATTTGGCACAGTTATGGCCCTTCTCCAACTTAGAAGACATGTTGATATTGATTTCCAGGTGGTAATATTAGTTATCCTTGTGTCTTCCGGTGTGTATGGGAATTTACACCAGTCTGGGGACTCATCCACCCTGAGATGCATTCCAAATCCTTTCGTTGTGTTAACTCTACAGCTGATGTATCTTTCGTAACAACACCTCATAAAATCGTAAAAAATGGGCATTAAATCAAACTCATTTAGATGATTTTCTTACTGAATTAGTCGTAGTAGTTGTGGTCATGATTAGCCATTGTGCAGAAATATATGACCTTAAACACCAATAAATAAATAAATACTGAAATTAGTTACACAGAATTTCAGCAACCCCTCCCCCACTCATACTCCCCACTACCTTACCCCATCAATCGGCCATAAAATTTTTTAAAAATTGACATTAAAAAGTTTAAATCCAGCTCATTGAGCCCAATGGACTGATTTCCTTGCCAAAATTTACTGGCTGTGGTTAATGATGCTGAATCTATTGGTTTGTCATTGAAATTGTCAGAGAACAGAGCCTCTAGCATCGATACATCCAAAATTTCAAGTTGCCCACTGTGGTCCTCTTGCAGAAAAGTGTCCTGATTTCTGGGAACTATCATGAGCGCTGTTGAAGTTGAAGGTTGTTCATTTCTTTCAGCATGGGTAGCAACAGGTTTTGTTGTGTGCTAGAATTGTCAGTTTTATAAATTGTTGTGCCCATTGCAATTTTTTCCTCTCTTGAAACTCTGTGGTAAACAGACAGAGTTAACGGATGCAGGGACCGATCAGGACTATTTAAAATACGCTCTAGCCTCGGAGTCTATTTTTTCAATTCATGCGCCAGATTTCAATTTATGGAGTCACACTGCTGTTTGTAACACACACTGCAAGTATGTAATAGCTCTCATCATTTTCATTTAGTACTCTATAGCAAACATTAATCTTCACTGTGGTTTCTGATCAAGTCTTGGCTGCCTATTTAGGCAGCCAAGACTTGATCAGAAACCACAGTGAAGATTAATGCTTGGTAATTAAGACTTGAAGTATTAACTTAAGCACTCTACAACAATGATAAATGATAATCATATATATAATACATGTAAGAGTGTCTCTCTCGATTATCCATCGAAAGAATATCAAAATATGATCTGAGAAGTTACGCGCCAACTGAGAAGCCTATTTCTGAGATTTAAGAGCCAGGTCCTGATGTTTCAGAACCAAATACGCACTGGCGCATGCCCAGGTCGGTCCCTGGGATGTGTGTCCAGTTATAGACATGATTTGAGCCGGTGAGAAATTGTTTCCTGCCAAAATTGTGGTACCTGTTGCACGCAGGGAATGGTTGGTAAAAACTTCTGACAGTTCACAGCATTTACTCAAACATGTCATGAAGGAACTCGGGGTATGTTTTCCAACTGATTGTTTTGCGTACCAGTTGATATCAGTATCATGGAAAGAATCAAGGGGACGCTGCCATAATTTGTTATTTTCTGGATTAAGTTTGGACATGTACAGTTAAAACTAGAAGTCTTGTCACGAACTGCGCTTACATAGGCTTAATTGCGGGTAATAATCGTGCGCAATTGCCACATCGAATGACATCCAAAGCGTGGCAGGTTCTCCTGGTTATGCATAGAAGACACCAGAGACCAGCCTAGAGGGGAATTTTAGGGAGACTTCAAGTCTCCCTCCAGAAAAAATAGGGAGACTGCAGAGTCATGTAGGGAGACTTCATAGGCAAGTGAGGAAAATTAAGAATATTCATGTACCACTCCTGCCGCCCCTTCATATTTTCAATTTGTGGTCCTCCATTAACATCCAAATAATCCAGGTCCAGTTGTCCATGATGCATCTGTGCCAGGTTAAAAAATCACAATGTAATTATTGACTGAAAATCCCCTCACTGCTACCCTCTCCTTCATGACCCCTCCCCTCTTCTTCCTGCCAATCCCCCAGCACCCTCCTGTGGTTGCCTTTCACCAAAGTCTACTAAGCTAATAATTTCCTGAGTCTGAAAGTGTGAACAGGACCAGATGTAAGAAGGTTGCTTGGGAGGTACTTTGTTAGTTAATAAACAAAATACATTCTGGGGTCGAGAATTTTGTAAAAGAAATGTCATTCCTCATCATTTGGCATTCCGGTGTCATTCCGCATCATTTCGTGTCATTCCGGTGTTTAGGAGGACCCTTTTTCAAGATCGTCCACATGCACACTTGTGTCCTGAACAAAGCTTTTCTTGTCATCACTAAAGCCTTTTTTCATGTGTTTCAATTCCATTTGTGTTTTTCTGGGAATAGACAGCCCAACAGTTAATAGTTGTCAGCAAAACGAAATGAAAATACAGTGTTATAAAATACGTCCGTTGTGTATACATTTTCAGCATCCTAAGCGACGTAACCTACTTTCAAACTGGGTTATTTTGTTGAGTTGCGTGAGTCACCTATTTTTGTTTCGACACTTGAAGCTTCGACTGAAACGCAACAAAATAGAAATAAAAAAAATCTGCCAAAAGCGACAATGGACAATTGATTGTGGTGTGATTTCAAATAAATGGACGTTTATTTGTCGAATTAAAATGCCCATTTATCACTCTCGAGCACATACGATTTTTGAAAATAATCGTTTTCATGTAAACCTCGCATCACTCAGTTCAGCCTTTCCTCATTTTGGACAATTTTTAGAGGGCGACTTGTAATCGCCCCAACCATTTTTCTAGGCGACTTTGGGCTTAGAAGGGCGACATAATCGCCCTAGTCGCCCTTACGGCTGGTCCCTGGAAGACACAGGCAGTGTTTCTGCCAATTGACCTCCGGGTTACCCGAATGTCCATTGGCTGAAACATTGCTTGTGAACAGGCCATATGTACAGAATTTGATAGCCTTACTATGGTCATAACATGTAGATAAACTCGTAAATCGACGTGCTATTTGTGCGCGTTTCATGACAGGACTTTTACTTTTAACTGCATTTTTCAAAGGAGTGCACTAGGCAAAACTGTGAGTTTTTTCTCTTCCGTCATGACACCACCATAATTTTCTTTGTCTCGCATCTATTTTTAGAAAATTTGTCTTGAGCCTTGTAGATGTATTTCAATTGCGTTGCGCTGTCAATTTTCACTTTAAACATATCCTTGGTCATTTCACAAACATTTTCCATCCCCCTTCTACAGAAATACAATTGTATGTCAAGGTGGACTTTATTCTGGAATCCAACGGGGGTCTGGGGCAACAAATGAATATTGTTTAAAAAAAATTTCCACAAAACCATATCATGTGGCACCCTCTCATGGGAACGAGGTCATTCCAGTGAGTGGTCACATGATATGGTTTTATTATACCCCACGCAACAAAGTTGCGGGGGTACAATGTTTTTGACTGGTACGTCCGTCAGTCTGTTAGTCTGTGTCCATCAGTCAGTCCTACTTGTTTTCCGGACTTTTTTTCTACATGCTTCCAGATATTGAGCTGATTTTTATTAGGTGAGTCTAACATGGTGGCCTACAGATCAAGTTTGCATTTTGTTCTGCTCCACTGATTTTTACCAAAATTACGGCCCTTGGACTCTGAAAAATTCATCAAAATTACAGTTTTCTGGACTTTTTTTCTACACGCTTCCAGATATTGAGCTGATTTTTTGGTATGTTAGTCTGACATGGTGGCCTACAGATCAAGTTTGCATTTTGTTCCGCTCCACTGATTTTTACCAAAATTACGGCCCTTGAACTTTGAAAAGTTCATCAAAATTAGTTTTGCGGACTTTTTTTCTTACACGCTTTCAGATATGATCGAAATTATGGCCATTTTAGTATGTGAGTCTACCACAATGACTTACAGATCAAGTTTGCGTTTCCGATCTGCTCGGCTGATTTTTTGCGAAATTACGGGCCCTGGACTCTGAAGAATACAAGTAACAGATTTCCGGGTCATTTTCCTAAAAATTACATTTTTCCGAGCTTGAAATATCGGGGCGTGCGGGGTATGTGAGCGTGCTCACTAAGGTTCCATATTTGAAATTGTTTTCAGTTTTTTTCTTCAACTGTTCAATTTGATAGCCTTACCATCTTCATAACGCATAGATTAACATGCAAATAGACGTGCTATCTGTGCGCATTTCAGGACAGGACTTCTAGTTTTAACTGTATATGTGACTTCAAACACCAAGAAATTAATAAACAAATAATTTGCAGTTTCTACAGGCCTGTGTCTGGCAGAATTAGATGCTGCCAAACTCCTCATCCCGCCATGACATATACACTGGCATTTTGTATCTGGCATTTGCCAACTTAACGTCCCCATTTTATCTGCAATTTCTCAGTTTGATATTTCAGACTAATTATAAAAATGTCTTCATTTTCCAGAAGGGGAATATCTATTTGTTCTTCATTCTGCTCTATCCTCTGGCAGCAGAGTTGTAAACAGTTTAAATACAGTCTAATTATGTTTAGAAGCCTCAGTTGCAGCCAAGTGTTTGTTACTAGGAATATTTATCCTAAGTGTTCAAGCCTGGTTTGTTTTGCATCAGTTTTATGCAAACAAACTACAGGATTGATTCAGACAGTGAACAAGAAGGAAAGTATAATTGGGACTTCGCTAAATGGGAATTCCATCTTTAACCACTGAAGACGGTGGCCAATTACTTACTCAGGCCTGGCCATTTGAGGGGAGCCATTGCTGCGGCTCTCCTAAAGGCAAATTGAGGAGAGCCATAATTGCTCTCCTTAAACTGTAATGGCTCTCCTCAATTTTCATATTAATAACCTTGTACAATTGATATTAGTGTAGAATAGCTACCCTGGAACAGATTTAGGATAGTCATAGTGGCTCCCCTGGATTTTTCAAAAGGCCAGGCCTGTTAACTCGTTGCATGCTGCTGGCAGATATTCCTGTCAAGTATATGAAATCTCCTGCCACTGCAACAAATATATTTTGGACACATTTAACCAAATTTCTCTCCTGTCTATTGCATTTACTTTTTGGCCAATGATTTAAGAAGTTAAATTTACAAGAATTTTTTATCAGATCTAGTCATGGCTGCTTCAGAGCAGCCATGACTAGATCTGATGAAATTTTTTTTTAAAATACTCTGTAGGTTAATAGTTAACCCCCTGCACAGTGATGTTGAAATATTAAAATTTTAATCTGCAAATTTTTAGCACAATGCAATTAGGAATTGAACATGTTCTGTTTTGGATTGACAGACCTCTTAGTGCAGTCGCCGTGGATTGGTCGCAATCCACCCGTGGGCAGTTATGTCCATGCATGTGTTTACCAGGTAGTAAAAATCATCAGTAGCAAAAAAAATTAATTAATGAAGCACCGGATGGTACCCGGTGCTTCATTAATTAAATTTTTTGATGATTATTCCTGTAATTAGTACTTGGAATCTAATATTATTGTGTCCATGGAAATATTGCCCACGCATGGAAAGTGACCAGTCCACGGCGACTGTACTGTAAGCTCTGTCAAACCAGATTGAATTAAATTCCTGGTGGCACAATAAGAAAAAAATTCAGATTTTTGACACCGGTATGCAGGGTTTAACCATCTATTTGTCAGGCGCATAGCTGTAGAAATCATGGGAGGGTGACAAACTGACAAACACGCTCCTGCAAGAAGCTTCAGGCAGTCATTGACACAATTATTCAGTAGGCATTTCTTAATTTTTTTTTCAAGACAAACTAGACGTGACCACAAATTATTGCTCATCCACTTCTCTGTGGGAACCCCAGGAAGTTAAGTACTGCTTGTTTAATATGGTAAACAAGCTCTGTTTTATTGGTAAAATAGGACCCGGTCACTAATGTCTGGGATGGAAGTCCTCTAAAATGGGCAACATTTGTATAAACAATTGGCTGGAACTGACTTTATATCCATGTTGCCTGGGGGCGCGGTGGCTCAGTTGGTAGAGGTGCAGGCTACAAGCCGAGAGGTCCTCGGTTCGAATCCCACCTGCAACAACCACGTTGTGTCCTTGGGCAAGACACTTCACCCCCATTGTCCACATGGGGGCACGGTGACGTGTACAGTTAAAACTAGAAGTCCTGTCACGAATAGTGCGCTTATCTAGGCTTAATTGCACGTTGGAATTGCGCACAATTGCCATATCGAATGGCATCCAAAGCACGGCAGGTTCTCCTGGTACCTCATAGCAAACACAAGCAATGTTTCTGCCAATGGACCTCCGGGTTACCCGGAGGTCCATTGGCTGAAACATTGCCTGTGCACAGGCCATATGTACAGAATATAATAGCTTTAATTGGGCCATAACGCGCACATTAACGCGCATATCAACGTGCTATTTGTGCGCATTTCATGACAGGACTTCTAGTTTTAACTGTACTAAGGCGTACTGCACGTCGATAGTGCACCTGTCTTCAACCAATGCTAACCCTGCTTGTGTGGAGTTGGTATGTTGAGGAGCTGACAGTTGCTCGGTGGTTCTCGCCGGGTACTCCGGCTTCCTCCACCCGTAAAACTGTCACGGTCATGGTTAGCCATTGTGCAGAAATATGTGACCTTAAACACCAATAAATATAAATATATATCCATGTTGCCATCACAATTAGCCACTGCGGGGGTACGGTGATGTTGCTGTAACCGGTTCTCGTCAGATCAACGAAGTTAAGCAATGTCGAGCCTGGTTAGTCCTCGGATAGGTGGCCGTCTGAGCAATTGATTTGGACTCCCGCATTGTGTCCTTGGGCAAGGCACTTAACCCCGATTGTCCACATGGGGGCATGATGACACCATGTACTAAGTCGTACTGCACGTTGATGGTGCACGTCTTCAACCAATCTAACCCTGCGTGTGCTGCAGCGCGGAATTATGATGTTGGGGAGCTGGCAGCTGCTCGTCATTGCTCGGTGGTTCTCTCTGCTTAGTGGGCTGTGTACATTTTATTTGGTGCTGCTAACAAGGTGGTCTCTGTGAGACTTCACTGCCCCTCCCACACCTCTGGGCCTTGGCAAGGCCCGGAGATGTGGGAGGGGCAGTGTGGCCGTCTTACAGAGACCACTAACATACATGTAGCAAAGAACTTAAATGATGTGGGTTTTAGGCATAGACAGTTATGGTAATCATTATTTTCTAAGGCCAGGAGGGCTAGTTTTCGCCCTCACTTTTTTTAAGGCGAGCAGTAGGCGAGCAAATAAATTCCTCTCCTGAAAATGCCAGGCCTGGCTCCCCCTAATGATGGTAGTATATCTTTAAAAATATACTTTGATTACAAATAATCTTTGAAAAACAATTTAGAAGTCAACCAGTTAATAAAAAAAACTTGTAAAAAAGATTCCTCGATCAAAGAGTAAAATTAAGGCTAGGGCTGTCTCGACTTTCAATTTTCGTGGTCAATTAATAATCAGTTAGTTGATTAAGTCGTTTCCAATTAATTCAACTAACAATCTCTAATATATTTACAAAATAAATTTAAAATGGATGATTGAATGTGTACACTTCAGTGTTGAGATAAAATGGAACCCCCCCAAAATATCTCCGATAGATCTCAAGAATTTGAACAGAAGAACATTTGTGCAAATGTTTCATTTCAAAAAATTTCTAAACATAAAACTCCCACCATTAGGTGAGCTTTATTGATCACTTGCCGTCTGCCTGGCTTCCTGTCCGTCCGTTAACTTCGCGTTTTAGACTTCTTAAGAACCACTGGGCCAATTTAGATGAAACTTGAGGTGAATCTTCCCTAACGTGTCCACCCAAATTTGTTCATAAGATGTTGCCTCGCCCACCAGGGGCTCTACAGGGGCATAACTCCAACACTACCCTCAATTTTCTTAAAAAAAAAAATCTTCTTCAGATCCTGCAGTCAGAATGTTTTGATACTTGGTGTGCAGCATCCTTGGGGGTGTGATTCAAGTTTGTTAAATCCAAGTCCCTGCATTCATATTTGGGCTTCCTGTGGGAGCCCGAATTATGACTTGGTTCAATATGAGGAATTTTTCTTTAAAAATCATCTTCAGATTCAGCAGTCGGGAATGTTTTGATATTTGGCATGCAGCATCCTTAGTGGGGTGAGATTCAAGTTTGTTCAAGCCATGTCCCTAGGTTCATATTTGGCTCACTGTGGGAGCTTGAATTGAACTTAGTTCAAAATGAGGAATTTTCCTTAAAAATCTACTTCTTCAGATCCAGCAGTCAGAATGTTTTGATATTTGGTGTGCAGCATCCTTAGGGGGGTGTCATTCAACTTTGTTAAATCCAAGTCCCTGGGTTCATATTTGGGCTCCCTGTGGGAGCCCGAATTATAACTTCGTTCAATATGAGGAATTTTTCTTTAAAAATCTTCTTCATATTTTACAGTTGGAATGTTTTGATATTTGGCATGCAGCATCCTTTGTGGGGTGTGATTCAAGTTCAGTCCATGACCCTAGGTTCATATTTGGGCTCACTGTGGGAGCTCGAATTGTATCTTAGTTCAAAATGAGGAATTTTCTTTAAAAATCTTCTTCTTAGATCCCGCAGTCGGAATATCTTGATATTTGGTATGCAGCATCCTTAGGGGGGTGAGATTCAATTTTGTAAAAGCCAATTCCCTGGGTTCACATTTGGGCTCCATGTGGGAGCCCAAATTATAACTTGGTTCAGTATGTGGATTTTTTCTTTAAAATCTTCCGATTCAGCAGTTGGAATGGTTTGATATTTGGCATGCAGCTTCCTGGGAGGGGTGGGGTGGGGGGGTGGCTTCAAGTTTGTTCAAGCCAAGTCCATGGGTTGATATTTGGGCTCCCTGTGGGAGCCTGAATTATAACTTGGTTCAATATGAGGAATATTCTTCAAAAATCTTCTTCACATCCACTAGTCAGAATCTTTTGACATTTGGAAAACGGCATCCCACTGGAGGTGAGATTCAAGTTTGTTCAAGCTAAATCCCTGTGTTCATATTTGGGCTTCCTATGGGAGCCCGAATTATAACTTAGTTCAATACGAGGAATATTCTTTAAAAAAAAATTTTTTTTACATCCACAGGTCGGAATCTTTGGATATTTGGTATAAGCTTTTCTAAGGAGGGACGGATGCAGCTTGTTGAAATCAATTCCATGGGTTTTATATTTAGGCTAACATGTCAGGTGAGCGCCCTCAGGGCCCCTGGGGCGTTTTGTTTAAACTCAAGACTCTGAGTCTGTCAAAATGTCCTACGGATTTCAAAGTGTGTAGGTCAAAGTAAGTTTGGTGTCTGTCATTGTCCTTGTCCCACCACTTATTTCGAGCCTTGAATGCATCCTGAAAGGGCTGACGCCAGTGGAGGACGATTTCATAAATAAAATATTGTGAAGTGAAGATGAAAAATGGTTTACGATGCAGCGCATATGCATTTCTTTCTCTGCATGCGGGTTTCTACATTGTTGGAAAAACGTACAGATAATGCTGACCATATCATGATAGAATTGGGATAGAAATTCTCTCCACTTTTGTATGGATGGTACAGTTAAAACCAGAAGTCCTGTCATGAAATGCGCACAAATAGCACGTTGATATGCGCGTTATGGCCCAAGTAAAGCTATCAAATTCTGTCCATATGGCCTGTGCACAAGCATTGTTTCAGCCAATGGACCTCCGGGTAACTCGGAGGTCCATTGGCAGAAACATTGCATGTGTTTGCTTTGTGTAACCAGGAGAACCTGCCATGCTTTGGATGCCATTCGATATGGCAATTCCAACGTGCAATTCCAATGCGCAATTAAGCCTTCATAAGCGCACTATTCGTGACAGGACTTCTAGTTTTAACTGTACTGTAACTGAGTGAATTAGAAAATCACCCTCTCATACAAGCATGTATGCAAGGAATGAGATGGATTTTTTTTTACATACAGTGGAAAGCAGGAAGGATTACTTTAGCATTATTGCACAATACAGTTGAAACTAGAAGTCCTGTTACAATTAGCACAGAAAATACTCATTAATTAATGTGCTCCTTACTGCAGAAAAATGAAGTCAACTAAAATGCACAAGAGTGTTTGCACTGTGCATTGCAAAATATAATGCTCTATTAAGTGGTGGAGTGCTACAGTTAAAACTAGAAGTCCTGTCACGAACTGTGCGCTTATCTTGGCTTAATTGCGCGTAGGAATTACGAGCAATTGCCATATCGAATGGCACCCAAAGCACGGCAGGTTCTCCTGGTTACTCATAGCAAACACATGCAATGTTTCTGCCAGTGGACCTCCGGATTACCCGGAGGTCCATTGGCTGAAACATTGCTTGTGCACAGGCCATATGTACAGAATATGATAGATTTACTTGGGCCATAACGTGCATATTAACGCGCATATCAACGTGCTATTAAAATAAGTTATTTTTGGTCATCAAAATTTGTTCACCTGTCTTTGCCTTGTTACAATTTATGGGAGAGTGCCAACAGGCACACCGAGAGACACGCCAACAGGCACTCTCCCATAAATTGTAACAAGGCAAACCTATGAAGACTAATTAATTTCGCTTCCAAGATAATATGAAGCACATCCACAGAATATGTCACCTTTGGGCCGGGGTACCTGCTCTTCATATTAAAGCCCTGACAGTGGCTTCTACAGTTAAAAGCAGAAGTCCTGTCCTGAAATGTGCACAAATAGCACGTCGATTTGCACGTTAATCTACGCGTTATGACGATGGTAAAGCTATCAAATTCTGCAAATGCGGCCTGTGCACAAGCAAAGTTTCAGCCAATGGACCTCCGGGTAACCCGGAGGTCCATTGGCAGGAACATTGCTTGTGTTTGATATGGGTAACAAGGAGAACCTGCCATGCTTTGGATGCCATTCGATACGCGCAATCCCTACGAGCAATTATGCCTAGATAAGCGCACAGTTCATGACAGGACTTTTAGTTTTAACTGTAGGGCTCAGGGGAGATCTAGTACTTCTGTTGGGCCAAATATTTTCGTATTCTCTGTCAACATATTAATTGAATTCTTAGAAAAAATGAGTTGGAATCAATAGATTTCCTTAAAAAAAATAGTCTATACAAATGAAAACTTTCTTGATGTCCAATACTTCATCATTTTTTTGGTGTTCAACAAAAATAACCTGAATCTCAAATAACCCATATCTCCTCACAGCAGTTATTAAATGCTTTCTTTAGATCTGATATGTTAAGATATCTCCAACAGTAATGTTTTAGCATTGACCTTGATAAGAAAGGGGGAAAACATTGGAATCTCATTATTTGTAAATTGGGACCTGGCTCAGCATAAAGTCTGAAAATAACACCTGTAACTGCATGTATAGGAAAGAAAAAAACATTTAACAAAGAGATCATACAGTATTAGTGGAAATAAGTGACAGAAAACCACAAAACATTTTGTGTCTTATATTATTCCTCATTGGGGGCATGGTGGTGTCACGGTAACCGGTTCTCGTCAAATCACCGAAGTTAAGCAACATCAAGCGCGGTTAGTAGCTGGATGGGTGACCATTTCAGTGACTGATTCGCGCTCCCACATTGTGTCCTTGGGCAAGGCAATTGCCTACATGGGAGCACAATGATGCTGTGTACTAAGGCGTACTACACGTCGGCGGTATGCATGTCTTCATCCAATCTAACCCTGCCTGTGCCACGGTGCAAAGTTCAGAGTTACGATATTGGAGAGCTGACAGCTGTGCGTCATTGCTCAGTGGTTCTCTCCGGCTTCCTCCACCCGTAAAACTGTCACCGACATGATATGACCCTGGCTGTTAATGTGTCATTAAACCCTAATAAAAACAAATAAATTATTCCTCATTAGTCCATGTTTAGTTAATTTTCAGTTACACATTATTCTACAGTTAAAACTAGAAGTCCTGTCACGAATTGTGCGCTTATCTAGGCTTAATTGCGCATTGGAATTGCGCGCAATTGCCATATTGAATGGCATCCAAAGCACGGCAGGTCCTCCTGGTTACTCACAGCAAACACATGCAATGTTTCTGCCAATGGACCTCCGGGTTACCCGGAGGTCCATTGGCTGAAACATTGCTTGTGCACAGGCCATATGTACAGAATTTGATAGCTTTACTTGGGCCATAACGCGCACATTAACGCGCATATCAACGTGCTATTTCAGGGCTCGCCTTGAGTAAAATGGTCGGGGCCTAAAAAAGGTGCCCCAATATTGAGGTCGGGGCCTTTTCGGGGCTGATTTTCCATTTTGTCCATTATTGTTAGTGCTTTTTTGTGGAAAATGTCGTGGCTTGAAAAAAAGCCCCCAGCAAGTACTCCTCGGGGCTGATCTCGGGGCCTGGGCTGATCAGCCCCGACTCAAGGCAAGCCCTGCTATTTCTGCGCATTTCATGACAGGACTTCTAGTTTTAACTGTACGTTATCAGAACAAAATGTGTAATGAGATTATTAATTATATCCACGTGGGGGAAATGGCCTAATACAGTGGAGCCCACTTAATTGGATATCTCTTCACTGAATAACCTTGTTAATTGGATATAATTTCCCAACACAAAACCATTTACCATTCCTCCAGTACAGATTTGATCTGTTAATTGAATATAGGTTATAGAGTAAACTCCTGTTAATTGAATAAAAAATCTTGTAACCTGTCTAGAAATTACCCCGACTCTCCCCAGTTTTCCTTTGTTTATAGACCAATTTGGCCTCAGCACATCCAATACAGGCATTTAATCTATTATATCTTGTTTGACAGAGCTCATGGAACTCTGTCAAACAAGATATAATAGAATAAATACTAAATTTAACTCTATAATGCAGGAAACTGACACAATCCCCGTTAGTTGAATACTCCTGTTAATTGAATAATTACCATTGGCAAAGTGGCTATTCAGTTAACAGGGTTCCACTCAATATCTCTTTCCACAAGGTGCATAGTTTATCATTTTGCATTTACACACTGCTTCCTTGCATTTGTAGGTTGTGTCAGTGTCTGATAGAACTTTCAATGACCAGGGTTATATACAGGACAGCCTGTAACAAAATGTTTCATTAGTTAACATTTTACCATTAATAACACCAGACTATTGCCCCATTATTGCCAGACTGCTATAGCAATAGTAATTTGGTATTTCAATGGACGGGGAAGAAACATGAAATGGCGTATTCTCCTTGCCCTATAATTGAGGTGACCCATTTTTGGAGCCAATAATGTAGAAAATGTGTTATTTTGAGTAAAAGCAAAATGAGGCAAGTAACGCGAAAATGGAAATTTACCATGGCCTGGCGTGTTTTCCAGTCCACAACAATTGAGGTCTGTCTGGTATAAAAGGGAAAACATTTCATTTCTGAAAAGCTTTTCCCTCTTTTGGAGCAGGCTCCATGGACTTTTTCCTGTGAAGGGTCTTCGGTGGAAGCTCTGGAAAGTGAATAAGTGCTTATTTACTATGGTAAACAAGTTCTGCTCTACTGATAAAATAGGACCGGTAACAGATTCCTGTGGTATAGGTCTTCAAGGTGGGCAGCATTGGTATAAACGATCAGATGAACTTTACTTCATACCAGTGTTGCAGTCTTTATATAGCCAAACGCCATTAAAAAGTGTAGGGTCTTTTTCATGTGGGAATCCTGTACAGAAAAGCAATTATTGTTTACTGTTGTAAGCAAGCTGTTTTACTGGTAAATGGGATCTGGAAACCAAAGGGATATAAAAAAAGGCATGCAGCCGCCAAAAGCACCATGCGAGAGGGCCTGAGAAACAGATGTTTAACTTGGGAAAATGTCATTAAATGAGTCCAGTATTAAATCACAATAAATAAATGTGTTCCACTTTCCCCTGTTAACTATTAAACCACAGAGTATTTTCAAGATATTTTTCATCAAATCTAGTCATGGCTGCTTCATAGCAGCCATGACTAAATTTGAGGAAAAATTCATGTAAATTCAACTCTTAAGAACTCAATGGTTGCAAAAATCCATTTAGTTTACAGGACTAAAATTTGATTAAATGTTCCCAAATTTTACTAATTTCACTGGCAAGAGAGATCCTGTCCTGGGCAGGAAAATCTGCCAGTAGCATGCAAGAAGTTAAACACCACTACTATATATATAGATGTATTAGACCGATATTTGATACAATATGCATTTTTGTTGGGGATGTTCTAAATCTTCCTCATCATTGTAGCATTTCATAAATTCATCTGCAATTTGTAAAGTATTACATTAAATATCATGGTGATATAGGTACAATATATAATATGTCAATGCCTGGCATTGAACAGGCAACTGGCTGTTACTGATCATCAAATAAAGTGCCAAATGCTCACTACATTTATATGTATTCTGTCAGTTCTTATGAGAAAAGAATGATTTAAATTCTTCTGCCAGATTTCTTTCACCAGGGTAAATGTTTTGAGATAAATATATCTTCTTGGGAAACAATTGCTGAGATTATTTCAGCCATTTGAGAATTATTGGTGTAGATTTTGGTTGGAGGAGGTGGGAGTACAAAAGTCTTTAACCCTTTACCCAACGCAGAGGATATCAAAATTTATTATTTTAAATATCATTTTTTTTAATTTTTCAAAAAATGTCAACAAAACCATATTATGTGACCCCTCGTTGGAACGAGCTCGACGAGGGGTCACATGATATGGTTTTGTTGAAATTGTTTGAAAAATAATATTTTTTCAACTGCTGAATTTGCATATTACGCAGGCGAATGCGGCTGATTCGTTGGGTAACAGGTTAATGAGTGTTGGAATGGTATGAGGTGGTGGAAATATAAACTGGTGCTTTACACTCTGTTTTTGAACAGAAATGTGCCCCTCTAGTCGTCCGTCTGTCCATCTGTCCGTCTGTCCGTCCATCCGGGCGTAGACGGAATTCGTGTCCGCTCCATAACTTCTTACAGCCTTCAAGGATATTAATGATATTATTAATGATACTTGGTATTATTATTGCCCACAACCAGAGGGTGTGTCGCGAATAAGGTTGGAATGGCTATCAAGGCTTTTTTGGGGGAATCGGCCACCCTTTGGTGGCCATCATCTAGTTATTTAATTACTATATCGCATTTAAAAGGTCTGTATAATGAACTTAATAGACCATTAGTTGTTTTCCCTTTAATTTCACAATTGCGACTAGAGAATAAATCTTGAGGATATACCGTGAAACTACTACGACACAGAACTCCATCCATAGGTTCTATACATACATGATAACAAAGCATGTTACGAAATTACACAAAATTCTTTGGCAATAACACAGCCCTGGGAATTAGCTTAAGCAACCTGCAGTGCCTAGGGTTTGCCTAGACATTTTCAGTTTTCCAAGACAGTTTTGTTGCATTCAATGCAGTGGAACAAATTAATACACATTTTTGCCTAGGCAGAATTTTCCAATTCCCAGGGCTGATAACAAATAGAGACAAAATGTGTTTCATTTGGACGTTACATACTGTTGATAAACATGAACACAATTTTTTTATAACATTTGTTTAGTCATCAATTTAGCATTATTCTTAATTTTCCATGTATAGAGAAAATGTAATGGACACACCATCAACTTTTGGACTTTTGAAAAAGAATTTATAGAAACTGACAATATTTCGAGTAGGGGTAATTTTGCCAAGTACAATACAAGTCAAAATAAGTTGTTGGATAACCACTATAAACTATGTATCCTACACTAAGACCAGAAGTTGACATCATTTTCTGGAAAGCTCTCACTGAGAGCTTTCCAGAAAATGATGTCAAATTCTCATTGTATCGGTGCAGGAGCAGCAGTATACTTTGTTTATTGCCAGGGCTCTCAAGGAATGGCGAGTGATCACTCACACTTGCCTGATAATCGCCTGAATGTCTAAAGTGGCGAGAGATTGATCACTCATCTCTTACTGGTTGAGAGCTGGAGGCCACAGCACTGGCTTTTGTCTTCAGCAGTTATTTTACAGATGATTCAGCAATATTAAAATGCCCTTTGTTCATAAATATTAAATTGTTTCAGTTTAAAGGAGAATGCCTAGAGGCATTATCCAGTAAACTGAAACAATTTAATACATGTAGTTATAAACTATAATAATGTCCAGACTTGTTACAAAGGTAAAAATAATCTAGCCCTCTACCAGTTAAGTGCCCAGATATGTCAAAATATTCATATCATGCATAACAGTAAATTCAAAGAAATGAATTTGCAGTTACTATCACTCGTCATCACTCGCCTGATCTTAATTACAGGCGAGTGACATATCACTCGCCACTGATTTGCTCCTCGAGAGGCCTGATTGCAGTTATGCTACAACTTATTTTGACTTGTACTGTAGGTAGGGAATTCGCAAACAATTTTTTTTTTATCACATCCTGGTTACAGAAGGGTTAAGACTCCATGATCTCAGTTAGTTACATAATTACTGATGTCTTAATTATTAGATAATCAGTACTTGAAATCTACCTGTACACTTAGTTCGTTAATATTCACTTAATTTATTCTATACATCAGAAGCCAACCTGCTGAGCAACTGTTTGTAGATGATGAGAATACCTATCTCTTATTTATAAAACTCCTTGTGGTTATGCCAAAAATACTTGCCAGGTGGGGAAATGTGATAGCTTCCCCATGTTTGGCCACATGATAATGGAAGTTGGCTGATATCTGTACTATAAGTAGAGACTTGATAGCTAAAAAGTTAATGTTTACTTCTGATATCAAGCAGCTGCATGGTCCATTTGTTGATGTGTTTATAGCCTTAGTTGTTGAAAACTAACTCCTCCTCCTCTTCTTCAACTCTCTTGCTGCTGAATTTTGAATAATTGATCATCCAAGTCTGACACAGCCACCAACTGCTGTTGTTATATTGCTCTGAAAAAGTCCCAAATGTATTCTTCCTTGGGAACTTAACATGTCAGATGCTTTTTTTATCTTGACAGTGTTTATGTGCAGATGAGTGCCCTCATTTACAGACCCCGGGTGATTGGATAAGTAGAGGCAAAGCTCTTGTTGGAATGGAAAAATAAAATAACACAGAAAAGAAGAGCTATATTCAACCTATCACTTTCTTTTCTACAAAATCCAATAATATTTATTACAAAGTGAAATTACTATAAATGTGATGAAAGATTTTAAGTATAAATATAGCCTGGATGATAATAGCCAAGCTACAGTGTTTTTACATCATTGTTGGCTGCCTATACAGGCAGCCAACAATAATGTAGAAACACTATTAAATCATCAACAGCTGTGTACAGGTATATATGGAAGTTAACCTAAAATTAATCTATGGACTTGAGGGTTAAAATTTAATTTTTTTCCTGTATGCCCACCCTAAGGTTATAATCTACATTTCGAACCCCTTTCCCACTACAGAAAGTGAAGCAGTGCATGTTCTCTGTTGAGAGCGTGGTGTCTCACTCTGGTAGACTGTTGGACTTCTATGCAAGACATCCCGAATTGTATCGCCATCCGGTACGACCTGCATTGTGTCCTTGGACAAGGCACTTTATCCTGGTTGCCTACATGGGGGCACAATAAGGCTGTGTATTAAAGCTTACTGCACATCGATGGTGCACATATCTTCAACTGCTAACCCTGCTTGAGCTGAGCTTGAACAGAGTTAGAATGTTGAGGAGCTGACAGTTGCTTGTCCATGCTCGGTGGTTCTCTCTGGGTACTCCGGCTTCCTCCCCCAGGAAAAATGTCATGGTCACCATTGGCCATTGTACAAAAGGATGTGACCTTAAACACCAATAAATAAATATACAGTAGTTCTTAACCCTTTACCCAACGAATTGCCCACGTAATATGCAAATTCAGCCGCTGCAAAAATATTATATTCTGAAAATTTTTTAAAAAAACATGTGACCCCTCATTGAAACGAGCTCGATGAGCTCGTTCCAATGAGGGGTCACACGATATGGTTTTGTTGAAATATTTTGAAACATTTATTTTTTTCAACTGCTGAATTTGCACATGATATGGCTTTGTTAAAAAATTTTGAAAAAAATTTAAAAAATATTTGCAATAATAAATTTTGAAATTGTCTGTGTTGGGTAAAGGGTTAACCTAAAATTAATCTGAGGACTTGAGGGTTAAAATTTACGTTTGTTTCCTGTATGCCCACCCTATGGTTATAACCTACATTTTGAACCCCTTTCCCACTACAGAAACTGATACGATACGTGTTCTCTGTTGTAGAAAAGCTCTGCTTTAACTCTTAACCCTGCTGACTATTTTATAGATATTTTTGTGTCGCCACCCCACGAAGTGGGGAGCGACATATAGGGATTACTTTTGTCGTCCGCGTCACACTTTCTCTTATTCACCACTCCTCTTTAACCTATGAATGGATTTTGATGAAACTTTCAGTGATTCTTTATCACATAATGGCATTGTGCACCTCCTATTTTATTTTTTGATCCGCTGTATTTTTTCCAGAGTTATGCCCCTTTTCCACTTAGAATTCTGTCTGAAACGCCAGGCGACACACGTCTTCCATGGAAGACTCACATCTAAGTTCATCAAATCTAGTCATGGCTGCTTTAAAGCAGCCATGGCTAGATTTGATGAAAAACAAATCTAAATGTAACACAAGAAATCACTGCTGAAATATCCATTCCATTTACAGGGAGACAATATGATTAAATATGCACAAATTATACTATTTTCAGAGACAAGAGAAACTCGGTGCTGGGCAGGAATATCCGCCAGCAGCATGCAAAGAGTTAAATAAAGGATTTTTTCCCCGTGGAAACTCTGCAAGTGTAGCAGTGCTTGTTTACATTGTTAAACTTGGAATCTGTAGCCAGTGCCTAGAGTGGTCCTCACAAATTTGCAACATAAATGATTTACTAAACTTGACTTCATACTTATGTTGATGTAATGCTGTGTCCATTCATGCTGATAGTAACCTCAACTGGTTAAGTGCTGGCCTCTCCTACATGTATTATCATGGTCTGTTGAAATGTGTTGAAAGTCACTTATAATTGGTTATTATCTTGTTTGCTCAGCAGGGGAAAGAAATATTTAGAACATTTATTTATTGGGGTTGATTGACACTTTCAACCTCCAATGTCACCTCGTGTTGGATATTTTTATAGAGGAGGAAGCAGGAGTACCGAGAGAGAACCACTGATCAATGGCATGCAACTGTCAGACTCGCCAATGTACTAACTCCATACAAGCAAGGTTAACATTTGTTGAAGACATGTACACCATCGAAATGCAGTATGCCTTAGAGCACAGTACTACTGTGCCCCCCCCCCCCCCCCCCCCCACATTGGCAATCAGGACTAAGTGCCTTACCCAAGAACACAACACATTTACCCCTGTAGACCTTTTGGTTTTGAAGTCCATTGCCATAACCACTGAGCCACCACCCTCCCTGTTAAGAACATTTTGTTACAATTTATTGGAGAGTGCTGTATAGGACTGTCATGGTTATTCGATTAATCGACTGTTGATCGGTCACGGCGAAATCGATTAGTATTTTTCGTTGTCGAATAATCGGTAAATTGTATCCCGTGTTAGACGTTTAATAATTAAAAGAAAATTTGATGAAAAAGCTATTGTTTCTAAAGGTAAAGAGTTAAGAACATCAATGTTAAACCCCCAGAAGCTGTTTGAAGCAATTGTCTTTCAGGTACATTCATCAAAGCTTTGATGTTCTGAACTTTTGAACCGTCAGTGTAATAATCAAGACCGGTCGACAGTTGCGAAATTCGCAACTGCCGACCGGTCTTGATTGTTACACTGACGGTTCAAAAGTTCAGAACATCAAAGCTTTGAATGTACCTAAAAAAGGATCGTCTTCATTGTTTCCTTGAGGTAGGTCAACTGACATGAACTTCATTTTTATCCACTTCAAAGAGAGGGAGGGGGGGTCATTTAGGTACGATTAATCGATTATCATCGATTATTTGCGACGATTAATCGATTCCTAAATTAAAAAATCGTGACGGCCCTAGTGCTGTAACAGAACAATTATTAACAAACAAAATTTTACTAAACTAAGAGTCTTTGCTGGTAGCATGGTATCTTTAAAAAAATACTCGGATAACAGATCACCTTTAAAAAATAACACTACCAGATAAACACCAATAAATAAATAAATAAGAGTATGAGATGATTAGAGCTGAAACAGTTACAAATTTTTTGTAACCGGTTAACCGGGAGCTATAATCGGTTAGTGAACGGTTATTTTAATAGTTCATAAGAAAATTGGGGGAAAACATGACCGGGATTACAGCGCAGCGAGGTCGCACAAAGTACAACTCACTCGGACGGCTGGAAAATAAAGAAACGATACGATATCGTATTATCGTCGGTAAATACACCTACCTCGTTGTGAGCTGCATGTCACTGTATGAACTGATCAACTGTTGTTCAAAATCATAATCCAGTAAATCCATGGGTCACTTCCAGGAAAACCACTGAACAAAGTGACAAACGTACCTAAACATGCCTTATATTCCATATTCATCGGATGAAAAGGGTGTAAAAAAACGGACGCAGAACACGTGATGCTGTTACCCACTGCCGTAAACCGGTGTTAAAGACAGAAGAATTGACAATGTCGTATTTAGCGATCCTCAAATTAACCTTATTAATCTTCCCCCAGAAATTCATTACGTATGGTAAAGTAAAAACTATTTTAAAATTTAAACCAAAGTTTCAGACTTTTGTGAAGACTGAAGACGAATACTAATTACACCATACACAAAAGAAAGGAAAAACAGTTGCACAGTACGTTCTTGAGAGTTGAGACGTTCGTCACTCGTCAGTTTGGGCCCTAGGACGTTTCGACCTTGAGACGATTCGGCCGGTGACGTTTCGGCCTTTCCGAGAGCTGAAATGTCCCCAAGTGAACCGAATCAAGCTATGACGCAATAATACTGACTGCAAATAACTTTGAACCGGTCCCTGAAACATGTGGAATGCGAGTCGGATTATGCGACAGAGTTGCAGAATGACAATGATGCCAGAATCCAAAACTCTTGTCGATTTCTGTCGAATCTTGTCAACTCTCAGCAATAACAATGAAAGGGGTGATATCGGGTTCACCTACAGGCGTACAGCTATGCCCAAAGCAATGCTTGAATTACCTTTTACTGTGCTGTTACTAGCGTATTAGATACAGCGACATGAAACTTCAGACAAAAAATTACTTTCTATTAATTTCTGCCTGCAGCGCTCATCATAAGATACAGAACGGTTAACCATGGTTACAAAATTTATAACCGGTCATAATCAAAACCGAACCGTCAACGGTTAACTGTTTCAGCTCTAGAGATAATAAGTATGGGGTACAAGTCCTGATAAGTGGGAAACAATTATAAACGAGCCTGAAAATAAGTAGACTGCCATCTGCAGAATGAGGTCCCAAGATGGTGAATTTGGTGATGCTACCCTGCTAGCATCATTAAATTTACCCTTTGTGAACCTCGATCTGAATCAAGGTCTCAAGCCTAAACAAAGAGGTACCCAGAGGATAAATTGGCCCACTGTATGGATAGCATCAGCAAATTCCCCCTCTGGGGACCTCTTCTACAAATGACGGATTGCTGATTTCCAGGCTTGATGATAATTAACCAGTAAATTTGACTTGTGTTGTGATTGAAATGTGACAATACATGCTTAATTGCGCGTAGGAGTTGCACGCAATTTCCACGTCAAATAGCATCCAAAGCACTCTAGGTGCTCCTGGTTACTCATAGCAAACACAGGCAAAGTTTCTGCCAATGGACCTCCAATGGACCTCCGGGTTACCCGGAGGTTCATTGGCTGAAACATTGCTTGTGCACAGGCCATATGTACATAATTTGATCGCCTTACTATGGTCCTAACGCGTAGATTAACACGCAGATCGGCGTGCTATTTGTGCGCATTTCATGGCAGGTCTTCAAATTTTAACTGTAGTATTATCTCAAAAGTGGCATTATTAACACTGTAAGGGTTTGCCTTGTTGCCATTCAAGGGAGAGTGCCTCAAGGCACTCTCCCATAAATGGTAACAAACAAGGCAAAGACATGCGAACAATATTTGATGGACAAAAATAAATTTAGCACTCTACCAGTCAAACGAGTCCCTGTTCACCAATGCTTGGAGTAGAAGTCCTCCAAAATGGGAAACATCGGTAAAAAATTGGCTGGACTTGACTTTATATCCATGTTGCCGGCATGTCAAGATCAGCCATTGTGAAGAAAATGTGACCTTAAATACCAATAAATAAATAAATAAATGGTATCTAGACAGACAACTTGATGGAAAAGATTTGAGTTCAGAGGAAGTAATAGTTACCAGATTATCTTGATTGATATTTTATTCTGCAGAAAGATATATCACAGCTGTTGATAAATACTTGTCTGTCAGTGAACCTCAGTATTGCACGTCCCATTGATCAGCCAATGTAACTGTCAGTAAATGACCAGCATTACTTAAAAAAATTCCACTTCAGATTTCAATTTATCTCTTTACTTGTTCCTCAGAAACATAGCTTATGATATCTCTATAGGTATGATTGTACTTGGTATTCAACCGATGATTGGAATTGCCCCCCCCCCCCCCCTCCAATTAGCCGATTGTGAGCAATCGGATGACAAAAACAACGGCTCCTGGAACAATGGTTCAACCAATTGTTGCCAAATATTTTTTTCTGATGATTCATCATCCACATTTTTTTATCGTCTACAATTGTTTGATTGTTAATGTAAAATGATGTCAATCATACCATTCAATAAAGTTGAGAAATGTCCACAATGTGTATTCTTAATTTCTCTAGATGCCCCTTTATGGGATATACAAGCTAAATGACATGAAAAGCTTACAATTATGCGTTGGGTGACCGTCTGAGCAATCGATTTGGACTCCCGCGTTGTGTCCTTGGGCAATGCACTTCACCCTGATTGTCCATGTACAATGATGCTATGTACTGAAGCATACTGCGCGTTGATGGTGCACATGTCTTCAACCAATCTAACCCTGCATGTGCTTCAGTGCGGAGTTACAATGTTGAGCTGGCAGCTGCTTATCGTTGCTCGGTGGTTCTCTCCGGGTACTCTGGCTTCCTCCACCCGTAAAATTGTCAATGACACAATATGACCTCCTCCACCCGTAAAACTGTCACCGACACAATATGACCTTGGCTGTTAAAGTGTTGTTAAAACCCTAATAAATAAATACAAGTATGTGTACTTGCGGCAATCGCCAGTTCATACCGGAAAAAGTTATGGTTGTATTCCATTGACTCGGGTCGCAGTAAAATGACCAGTCGCACGCACTTGGGAGGTACACATGGCTCTGAGAGCCACCTATACTGCCCAAGTGTGTGCGTCTGGTCATTTTACTGCGACCTGAGTCAACGACGTTTAACGTTGTGAAATATGTTCAGTTTAATGTAATTCTTTCAAGCCTCGACTCGTCCAGTAACTAGTGCATAGTATTACAATCGGAATTGGCAGAGTGTGAGCTCAAATAACCAGTAATCAGTCAGTGGCCATTTTTGGTAATCAGTTGAACACTAATTGTACTAAATATTTGAATTACTTTCCCACCTTGAAAAGTTGCACTCAGAAATAATGCAATCTTCAAAACTAAGCAGCCTTGGGAATATATATTGTTTCAGCAAACGTATTCTACTCACATTTTGCATTATTGTTGAATATTCTCGATAAATAAAGAGGCTGTTTTTGATTTTTTTGTTGGGAATTCCCTGAAAAATATGTGCATGTGACCAATACTTCCCTTCCTCTCAGTTTTTCTCTCTTATTTGTCTCTTATTTGTTGCATGACTTCCTGTTTTCAGGTCAGAAAAAGTTGTCTGAAGGGCTATACTCGACAAAGATATTTGAAGGCCAAAATTAAAGTGATGCGATCATTTTTTTTTTCGCCTGTACATTATATTGGTCGCCTATGGGAAAATATTTAGTAGTGTGATACCATTGGACTGCAGAGCTCATCGAAAACTTTTTGGGGCACAAACTTAACCCTTTATTAATTTATTATTTTAAATATCATTTTTTTTTTTTTTAAATTTCAACAAAGCCATATCATGTGACCCCTCATTGGAATGAGCTCGACGAGATTGTTCCAACGAGGGATCACTTGATATGGTTTTGTTGAAATTTTTTTGAAAAATACTATTTTTTCAACTGCTGAATTTGCATATTATGCAGGCGGTTGTGGCTGATTCGTTGGGTAAAGGGTTAAACTCTTTAGTTTTTAACCCTTTACCCAATGCACACAGTATCTTAATGTATTTTATTTTTTTCAGATGTTTCAGAAACCTCTGCTTGCCACCCCCCTTATGTCCTTGGGCAAGGCACTTTATCATGGTTGCCTACATGGGAGCACGATGACGACCTGTACTAAGGCGTACTGCACGTCGATGGTGCACATGTCTTCAACCGCTGCTGACAGTTGCTCGTCGATGCTTTGTGGTTCTCTCCGGGTACTCCGGCATCCTCCACCCGTAAAACTGTCTCGGTCATGATTAGCCATTGTGCATAAGTATGTGATGTTAAACACCAATAAATAAATAAATACCTCTACTTGCCATATAATGTGAGCCCTGTATTGGAACTGGCTCAGTGAGCCCATTCCACTGAGGGGTCACATGATATGGTTTCGTGGACATTTTTTTTTTTTTTTTAAATTTTAATTGCTCAATTCGTAAATTTCAGTTATATGCGACAGATTCTTCAGCTAAAGGCATAAACATAGTTTTGGGGCTAGAGTCCTCCTTCAGTCATGTTAGGTAAAGGGTTGGCTCTTCCTTATACATATATTTTGAAGGGGTAACCAAAATTTACTTCACAACTTATTTCTTGGAGAATTAAATTTACAGTCCTGTAATCACTGGTGCTGAAACGGTTGACCATTTTTCTCAACCGAATAACCGTGAGCTCCAACCAAATATTATCCAGATATTTGCAAATTGTAGTGGCAGACTTCATTGGGGGTTTATCACAAAGAGACATTGTTGGGGTAACAGGATAAGACTTATTTCTGTTTTTATTATGCCTTAATTGGGACAAAACGGTGTGCCCAAGATAAATGAATTTAAAGGCCTGAACTTTATTGAATCTCCTGTTGATTTCATATTCTGAGAGCAAACTATTTAATATGTTTCTCATTGATTGTTTTATTTATTTTCAGGGAGGAGGAAGCCATAAAATTAGATGGTTTAAATGTAGCTCAAATGAAAGAGCTACGAGAAAAGGCAGAAAAACATGCATTCCAAGCTGAAGTTAATAGAATGATGAAGCTGATTATCAATTCTTTATATAAAAACAAAGAGGTAATTCATGTATACTACAGTACAGTTAAAACTAGAAGTCCTGTCATGAAATGCGCACAAATAGCACGTTGATGTGCGCGTTATGGCCCAAGTAAAGCTATCAAATTCTGTACATATGGCCTGTGCACAAGCAATGTTTCAGCCAGTGGACCTCCGGAGGTCCATAACGCGCACATTAACGCGCATATCAACGTGCTATTTGTGTGCATTTCATGACAGGACTTCCAGTTTTAACTGTATCTCCAAAACTACACGGCACAGAGAATTCTTATTTTGTATAAAGCTTACTTTTATCCAGTAGAATAGAATGGTTAAAAAAAATCCCTATCGGTTTGATCACAAGGTACTTTTTTCCGGACTTTGAAAAAGTGCTGAGTCAGCACTTTTTAACACTGTTGGCAATGGGGAAAAAGGTTAAAAAATCTTCTCCAGATCCAGCAGGCAGAATCTTTTGATATTTGGTATGCAACATTGTAGGGTGGATCTGATTCAAGTTTGTTCAAATCGGCCCCCTGGGTTCATATTTGGGCTCACTATAGAAGCCTGAATTCGAACTTAGTGCATATCAGGCAAATTTCTTCAAAAATCTTCTTCTCCAGATCCAGCAGGCAGAATCTTTTGATATTTGGTATGCAACATTGTGGGGTGGATCTGATTCAAGTTTGTTCAAATCGGCCCCCTGGGTTTATATTTGGACTCAGTATAGAAGCTCGAATTCGAACTTAGTGCATTTCAGGCAAATTTCTTAAAAAATCTTCTTCTCCAGATCCAGCAGGCAGAATCTTTTGATATTTGGTATGCAACATTGTGGTGTGGATCTAATTCAAGTTTGTTCAAATCGGCCCCCTGGATTCATATTTGGGCTCAATATAGAAGCCGGAATTCGAACTTGGTGCATTTCAGGCAAATTTCTTTGAAAATCATCTTCTCAAGATCCAGCAGGCAGAATCTTTTGATATCGGGTATGCTCCATGCTTAGGGGGGTGAGATTCAAGTTTGTTCAAGCCAAGTCCCTGGGTTCATATTTGGGCTCACTGTTGTAACCCGAATTATAACTTAATTCAAAATAAGGAATTTTCTTTAAAAATCTTCTTCTTCAGATCCAGCAGTTGGAATGTTTTGATGTTTGGTATGCAGCATCCTTGGGGGGTGAGATTCAAGTGTGTTTTAGCCATGCCCCTAGGTCCATATTTGGACTCACTGTGGAGCTTGAATTGTAATTTAGTTCAAAATGAGGAATTTTCTTTAAAAATCTTCAGATCCAGCAGTCGGAATGTTTTGATATTTGGTGTGCAGCATCCTTAGCAGGCCTTGCCGTTTGAAAATGGTATGGGCGCGACAAACGCGCACCTGGAAATAAGATTGTGCGCGCTGTTTCTTCCCGCGGGCGTGTTTCTAAAATAAGGACGGTAAACATAACGTATAGCGGACCCAACGTATTATTAAAACATTACCAACATTTACCAACTTTTCATGGTACCCGGGAATTCCCTGCATTCGTTGGTGTTTTCTCTTGACAAATAAACAAATTTGGGGGATAGACGGAATTTTTAATTTGTTTTGACAAGTTCTTCAATCTTGTAATTCCGTAACGAAACAATTCAATTTGCGCGTCAGCCATTTTGTCTGAGTGAAAACTCGTGTGTTCGATGTTGGAGAGCACTGGTTCTGCACATATTGCGGAGGAAGAACTCCGTAAGTACTGCATTATTTGTGTTTGATAACTAAGGACTGATTGACTCACACTGCATCAATAACTACTTTAAACTATAATTTGAGAGTTCAAACGTCATAATTTTATGAACAAAATTCTGTCATCGTGGTTATCTACCATCGATGAAAATATGAAATCTGAGAAAAACAAATTACAGAAAAACTGCAGACATGAACAATCTAAAAAAAGATCGATGGTGAACGCATAACTTTACAGAACAAGTGAATAGAGGTCATTAAACATTTGTACAGGGGAGCCTCGGCCCGATAGCTTCGTCCAAGTCATTTCGGTCGACTTATTTTTCGCCCAAACTACAATACTTTTTTTCCAAAACAATATCAATTTAATAAATTCACATTGTTTTGGAAAAAAAGTATGTCGTTTTTTACAATCCAATTACAATGTTGTTAAAACCCTTTACCTATCAGCTCAGTGAACATGCATGGCATGGTGCAAGACAACGTCACAATAATCATAATTACGTGCAAGAATTAAGATTCATTGTCATGATTGACGTCATGTAATTGAAAGAAGAAGCACTAATGAGTGACAGTGTCACAGAGTGCATTCTTCGAACGTACATACTACAAGGAGTTTGATAAGTTAAACTATCGTTTTTTTACGAGCGCGTTTCGGTGCGCCCCCCGACTGTAATTCGCGGGCGCGATGGCGCGCAAGCGCGATCGCGCGCCTCAAACGTCAAGGCCTGCCTTAGGGGAGGTGAGGTTCAAGTTTGTTAAAGCCAAGTCCCTGGGTTCATATATGGGCTCCCTGTGGGAGCCTGAATTATAACTTAGTTCAATATGAGGAATATTCTTTAAAAATCTTCTTTTTTTAGATCCACTGGTCAGAATCTTTGGATATTTGGTATAAGCTTTTCTTAGGAGGAGCAGATGCAACTTGTTGAAATCAATTCTCTGGGTTGATATTTAGGCTACCATGTCAGGTGAGCGCCCTCAGGTCCCTTGGGACTTCTTTTTGTTTTCTGGTTTGGTTCCATTTTTTGTGCTGAATTTGAAAACCCAGCAAACACCCACCAAACAATATTACTATTTAATGCATAAACTGTTCACACTATCTGACTGGGAGGGAACTAATCTAGTGGCCCCTAATGACTGTCAACGCATTGATTCTCTGGAAAAAGGTCAAATATGTCGTGTTAAATTGTTTCTTTGTTACATATTTTCCCTTATTGACTTGTCCACCAGATGAGTTAATACGGAAGAAAATGTGAGAATGAAAACACAATATAAATAAATAAGATGAACTTTATTCGTTTGTTACTCCAGTATTTGTTTTTTCTGACTCAGTAGTCTTAGCAACTGAAACTATAGAAACCCTAAGAATGATCAAAGTTAAGTTAGGCTAAACCCAATGATCTCGTCAGATCACCAAAGTTAAGCAACGTCGAGCCCGGTTAGTCCTCGGATGGGTGACCATCTGAGCGATCGATTCAGACTCCCGCGTTGTGTCCTTTAACAAGGCACTTAACCCCGATTGCCCACATGGGGACACGATGACGCTGTGTACTAAGGCGTACTGCACATCGATTGTGCGCATGTCTTCAAACAGTCTAACCCTGCAGTGCAGAGTTACGATCTTGGAGAGCTGGCTGTTACTTGGTGGTTCTCTCCGGGTACTCCGGCTTTCTCCACCCATAAAACTGTCACGGTCATGATTAGCCATTGTGCATAAGTATGTGACCTTAAACACCAATAAATAAATAAACCCAATGGAGATGCTTACAGACAGGGACTTTAGTTGTGAGTGGTGTTATACAAACTAGTGTTGATATTTTTTCAAGTTGAGCCCGAAATGTTATTTACTATATGTTGTTAACACACAGGAAAACTGAACTGAATCAAAAATGTTTCCCCGAGACTGAACAGATACTGAATCTGAAAATTCCAAACGGTCCAGCTATAATTTGGACTAGATTGTGAATAGTGCTGAAACGTTTGGCCCATTTTTGTAAATGGCTAACCGTCTGGTATAACCAGATTTCCACCGGCTATCCATTAATTTTAACCGATGGTATTATTGAATTGTCTAAGACGCAAAATCAGTAAGGAATGGCAAGAAAACAGTTCAAAACACTGCCACCCTTCTTCCACAAAACGTATACAATCAAACACCATCGAGTGCCAATGGGAATTGCCAATGTGCAAATGATTGTTAGCAACTTATATGACTGCAATGGTCCCACATAATGGTGATGATACATCATAACTGTGGTCACCCTGCATTGCCCGTTCAAAAACTTGCCTTTTGAAAATCACAGGAGCACGAGTCACGACATGTGAAAATCACAGGCGCACGCCATGCAGCACACCTAAAACAAAAATCGCGCGTGCAATTTGTTCCCATTTGAAGTGAGGGACAGATGTCATTGATATTAAAAATTTTCCAACTAGTTTGTAAATTGTAGTTAGGCATAGTCATTAGTTGACTGTATTAGCAAAGAGCCTCTTATCTTGAGTGGCTTGAATTTGATATAATCATAGAGTGAATATGTAATCCTAATTTTTTTAATATCTTTTTCTGTTCACTGCTAAGACAAAAGTCACAAACAGTTCCACATTTATGTTTACCTATTCCTCACAATGAAATTTCTGGTGGGAATATGTTGCGAGTCATGAAAGGGGTGTGGTAAGAAATTATTGACAATTCAAAAAACTAATTTTGCAATGATAGATTTTAAAATGTTTTTTTTTGACAGACGTTCATACTTTTAAACAGTTCATTAAAATTAAAACATAAGAGATTTTTTCAGCATTATAATCTGCAATTAACAACACCTCATCAAAGAGAAGAATGTCAAATTTGTCTGTAGAAGACAATGTTACACTGACAGGCACTGCTGCCCGCACAGAAAACAATCTGCAGTGCATTCGACAGTTGGCACTTTGAAACAAAGAAAGACATTTATCCGCGACTTGACAGCCCAAGTGACCAAAATAACTGTTCATTCAAAATTCTAACACCTTAACCCGTTCATGTTACATCAACTACACATCATTGTAAATCAACAAATGTTTGGTAGTTTTGACAATGCTTGTGTCGGCAAAAGAATTATGTCTCGCAGTCAAATACTATTGACTTTTCCCACGCTATCCCGTAAACTCTAGGTATATCGGTTATCCGGTTGACAGCTTTTCCAGCCGGTTAAGCCAATAACTGGTTATCTGGCTAACCATTTCAGCACTAACTGTGGCCCAGTTAAAAAACGAATTGTATCAGGCATGTCAACCGGTACCTGTACTGGTACTGAAGCTTTGTCCCGCCGGTACCGGGACAAAATTATTTCATCACTGAAATTTGTAATTGAACAAGGGAAAACGGGCTAGTAACCGTGTATGGCATGCTTGCATGACATAGTTTTTTATTTGTGAATTTACATGTCAAAATACTACAGGTGCATGTTCTGTCTGCACCATGACCACGATAAGGCTGACCATTTTGACTTTTCAAATGTATTAAAGACAAAAGAAAGCGCCATCATTGGTTACTTCAAAGAAATTATTCTGTGGTGACATCAAAACAATCATAAAGCACGATTATCGTGCTTTATGATTACTTTGATGCCGCCGCAGAATAATTGGAACAGTGCCATGTTTGTCACGTGATCTTCGGGTCTGGGGCTGTCTAAATGCGACTTTCTCTCATCTGATTGCGATATGTCATCCAATTGTCCTGGTACCAGTTTTGGTGGGACAGGCTGTGTCCCATCCCAGTACCGGTTATGTTGGTACCAGCGGTACTTTGACATGCCTGAATTGTATTGATTATAAGTTATGTTTTAGCAGGAAATGGTGAATTAATTTCTAATGTTTTTCTGTTTTCAGATATTCTTACGAGAGTTGATATCAAATGCATCAGATGCTTTAGATAAAATACGATTTTTATCACTGACAGACAAATCTGCATTGGCTGCCAATGAAGAGCTCACAATAAAAATAAAGGTATTTATAGAAGTATTTTGTGGGGTTTTCCCTCGCTTTTTAGGCCTGTACAGGACTCGCAGATTATTATGTTTACCTTTACCGGTTTTTTTTCAGGTCCCGTGAAAGTGCTTAAATTATAAAATTCCAGACCCTTGAAAGTTTGAAGTGAAAAGTTGACAGTATTATTTAATGCACATGTTGACCAACTTGCTTGGCTCATTTTGGTCAACATGTGCATATTTTTATACTGTACCAATGACCCAGACTTAGCTGGTGCTAACTCTAAAAAATCCAGGGCCAAACACAAATTTTGCCCCCCAATCCCCAAAATTTGCATCTAAAACCAAAAGAAATCATGTCCTAAAGGACCTCCATACTTTGCCCTTACTGCGCATGCGCAGTGTCAAGGACGTTCCGAAATTGGCGCCAATTATCATTCTCTGTTTGGCCCTTCATCAGTCAACATCTCACTGATCTTTGTGCTTGTAAATCTCAGTTTAAAGGATGCCAGACACGTAATTATTGGAGAAATGGTGATTCTAAGGAGGATATAGAAGGAGGAGAGGAAAAAGGAGTGACAAAAAATAATCAGGGCTGTACTTAAAATTTTTTATAAAATTATGTTAAGTTGCCTATTTTCGAGGCATGGGCCTCTTGTTGTCATTCTTGCTATAAAGTTGCACTGCTTATTCAGTGTTTCCTCTCCCCTGGTCTTCTAAGTCCCCCCTTGCTATTCTCCCATGCTTTTGGCATATTTTTGAGAAAGATCATTTCTAAATTCTCTTGGGAGAGTTAGCTTGGTTACAGAATGAATTCTGTTATTTTCCCCATAGTTACGTTTTCACCCATGGGTGTATAAAAGTTGTGTTCTGCATCTTCCATCTGATGTTCTGCAGATTCTCCTCTGGGAGTCTCTGTTTTGCATCAGATAGAGTGTAATTTTGATGACTGATTTCGGGCCAGTTTTGTCAGTGCCTGGAGTCATGTTTTCTGGTGTTTTTACACTGTTTGTTTACTTTGGCAACAGTCTCTTTTGAGGGGGGCTGTTTGCCTTTGGAGTAGTTTACCTAACTATAAGATACATTATTATTATCCGTAAGTGTTGCATTAATTATTTAATATAATTATAAAATTTTTGACCACACTTGGCCGTGGGATCCATTGGGGCTCAACGTTACTTTTCAGAAACTTGGGCTTCGCTGAAAAAATATTTTTCAAAAATTATTTTGAATTTTAAATTGTTTTTTCATTATTAATGGATCATGTCATTATGTATCTTTGTGTTAGGGGTTTGTGCGAGTAACTAGGACTTGTTGTTTACTTTTCACAATGAAAGGTTATTGTTCAAATTGTAATAGGAAGAAATCTTCCTCTGACTTTCATGATCATTGTATTAATTGTAGTCAGTGTTCTCGCACTAATCCCTGTTCTATATGTCAATATTGGGATGACAAACATTGGAAACGTGTGTCACGATATGTTGTTAGTGGAGAAAGGGCTATGCCGGCTCTTTCTCCGCACGGTCACTCTACTCTCTCAGTTTCTATTTCAGAGGAACAAGAACAGGGTGATGTTTCCATGTTATCTTCCGCAAGTGCGCTTCCGTCTTCACAAATGAATACAGAGCTAGCGGCAAAAGTGCTCATGGAGATAAGACAAATGTCGTCCGCTAGCTCGCCCGGTGTAGCGTCCATTCACCGAATGGTTCGGCAGCCGAGTTCGTCCAATGCGATCCGGGAGGAAATGTTGGGTGATGCGAGCACTATAAACATTCAACGTGCACACCCAGTGACGGCGGATAGTAGGAGAGATCAGAGGAAGCCTTCGAGTCCGGTTCCAAGCTCGTCCAGGTCCAGTCGGGCCGCGAGCGAGAGAGGCCCCTCTCTCGTACAACAACATCTGGGACCAGATGTTGTGGTACAAAATGTGTCGCAAGCGGAGCACACGTCCGTCGCTCGGGGTGCTCCGTTGTATAGGCAGTCCGCGGAGACTGCTCAGGCTTCTTCCTCTCATCAGCGCACACGACCGCACCTTGGCTACGTGACCGCCGATATTTTACCAGCTTCGCCGATCAAGGATTCTTCGGCGACCAGGTCACGCCATCCGGTAGCCAGGGACACGAGGCCGGTGGACTCCGGACGTTCGCATAGGAAGAGTATGCGGGAGTCACCACATGCGGAGCTGCCCTCGGCGAAGCAGCGAAAGACTGCGCCTCCGCAGGCCTCGATGTCGGACGTGCTTGTGCAAATAGCACAACTTATTGCAGCATCCCAGCAACCGACAGAAACGGTGTCGGATCGGGAATTATCCGATGGCGCTGGGTCGGTACGCTCTGCCGAAGCATCGGGGGCGGACAACCGGGAGCATCATGAGGTCCGACCGGATGGTGAAAGGGATACGGATGATTTGGAGCTATCCCTTTCGGAACAACATAAACCTGCCGTGGACTTCATCCGGCACTTTCTTCCTCAAGTTGTTCCATCGGGCCAGACTGCTGCGGTTCCGGACAAGAGAATTATAGCGTCATTGGACTCTGATTTCTTTGAGCGGTTCAGGAACATCGCTCCCGAGTTTCCGTCTCAGTCCAATAATGTTGCAAGAACATTTGAATTATTGAACGATGCTATATTCAAACTTGCTTCCAAGACAGGTAAAGCAGGTTTCTTGTCCGCCAATACTCTCAACCTGCCTTTCATTAATGCAAGGAATAAATTCGATACAGCAGGACAGGGTATCCCGAGAGTTCCTCTGCGTATGGATGACGAGGCGGAAGACTTAGAATTATCATTACCATCGTCGGCGTCTATTCCAACCGCGGTGTTGGAGACAACTATTTCGTCTAACAGAGCCAGTTTAGATGCTTTATCGTACGCAGACCACCTTACAAAGGCGTTATCACTGCGTCTTCAAGGGAAAGAATTCCAGGATATACAATCCTCTTTAAGACTTCTTTCAAGGGCAGTAGCTTATTCCACGTGTAACTCCGCCCTTTCAGTGGCAAACCTGGAGTTGGTTAGACGTGACGCAGCCCTAGCTACATCCACACTCGTGGATAGTAAGGTGAAGAACTCTCTCAGAGTCGCTTCGGTCTCCGGAGAACTTCTCTTCGATGGCAAGCTTTCTGCAATTTACGATAAAATTACTAAGAAAGCTTCGGATTCTCTGTTGTTCAAATCTGCTTCCAAGAAGTCGGACTCGGCAGATAAGAGTAAGACAGGCACTTCTGGGTCTAATGCGCCCAAGAGAGGTTCCTACAGAGGTTCCGGTGCGTCCTCTTGGTCTTATTCAGGAGACCGTCAAGGCAGCGACTCTCGTTCGGGACGTCCTTCGGGCCGGGACAACCGGTCAGACGCCCCGAGGTCGACGGGACGAGGTGCGGGTCATGGAGGACATGGTTTCTCCTACCGCAGGCCTCGCAGGTCCAGGAGGTGATGGCTTCAACCTCTATCGCGGGCCGGTTGGCGGAAGGTTGTCGAGTTTTTCACAAGAGTGGGCGTCGATTACGGACGACCCTTGGGTGAGAGGGGTGATTTCGGAAGGTCTAAAGATATCCTTCAAACGAAAGCCTCCATTAACTCGAAGTCCAAAATGGACTCAACTTCCCTCAAATCCGCAGAAAAGAGACGCTCTGTTATCAGAGGTGCAGTCTCTTTTAATGAAGAACGCGGTAGAGGTCGTAGAAAACCAGGAGACACCGGGATTCTACAGCCATCTGTTTCTGGTTCCGAAACCAGATGGCTCGTTCCGTCCAGTCATAGATTTGAGCTGGATAAACAAGCTGATCGTCGCTCCGAAGTTTTATATGGAGACGATTCGATCGGTCAGAGCGAGTATTCGGGTGAACGATTATGCAACAAGCATATATCTCAAAGATGCGTACTTTCACGTCATGGTACATCCGACATTCAGAAAGTATCTACGCTTCGCAGTCCTAGGGGTGGTGTATCAATTCCAGGCGATGTGCTTCGGATTGAATCTAGCACCCTGGGCTTTCACTCGGGTAATGAACTCGGTAATGATGTATTTCCGAGCTCATTCGTCTGCGGTAACGTCGGCCTACCTGGACGACATTCTTCAGAGGTACGGCAACGAGTTAACGCTTCAGAACGATGTGCAGAATCTGCTTCTATTGCTCCGACGTCTCGGTTTTATAATAAACGAGAAGTCGGATCTGGTGCCGTCCAAGTCATTCACACATCTGGGAATGAGCTTCGAGACGCACAACAATCTCGTTCGTCTGCCGTTAACTAGAGCGAAATTAGTCAGTTGTTACGCTCGCTATTGTCTGCACGCAGACAAAGTCACAGCGAGGGAATTCATGAGACTGATAGGTCTGTGCGGAGCCGCTGCGGATCTCATTCCGATGGGGCGGTTACGCACACGTCCTCTCCAAATTTTCTTGACTCAGAATTGGAGTGTGAAAATTCATTCGCTCGACATAGACGTTCTCTTGTCAGATCAAGTGAAACGAGAGATTCAGACTTGGGCAAACATTCAGTGGTTAACTCGGAGTTCCGCTGCAGTTGCCGGATCCGAGTTTTACCATTATGACGGATGCCAGTCAAACAGGTTGGGGTGCATCATTGATCCCAACGGATTCGAAATGCCAGGGTCTTTGGGATCCGCAATTCCTGGGCAAGCACATAAACATCAAGGAAATGATGTCAATTTGGCTTGCGTTACGTCATTGGATGGACATTATTCACAATGCTCATGTCCAAATCCTATCCGACAATACGACAGTAGTGGCGTATATACGGAATCAGGGAGGCATTCATTCAATTCCGTTGTTCAATCTAACGGAAAGAATCCTGTTTGCTCTAGAGCATCAGGTTCTTCTTTCGGTCCGTCATATTCCGGGTCGTCTGAACGTACTAGCAGACTCCCTTTCACGAAAGGGTCGCTTGTTGCCGTCGGAGTGGACTCTCAACAAACAAGTGTTCAATCAGATTTGCTACCAATGGGAACGGCCAATGATAGACTTATTTGCGACACATCTCAACAATCAGTTGCAGACGTATGTGTCTCCATGCCCGGATCCTAGAGCATTTGCAGTAGACGCTCTGTCGATCCCTTGGGATGGAATGATAGGATATGCGTATCCTCCAGCGCCGTTAATTCAGCAAGTATTGCTAAAGATAAAACAATCTCAATGCAAGATTCTGTTGGTAGCATCTCTGTCTCCACAGAGACCGTGGATAAATCTACTCAGGTGTCCGTTGTGGGACCTACCGCGAAAGCTTCCTCCACGGGAGGATCTTCTTTCGCAGGGGAAATCGCGTCAACTCCATCACAACCCGCAAGGTCTCAACCTTCACGTTTTTCCGTTGTGCGGTCCTTCTTGCATGGCAAGCACTTTACAGGACGAGCAGTGGATGCGATTTCTAACTGTAGGAGGACCTCCTCTTCGCTAAACTATGCGGCTAAGTGGAAGGTTTTTCGTCGTTGGTGTAGGGATCATTCTGTTGATATTTTTGATCCCTCCATACCAGACATTGCAAACTTTCTAGTATACTTGTTTGACGAAATCAAACTGCAGCCTGTTACTATTAAGGGTTATAGGTCTATGTTATCTGATACCTATGCACATCATGATAGTTTACAAATTGGATCTAATGTCTCTTTATCTAAGTTAGTAAGAAACTTCTCGATAAATAGACCCAGAACTCTTAGGTTAATTCCTAAGTGGAATTTAGCTTGGGTTCTTCTTAAACTGAAGGAAAAGCCATTTGAACCTCTTGGGACAGTAGATTTCAAATTCTTATCTTATAAGACAGCTTTTCTCTTAGCTTTCTCTTCTGCTAGAAGAGTCAGTGAGCTTCATGCACTGTCGGTGGATGATTCTCACTATCGTAGTGTCGGGAACACTATCACCTTCACTACTAATGTGGGATTTTTAGCTAAGAATCAGGCTCCTAATAAATATCCGGAACCTATTGTTATTAAGGCTCTTCCGTCTTCAGACGGGCGTAGGCCTTTACTCTGTCCTGTTAGAGCGTTACGTATCTATAAACAGAGATCTCAGTTTATTAGAAAGGGACGAAAACGTTTCTTTCTGTCTCTGATGCCTAATAGAAAGGACATTTCAGTCCATTCTATTGCTAGATCGATTCAATTAACTATCCATACTGCTTATGAAAATTTATCTTCTTCTCAGCAGTCTGTGCTTAAGATTTCTGCTCATGAAGTAAGAGCTCTTGCTACTTCTTGGGCTTACGCTAATAGTATTGCTATTACAGATTTAATGAAGGCTGCATATTGGTCTCAGCCATCCACATTCACGAATTTTTATCTCAGAAATATTGAGTCCATTTCTGGAGACCTGCATTGTTTAGGTCCGTTATCTGTTGCTCAGAATGTCGTCCACTAAACAGTTGCAACTATAGTTATGCAGGCTTTCTGTTCTGGCAGTGACTCCGTCCGGCTGCCCTCTTCGCTCTGGGCTATTTGACCCAGGGCAAGGGGAAGGGGGGGGGAGGGTGTTCCCTTAGGTCACCTGCTTTATAGTGAAAAGTCAGTATTTCTGAGTCGTTTCCGGGATGGTTTTAAAGTGTAATATTAATGTTAAAATTCATTCATGTCATATTTTTAAAGTGTAGCTCGGTGTGAAGCGTTTGTGTATGTCAAGTGTCAAATGGGCATTAATATACAATCCTCGGGCACTTTTAAAGAATATAAAGAGTCTCAATTCTCTGGACTAACTTTATTTATTGGCTTACTTTAAAAATAATTAGTATAAGGGTTATACTGGATGTTAATAGAGAACATGAATGTTATTGTGCTCAATTATGAAGGGTATTGTATCTTTCTAATTTAACATAAAATAAGAAAGATACATGTAAAGCCTAATACTCCTTTTCTCCTTGAGGGGTTGCCTCTATATTATATAGTTGAGCTTATTGGATTTTCCTCTATGTCCTAGGCCCTCCAGCCTTTTTACTATTCAGCTAAGTCTGGGTCATTGGTACAGTATAAAAATGTTAAAAAATTTATAGTAATTTATATATTTTTTATACTTACCAATGACCCAGACGGGGATGGCCCTCCCAGGAGTTGGGAACTCTTACCTCCCCGCTGAGTACATAGCGCTGACCAGGCACTGCCAGTAAGAATGATAATTGGCGCCAATTTCGGAACGTCCTTGACACTGCGCATGCGCAGTAAGGGCAAAGTATGGAGGTCCTTTAGGACATGATTTCTTTTGGTTTTAGATGCAAATTTTGGGGATTGGGGGGCAAAATTTGTGTTTGGCCCTGGATTTTTTAGAGTTAGCACCAGCTAAGTCTGGGTCATTGGTAAGTATAAAAAATATATAAATTACTATAAATTTTTTAACTTTTTAGGTGTTGGTTTTTGGAGTATTTTATTCCACAAATTTCACTTTTGTTCTTTCCAATAGTACCTGATTCAGGTACTATCGTGGAACCTACCTAATTATATCCCCACCTGAGGTTTAGCTTGGAATCGAATGTAATTCAAAATTTGCCATCAGAGTGGTGTACTGACCACACATGGATTATGACCAGTACTCGGCAGTACAGATTGAGTAGTTGAAAAACACAGTTGTTTTTTTAACAGAATGTCTGCAAAACCACATCAAGTAATCCCCTCATTTTTAACGAGCTTGTCGGGCTTGTTCCAATGAAGGGTCACATGATATAGGGGCATTTTTTTTAAATTTGAGAAAAAAAACTAAATGAAATTTTGGTATTTTGTGCATAAGGTAATGGGTTAAACTAGTTATAGTCATACCTTTATGTAAACTACTTATTTCTATAAAAAAAAAAAAAAATCTTTGCTCATGACCCCTGGGTGTGATGACCCTGAACTAGTCATAATTTCAAGGTCAATTACTCTGTCTCTGTTCTAACTTTGTCCCATCCTTAAAAAATGTTTTAACCCTTTACCCAACGCAGACGATTTCAAAATTTATTTTAATTACCATTTTTCAATTTTTTCAAAAAATTTCAACAAAACCATATCATGTGACCCCTCTTTGGAACAAGCTCGTTCCAAAGAGGGATCACATGATATGGTTTTGTTGAAATGTTTTGAAAAATATTTTTTCAGCTGCTGAATTTGCATATTATGTGGGCGGATGCGGGCGATTCGTTGGGTAAAGAGTTAATGGACAGATCATATTCATACTTCACATGTTACATGCTCATGACTTAAGACAAGTGTCATGAACTTAACCATAGGTTATAACTTCAAGGTCACAAACCGTTTGCCTGTCATGATACACACCAAAACAAGAAGGTGTTTACAGGCTTGTATTCACTCTGTTTTCACAGAACATTCGACAGCAACACTTGTTTGAGTTACTCTTCATTGTGTTACAAACTATCAGAGTCCTGTCTTACTTTTTGGGCTCATATTCAGAAACATCCATCAGCTCTATTGATATTTCCAATTGTTGGTTTACCTTTTAAAGGTCGATTTCCAACTCTTCCGACCTCAGGGTCGGTGCCCTTAACATGCCATCATGAGGAGGTCCTGCTACTGCAAAGCTATTAGATGAATAATTTATCCCAGTGAAACAAATCAACCACATCTGCCTGTGGAATTTACAAATTGAGTCGTTGAAAAAAAAATTGTTTTGCAACAGAATGTCAACAAAACCATATCATGTGACCCTCTCATTGGAAGGAGCTTGTCAAGCTCATTCCAGTGAGGGGTCAAATGATGGGGGGGGGTTATAAAAAAATTTTAAAAAATAAAAATGAAATTTTTATATTTTGTGCAATAGGTAAAGGGTTAACCCTTTGCCTAACGAATCGCCCGCATCCGCCCGCAAAATTTGCAAATTCAGCAGTTGAAAGAAATGTTTCAAAATATTTCAACAAAACCATATCATGTGACCCCCTCATTGGAACGAGCTCATCAAGCTCATTCCAATGAGGAGTCACATGATATGGTTTTGTTGAAATTTTTGGAAATTTTTTTTAAAATGGTAATTAAAATACTAAATTTTGATATTGTCTGCATTGGGTAACGGGTTAAACTAATTATGTTCATAGGGGGTGTGGTGGCTCAGTTGGTAGAGGTGCAGGCTGAACCCGAGAGGTTCTTGGTTTGAATCCCAACTGCAGCAACCACGTTGTGTCCTTGGGCAAGACACTTCACCCCAATTTCCCACTTGGGGGCATGGTGACGTGTACTAAGGCACACTGTACGTCAATTGTGCACCTGTTTTCAACCAATGCTAACCCTGCTTGTGTGGAGTTAGTATATTGGGGAGCTGACAGTTGCTCACCGTTGCTCGGTGGTCATGATCAGCCATTGTGCAGAAATATGTGACCTTCACCACCAATAAATAATGATAATAATTAGTGTTCAACCAATCATTGGAACCAGCCACTACAATCATCCGATTGTGGGCAATAGGATGACAACGGCAATGGCTCCTAGAACATCGGTTCATCTGATTATTGCCAAGCATTTTGTGATGATTCATTAACCGCATTTTATTAAATGGAACCGGTTTGAAACCAGTTACCTACCTAGCCGTTTAGAACAAACTTCAACCAGTTATCCATATCAGTAGTGATCATCATTCCGTGGTTAAAAACGTAATAAATCTGCCACTTCTCCTTTGTCCTTTCGAAGCCATGTTGTATATAATGGAGAAATAATCGACTTTGACAATCCAGACTTTGTTAATGATCCACAATTTTCCTGAGTACTGAGTTATCGCAGAAACTATGCCATAGTATATATACAAACCAGGCCTGAAAATAAGCTGTCGGACATTTGCAGAATGAGATCCCCAGAGGGTGATTTTGATGATGCTGTCCCATATAGTGGGCCAGTTGATCCTCTGCGTACCTCTTTCTGTTTAGTTTTGAGACCCTGATTAAGATTTAGGTTCACAGAGGGTAAATTTAGTAATGCTACCCTGCTGTGCAGGGTAGCATCGCTAAATTCACCCTCTGGGGACCTCATTTTGCAGATGACAGTCTGCTTATTTTCTGGCTTGTTGATATTTTATAGATGTTGTACTCGACAACATTCATTTGTAGACACACTATGGAATAGTTAATGTGAAGACTGCTTTCCAATCTATAATTTTGATCCCATATTCGGTGAAAAAATGGCCAAGGATAACTGGATATTATCCGGTTATAGCTATCGGTTAGTCGGTTGTGTAAATGAGCCAACCATTTCAGCTCTAGTACATGCCTTACTTTCTGGGCTCATATTCGGGAATATCCTTCAGCTCTGCTGGTATTGTCTTGTTTCCAGTTGTTAGTTTAGGTTTGGAGTAAACTGCATTTGTATCTTAATTCTTTATCACAGTAGTAATTGCATAACTATCTGATCAATAGGCTGCATCTGCCTGTGTAATGTACAAATTCAGCAGTTGAAAAAAAATTCCTTTTCAATAAAACCATATCATGTGACCCCCTTATTGGAACAAGCTTGTTTTGATATCACATGTTAGTTATTTCTAAAAAAAATTATTTTATATTTTTCAGGCCGATAAAGATAATAATATGCTCCATGTGATAGACACCGGAATTGGGATGACAAAAAATGATCTCGTAAAAAATTTGGGTACAATAGCCAAATCAGGCACCAGTGATTTCCTTTCAAAGTTGGGAGAAGCACAATCTGCTGGTGAAATGACAGATCTTATTGGCCAGTTTGGTGTTGGTTTCTATTCTTCTTTCCTTGGTAAGCCTTTTTGAATTTATGGTCAGAGTTGGTCGCTTTTTTTAATTTATGGTAATATCTGAGATCCCGTCAGGGACGACCTGCTTTGTGTCCTTGGGCAAGGCACTTTATCTCGGTTGCCTACAAGGGGGTATGATGACGCCGTGTACTAAGGAGTACTGCACGTCGATGGTGCATATGTCTTCAGCTGCTGTAACCCTGCATGAACGGAGCTTGAACAGAGTTAGAATATTGAGGAGCTGACAGTTGCTCATCGATTCTCAGTGGTTCTCTGGGTACTCCGGCCTCCTCCACCCGTAAAACTGTCATGGTCATGATTAGCCATTGTGCATATGTATGTGACCTTAAACGCCACTAAATAAATATAGCTGGGATGTATTGATTTTTAGCTCAACTTTGACGAAGTCAAATTTGAGCTATTGTCATGGCCCGTCGTCCGTCTGTCCGTCCGTCCGTCTGTCTGTCTGTCCGTACGTCTGTCTGTCCGTACGTCAACAATTGGCTATGGCTCGGGCTAGAGGTCGTATTTATGAACCGATCTTTACGAAACTTCTTGTGTACCTTTGTTATGACCCTGGGACGGGAACGAGTGTTTTTAGGTGTGGTCCGAAATTCAAGATGGCTGCCAGCGGCCATTTTGTACCGATGATGCAAAAATCAGTTTTTTGTACAGAACTTCTGTGTGAAAGTTCTGATTTGAATAAAGTTTTGTATAAATGTTTAGTACCATGGGATACATCACACATAATACGGGTTTTTTTCTCATGAGTAAATTATGCAAATTAGACTGACTTTGATTTATTTAGTGTTACTTTCAGAGCTGTAAGTGCCAAGCTGCTATGGCTCGGGCTAGAGGCCGTATTTATGAACCGATCTTTACGAAACTTCTTGGGTACCTTTGTTATGACCGTGGGACGAGAACGAGTGTTTTTGGGTGCGGTCCGAAATTCAAGATGGCTGCCAGCCGCCATTTTGTACTGATAATGCAGAAATCTGTTTTTTTGTACAGAACTTCCATATGAAAGCTCTGATTTGAATAATGTTTTGTGTGAATGTTTAGTACCATGGGATACATCACATATAATACGGGTTTTTCTCTCGTGTGTAAATTGTGCAAATTAGACTAATTTTGATGTTTTTTGGTGTTACTTTCAGCACTGTAAGTGCAAATGCCAATACGGCTCGGGCTAGAGGCCGTATTTATGAACCGATCTTTACGAAACTTCTTGGGTGCCTTTGGTATCACTGTGGGACGAGAACGAGTGTTTTGGGGTCCGGTCCAAAATTCAAGATGGCCGATGGCAGCCATTTTGTACAAAATTAGGTGCAATCAGATTTTTGCACAGAACTTCCATATGATAGCGCTGATTTGAATAATTTTTTGTGTGAATGTTTAGTACCATGGGATACATCACATATAATACGGGTTTTTTTCTCGTGCAGAAATTATGCAAATTAGATGAACTTTGATTTTTTCAGTGCGACTTACACACAGTAAGTACACATGTCAATACGGCTAAGACTAGAGTCTGTATTTATGAACCGATCTTTACGAAACTTCTTGGGTACCTTTGTTATCACTGTGGGATGAGAGCGAGTGTTTTTGGGTGTGGTCCGAAATTCAAGATGGCCACCAGCAGCCATTTTGTACCAAAATTAGTGCAGTCAGTCTTTTGTACAGAACTTCTGTATGAAAGTTCTGATTTGAATAAATTTGTGTATGAATGTTTAGTAACATGGAATACATCACATATTGTAAGGGTTTTTTTTTCGTGCTGAAATTATGCAAATTAGATGAACTTTGATTTATTCAGTGCTACTTACACAATGTGAGCACACATGTCAATACGGCTCAGGGTAGAGGCTGTATTTATGAACCGATCTTCACAAAACTTGTTAGGTACCTTTGTTATCACCTTGCGACGAGAATGAGTGTTTCTGGGTACGGTCCAAAATTCAAGATGGCTGCCAGTGGCCATTTTGTACCAAAATTAGGTCCAATCAGTTTTTTGTCACAAGTTCTATACAGCTCGTATTTATGAACTGATCTTCACAAAACTTCTTGGGTACCGTTGTTTTCACCTTGGGACAGGAACGAGTGTGTTTTGGGGTGCCTTTGTTATCACTGTGCTATGAGAACAAATATTTTGGGGTTCAGTCAGACCCACTCTGGGACTAAGATTTCTTTTCTAGTTTAGCATCTGACTGTCACCCACCTTTACAATACTTTACCTATACATTTGTTACAGGCAACGGTCAGTATTTATGTACAGACCGTTAAAATACTTTATATATATCTTTGTTATCAGGTCATTACCTAGATGTTTGTCATTGCTGTGTCACATACTATACATGTGCATGTGTTTGTCTTGACAAGTTGAGCTACAGTGTCATTGACACTTTCATTCAGATTCAGTTTCCGGGAAAAAAAAACACGGCTTCAGTTTAATTTTGTATGTGGATTAAAAATATTTGGTAAATAACATGTCGCTACTCAACCTGTACAAAAATCTCCCAATAGTTTGTACAACCTCACTCACCACAAAAATTCCTGTCCACATCGCCATTAGGTTCAACCTGACTTCCCTTTGATCATTCTTAGTACAGTAGAATCCTCTTAATTGAATATCCATTTTGCCAGTGAAAATTATTCAATTACAGTACGTGGAGAGTGTATTATCACTAAATCCCCCACAGAGTGGTGATTCCACCCAATCAATAATTGCAAATTTGTTGCAAAGCATAACAAACACAGGCAAAGTTCCAACCAATGGACCTCCGGGCTAAACCCGGAGGTCCATTGGCTGAAACATTGCTTGTGTTTTTTGTCCATATGTAGAAAAATTTGAAAGTTATAGTTTGGGTGATAACTCCACTCTGCTGGTGATTTAGTTACAATCGACTCTCCACGGACTGTAACAGGAGTATACAATTAACAGCGATTTGTTCAGTTTCCTGTGTTCTGGAGGAAAACTGAGCATTTATTCTATTATATCTTGTTTGACAGAGCTCGTAGAGCTCTGTCAAACAAGATAGAATAAAGACCTGTACTGGATGTAGTGAGGCCAAAAAGGTTGATAAATAAGAGGAATTTGGTGCGTGTCACAGTAATTTTTTCGACATATTACAAAAATTTATATACAATTAACAGGAGTTTACTCTACAACCCATATGCAATTAACAGATCAAATTTGTACTGAAGGTATGGTAAATGTTTTTTTGTTTTAAAATTATATTCAATTAACTGGGATATACAATTAAGAGATATCCATTTAAGTGGGCTCCACTGTAGTTCTAGAGAATCCTTGCTAAGCCTTTGGAGTCAGAAACAACATAAATCGGGACAGAAATGAAGTTCATCTGATCTATATTGTGTTCTCTTCACATTTTATCCCTTGTTGACTCGTCCTGGCAACGAGCCAGTAAGGGAGAAAATGCGACGATAAGAACAGTGACGAATGGGAGCAAAATGGAGGCAAGTGGAAAATCGCTCGCCTCAAATCAAGTTTGCGATGTATAAGAGAACTACTGTGTGTCATGTTCATAACGACGAAAAGGAAATTGTTTGGAATTGTACTTTAAACGCATCAAATTGTGAGTGATTAAAAATTTCCCAATATCAAAAATTAATTGAATGTTTATGTTGACGTAACTCAAAAGGATAAAAGACACCCAAGAACAGAGGCAAGCAATTATTCGCGCACCTTGAACAATTTTTGCATGAGCGAGGTGCATGAGAGCGATCGCGCGCCTTTCCCATGCATCACTGTAAGAACATTACATATTCGCCCCTTTGCCGGATAGACAATGTGTCCATAGAGGGCACAGCTGCAGCCATGACTAGATTTGATAAAAAATATCTTGAAAATACTCAGCAGTTTAAGAGTTAATTGAAACTAGTGAGTTTTTTTTTTTTCTTCCAGTTTCTGATACTGTGATAGTAACCTCAAAACATAATGATGATGAACAACATATATGGGAATCTGACTCATCTTCATTTAGCGTCACCAAAGATCCTCGTGGTAACACACTCAGCAGGGGTACCCAAGTAAGGTAAGTTTCTTGAAATTATCCATTATCTTAATTTTGCATGTTGATTTTTCATTTCAAGTGGGCTTAGTGTTTTGAAAAATGGAGGCGAGCTGTTGGAAGCTCTTAATTTTTTTCCAGGTGGAAGGTGCTCTCCATGGTTGAAAAGTTCTCGATCAATCTAGTATAAATGGAGGAGTGTATCAAAATATGGAAATGAATACCTTGCAAGCCAGCAGATAAGCAGACTGTCATCTGCATAGCAGGGAAGCATCACTAAATTTATCCTCTGTGAACCTCAATCTGAATGAGGGTCTCAAAACTAAACAGAAAGACATACCCAGAGGATAAACTGGCCCACTGTATGGGATAGCATCATCAAATTCACCCTCTGGGGACCTCATTTTACAAATGTCAGACTGATTATTTTCAGGCCTGATACCTTGACACATTTGTATATAATATAATCTTGTGCAGCTCATTCCAATGAAGAGTCACACATGGTTTTGTTAGAATTTTTTGAAAACTTTTAAAAAACAATAATTAAAATATTAAATTTATATCCTTTGTGTTGGGTTAAAATCTAATATATAATTGGAAGAAATTGTGCTGGTAAATATAATATTTCAAGTGTGTATGTTTCTCAACATTTTTAGTTGAATCCGGCATGTTGGTACTCAAATTAACCCATCGCAAATTAATGTAATATCAAAATTTTTCAAGAAGCATATGTTTTCCGCAATGCAACAAGGAATTTAGTCTTGATTGACAGTTCATATTAGGCCACCAACAAACTATTTAACAAATATATCTTACCGACTACTGCATCGATGCACAGAACTAATAATAACAGCGATCAAAATTAAATTCTCACAATGTGTTCACATGTCTTTGCCTTGTTACAATTTATGGGAGTGCCTACAGGCACTCTCCCATAAATTGTAACAAGGCAAATTCATACATACTAAACAGTTTCATTTCAAAGGTAACATGACACACATCTACAGAATATGAAGCCTTTTAAGTTGCCTAACCTGCACTTCAGACCAAATATGGGCTTCCAACACTCAATCTTTCAACTTGAGGCGTTCATCAGCTGCCGCCATTTTGAATAATCAATGAACAAAGGGGAGATTACCCATAGCTGTCAGCGTATACTGATGTTGACAGGCAGTATATGGTTTTATATGCAGTCTGCATGTGACATCTTTGAACCAATGAAATTCCCAGATACTTGTAGGAGATAATATATTTAAACCTTTATCCAACATAATGGCCAAAAGTTTGTACGCCATATTGGGAAATACTGGAAAAATGTTTGGCACTTTCCAGTCCTGGAAAAATACTGGAGAAATGATCTCAAGTTCGTAAATACTGGAAATATACTTGAATTGTAATTTTCGCTACCTGAGGGGTAGCGAAAATTATATTTCAAGTGTATTTCAAGTAATAGAATAATTACATTTGTTTATATTTAATTTAATTATATTTGAAGGGTAATTCCACTAATTTTCCACCCAAACGAACTCTTGCCAGTGTGATAAATTGAAGTTGTTTGGCATAGATAATGCTTCGTACTAGCCGTCGCACAGCTGACGTCAATTTCTCAGTGAATTTTGAAGACCTGTTCATTACTCCTGAATCTTCTGAAATATGGTATATCACAAGTTTAAGTAGTTGTACAGTTAAGAGCTTTGAATACAGTACTGGGAAATTCTCAATGAACACTGGAAATATTTTGGAAAATTTTCAACTAAGTTTCAGTGTATGAACCCTGCATTAAATTCATTGTCTTTTATCGAGAAAATTTGCCGCTAGATAGTTTTGGGTTTTGACATGCAGAAGGTTAAGATTGTAGATAGTTCAGTGCTTGTTTTCATTTGTAGCTTGGTACTAAAAGAAGAGGCACGTGATTTCTTGGAAGAATCCAACCTCAGAGATTTAATTAAAAAATACAGTCAGTTCATAAACTTCAATATTTACATCTGGGCCAGTAAGGTAAGTATTTTATAAGTACTTTTGTGTACAGTACATGTACAGTCAGTGGTGGTAACAGAAAATGAACTCCTTTTTGTAAATTTGAATATAAACTGGGGACTCGTCAGAAATCTTCTATATATTTACTCTTTAGTACAACATCTTCAAAGATTATGGCTAACACAACACTATTGACTTAATGGAGTACAGTAGAATCCTCTTAATTGAATATCCATTTTGCCAGTGAAAATTATTCAATTAACAGGAGTAGACAATTAACAGGGATTTGGTCAGTTTCCTGTGTTCCGGAGGTGCTCATAGTGCTCTGTCAAACAAGATATAATAGAATAAAAGCCTGTATTGGATGTAGCAAGGCCAAAAAGGTTGATAAAGGGAATTTGGTGCGTGTCACAGTAATTTTTTTGACATATTACAAAAATTTATATACAATTAACAGGAGTTTACTCTACAACCCATATGCAATTAACAGATCAAATTCATACTGTAGGTATGGTAAATGGTTTTGTGTTTGAAAATTATATTCAATTAACAGGGATATATAATTAAGAGATATCCAATTAAGTGGGCTCCACTGTATATAGTATGAACAGGCCCGAATTTTTAGTTTTTTTTTTTTTTTTTTTTTTTTTTTTTTTTTTTTTATTGAATTGTAGCCTGTCACAAAGGTTAAGTAACTCAGATCAAACTATCATTTAATGAGCAAAAATCTATTGGAGATATTTTAGTCTTTCCATTTTGTATGATTAATTATTGTTAATTAAAAACTGACAATTGCAACAGCCTTACATTTGCCTTGTCCATTTGGTTCCAATAGCCTTTGCAAGTAACACAAATGCATTCCATATTATGGTATGACCATGTCCATCCATCCATCTCTGTCCATCTGTCGATTAACTTTTGCTTGTGTGTGCAATAACTTGGGTCATTTAGCTTGTCTGCACAATAACTTAAAAATGAAATGCACCATGGAGCCTATTCTATTATCGTGTATTAGTGGTGATTGGAGAAAGATTCCTTTTGATAATCAGTTTTCTGCTTTATCCAATATGGCCATCGTGGCAGCCATCTTGGATTTTTTGTCATTTTTGCTTGTCCATGTAATAACTTGAAAATGAAATGCATTATGTATTCTACTTTTTGTTCCTTCTCGATAATCAGTTTTCTGAAAAATCCAATATTATCCACGCAAAAACTTGAAAAGTGAAATGCACGATGAATCCTTTTTTTGTGGTGGATTAGTGATGACTGGAGAAAGATTTCTTCCAATAATCAGTTTTCTGCCATATCTTGGATTTTTTTGTGATTTTTGCTTGTCCCTGCAATACTGTAACTTTAAAAAATAATGACCAATGGATCCCAATTTTTTCTGGTGTAATTACAAGTGATTGTAAGAAGGTTCCTTTTGATAAGCAGTATTCTCTCAAATCTAACATAGCTGTCATGTCCAAGCAATAGCTCCCAAAAAGCTAATGACTGATGAATCCCATTTTTCTAGTTCAAGTACATTAAGATGCATTTGAAATATATGAGATATATATTGCAATGCCAAATGACTAAATTTACATTAAGCGGCCATATAATGATACCACCACCCAGTGATGTTCTTGTTTTTGGTGGATAGACAAATATTTTGGGGGAATTCATTCAATTGACATAAATTTAATTGTACTATTTAATTAAAAGTTAATGTGAAGCTCTTATATGCATGTTGCGGGGTGTGGTGGCATTGCGATAACCACTCTCATCAGATCACCGAAGTTAAGCAACTTCGAGCTCGGTTAGTCCTTGGATGGGTGACCATCTGAGCGATCGATTCGAACTCCCACGTTGTGTCCTTGGGCAAGGCACTTCACCCCGATTGTCCACATGCGGGCACGTTGACACTGTGTACTAAGGTGTACTGCACGTCGATGGTGCACGTCTTCAACCAATCTATTCCTGCCTGTATTGCAGTGCGGAGTTCCGATGTTGGGGAGCTGGCAGCTGTTTGTCATTACTCAGTGGTTCTCTCCGGGTACTCCGGCTTCCTCCACCCGTAAAACTGTCACTGACGCAATATCACATTGGCTCTTAACCCTTTACCCAACGCAGCCGATACCAAAATTTATTAATTTCAATATCGTTTTTTAATTTTTTTTGAAAAATTTCAACAAAACCATATCATGTGACCCCCTCATTGGAACGAGCTCGATGAGCTCGTTCCAACGAGGGGTCACATGATATGGTTTTGCGGGCAATTCTTTGGGTAAAGGGTTAATGTGTTGTTAAACCCTAATAAATTAGTAAATAAATAAATAAACTTATACGCATGTTACAGACTGAAGAAACAGAGGAACCAATTGAAGATGAGGAAACAAAGTCTGAGGATGAAGAGAAATCGGAGGATGAAGATGGAAAAGTTGAAGAGGAAGATGAGGAGACTCCAAAGACTAAAAAAGTGTCCAAGACTGTGTGGGATTGGGAATTAATCAACACAGTCAAACCTATATGGACCAGAAAGTAAGATTCAAATTTTCTTCCAACTCCCTTAGGTGGCTCAGTAGGTAGAGAGGCAGGCTGCAAGCCAAGAGATCCTCTGTTCGAATCCCACCTGTGGCAACTGTGTTGTGTCCTTGGGCAAGACACTTCACTCCCATTTCCCATATTAAAACTAGTTGTCCTGTCATGAAATGCGTACAAATAGCACGTCGATTTGCGCGATAATCTACGGGTTATGACCATGGTAAGGTTATCGGATTCTGTCCATATGGCCTGTGCACAAGCAACGTTTCACCCAATAGACCTCCGGGTAAGCCGGAGGTCCATTGGCAGAAACATTGCCTGTGTTTGCTATATGTAACCAGGAGAACCTACCATGCTTTGAATGCCATTCGATATGGCAATTGCTTGCAATTCCATCCCGCAATTAAGCCTACATAAGCGCACAGTTCGTGACAGGACTTCTAGTTTTAACCGCAGAGAGGCTGGCTGCAAGCCAAGAGATCCTCGGTTCGAATCCCACCTGCGGCAACTGTATTGTGTCCTTGGGCTAGACACTTCACTCCCATTGCCCAGATGGGGGCCTGGTGGCATTGTGTACTAAGGCACACTGCACGTCGATGGTGCACTTGTCTTCAGCCAATGCTAACCCTGCTTGTGTGGAGTTAGTATGTTGGGGAGCTGGCGGTGGTTCTCTCTGGGTACTCCAGCTTCCTCCACCCGTAAAACTGTCTTGGTCATGATTAGCTGTTGTGCAGAAATATGTGACCTTAAACACCAATAAGTAAATAAATATTGAGCCCCCTTAATTCTCTGCACCCTGAGAATGAAATATTAATTTCAAAGCTTGAAATGTTTACCATAATGTAAGATAGGAATTTGACAAATTCAAGACAGGAGTATTTAACCCTTTACCTAACTTGAAACAAAATTCTTGAATAACTGTTTTTTTTTTTAATTGTTGGGGCCAAAAACTTAGCTTGTGACACCTCATTGGAACGAGCTTGATGAGCTCGTTCCAATGAGGTATCATAAGCTATGTTTTCAGACAAAAAATAAAAAAATAAACTGGTCAAACCATCTTACTGGTAGGGAACTCTGCTCGTGTCCTCGATGGAATCTCATCACTAAGTTTTTCCAGCGAAGTGCTAATAAATTGTGTTCTCATTGTCAAATTTTCTTCCTTATTGAATTGTCTAATGTGACAATGAGAGCTCCACAAAGATTAGATGAACTTTATATTCTGTTCATTCGTAATCCTAATTTTTTTTTTTTTTTCTGTCTTGATGGGCTTAGTAACTGATCCCTTAAAGTCCTGGAGATTTTTCTACATTTTTGTTATACTTTTAAAGTCTTCCTCCTGTGGCTTTGTTAGAGGCAGTCAACACTTTGCTAGAAACAACTGACAAGTTACTTCGAAAGCACGTTTTGAGCTTACCCAAACAAAGCATGTTGGGGCACATGTTCCTTTGCATAAACCCTTTACCCAACGTAATGGCCAAAATCGGCCAGCGCTATTCACAAAATTTGCCAATTAATTTTCATTATTTTCTTTGTTTTTTGTCTAAGACATCGGTTATGACCCCTCTTTGGAACAAGCTCATCGAGCTCATTCCAATGAGTGGTCATAACCTATGTTTTTGAGTCAAAAAAATGAAAAATAGTTATTCCAAAATTTTGTTTGTAAAGTGTTGTCTGCTTTTCATGTTAGGTAAAGGGTTAAATTAAAAAGTTCTAAAACTGAGAATTAGGCCCTTAAGGGTTCAGCACCCCTAAGAATGATCAAAGGAATTGGACTCAATGTACTGTAGGTTCTTAGACAGGGTATTCTTTTTAGTGAGTGGTGTCATACAAACTATTGCATATATTTTCCAGTTTAAGTGGCCGACAGTGATATTAATTTGGCCTAAAAAAGTAAAAAAATATGTTTCTCAGGCCCTCCCACATAGTCACTTTGGCTGTCGCATGCTCTCTTTTTATAACCAATGAAACGTAAAAAAATAAAATTTAAATGGTTTATGTCCCCGTGGGAACCCCAGGAAGTAAGCAGCACTTGTTTACTGTGGTAAACCAGTTCCGCTTTACTAGTAAAATAGGACCCAGTCACCAATGGTTGGGGTGAAAGTCCTCTACAATGGGCAATATGTTGATCAACGATTGACTAAACTTGACTTCATCTCCATGTTGTGTCACGATTAGCCATTGTGCATAAATATGTGACGTTAACCACCAACAAACAAACAAACAAACAAATGGTTTATGTCTGATATTTTACCCACGTTAATAAAATTGATAATTTTGTCCCTTGAGTGCAAGAAGGCTTTGCAATGCTAAAGCCTTTGTGCGCTCAAGGGATGAAATACATCAGCCCCCATACTATTTTGTAGCTTATGAGGCCTAAAGCAAACTAAGAACATGAACTTTTGATGACAAAGAAATAATTACAAAAATAAAATATAAAATAAAAAAAATGCCCACCCACATGCAATTTTACAAAAAATGGCCCGAGTAACAAAAGATCTGCTTTGTGCGGCCTTATATATACTTAATATACAGAAGAACTGAACCAACACGGAGGATTTTTTCCTGAAACCGAACTAAATCAAAACCTCACAGCTCTAGTCCAGTCATGTGTAAGAAGTGTCACTTGATAATAATAGGCATGCGTCAAAAATATATGGAGCAGGGCTTGCCTTGAGTCGGGGGCGATTGGCCCCGAGAGGTCCCTTCTCGAGGCTTTTTTTTTCGGCCCCAACTTTTTTTTTTTCTGTCTTGGCTCCCGAAATTTCAGTGTTGGTAGGTTTGAGCAATGAAATTTTGCGAGATTAATTTTTCCATTCACGTCTCATTCACGCAAGTGTGATTACAATAGAAGCAGCAAATAACAGATAAAATAATAATACAAATTGTTTTTGTCAGAATCGAATTAACATCCAGCTAAATCCGCATGAAAACTGAGAAAATCCCAAGATTAAACAAAAAAAAAAAACCACATTTACGAGACTTGAAAGCACACTTGTCAACTAATGGGGGAATTCCCTTCAATCCCACAATACTATGCGCGGGTACATCCGATCCTAACATCAGAATAAATGCAACACAAGACACAGAAACTGTCATCAAAATAAATGTACGAAAGTCTACGTAGAGAGGTGGGGGGGGGGGGGGGGGGGTAGGGTGGGGGGAGACATTCCATTTCTGAAATATCCAAACCTGTGGGAAATTTTCATAGATTGAAATTATTTAAACGGTAAACTGAAATGGGTTTTTTTTTTCAATTTTTTTTCTTTGAGACAACCCTTGCATCGAAAATACACACCCCACAATATGTACGAAACATCCTAAAATTTTATCAACAAAAAATCCAAAATGTCTATGTACGAAACGTCCAGCACCCACATGATGGGTCCAAGTCGTTTCGTCCCCGGGATTTCTTTTTTCTAAGCAAAAGCAATCAACTAAGGTCGCCATTGGAAAGAATGTAACATAAAATTACCCCAAAAGTCCCCGACCTCAATATCTGGGGGACTTTTTTCAGGCCTCCAGCAGGCCCCGACCTCAACATCTGGGAGACTTTTTTTTAGACCCTGACCATTTTACTCAAGGCAAGCCCTGGAGTACTATAAGAAGGCCAAAAACATGCCTGGAGGAACTTGCAAATTCTAAAACAATTGCATATTAAAAAAGGGGTACAGCCTGTATAGCTTGTACGGTGAACGGACAAGTGCACCTGTTGAAAATAATTGATATCTGCAATATGGGTGAACATGCACTTCATTAACACACAAAACAAGGCAGTCCATGACAAAAAAGTCTCATTTGAAGCCCACAAGTATAGGGAGATTGACATCGTGATACACATACCTTCAACTGACTCAAACCATACATGTTTAGGGTTAGTAAGTTGGAGTGTCTGACAGTTACCCACCACTGTTCTGTGGTCAAGTCTGGAAATAAGCAATCTGTCATTTGTAAAATGAGGTTCGCAGACGTGAATTTGCTGATGCTATTACATACGGTGGGCCAATTTATCCTCTTGGCACCTCTTTCTGTTTAAGTTTGAGATCTTGATTCAGATTGAGACTCTGAGTGTAAATTAAGTGATGCTAACCTGCTGTTGATGAGTCTGATTATTTCCAGGCTTGTCCGTGGTTCTCTCTGGGTATTCCACCTTGCTCCATTCATAAAACTGACATAAAACTCTGGCTCTTGAAAGTGTCATAACCCATTGAGTGTTTCAATATATTTTTTATAAAATATAGTCATGGCTGCTGTGAAGCAGTCATGACTACATTTGATGAAAAATTCATCTAATGTTATCTCCAGAAATCATTGGTGAAAAAATCATTTCAACTTACTGGAGGAAATTTATTTATTGGAGTCGCCTTGTGACGGCCAAGGTTGCCTCATGTGTCACAGTTTTACAGGTGACAGAAGTTGGAGTACTCGGAGAGACACACCGAGCATTGGCGAGCGACTGTCAGACTCCACAACATACTAACTCCACACAAGCAGGGTTATCATTGTCTGAAGACAACTGGACCATCTACTAGAGATGGGTGGTTTTCAGATTTCATGTCGGTTTCGGTTTCATTTAAAGAGTCAGGTTTTCGGTTTTGGTTTTCATTGTACAACCATAATAATACATAGCATTTGCATATAAGCTGTATTTGGCGCCAGTCAGTGTCACAGGGACTCCCTTTCCAGGGCAATGCACCTTTGTAACAGCCTGTACGGTATATCAGTACTCTTGATTTCCTGAGCAGCACATTGTATTTGCATAAATTATCTCAAGAGTTTCAAGTTTGAGAAAAATGATTTTTGCCTTGAGTCTGTTGCAAAATTAGCCCCCCCCCCCAAAAAAAAAAAAAAAAATACCTGTATTTAAGGTAACCCAACACACCCTAAAAAAGTATGCTGACCATAAAAATTTGATCGAATGAAAGTCGCTCATATAGGTCTTTGTGACCCTAAATTTCCAACCAACTTCAACTGTGATTTTAACACTGGCTTTGGAGTTCAAGCTTTCAAAATTATGTGTAGAAATAAATATATTTGTCATTATAAATGAGGAACAAGTGACAAGTTCCAGTTCTGCAAAGGAAATCGCATTTGATAAACAGATGAATGCTAAACCACGGTGCGTAAGAAGTAATTTTGTCACCTATTATCGCGGTAAATGTCATGCTCGACTGCAATACCAATTAGTGCAGCTGTTCTGAAAAAGGGGTATTGTGACTGTGAAGTTTGAAAACAATGTTAACTTCAGGTTGTTTCTCTCTTTATTCTGAGAATTGAAGACCTGTTTAGAGTTTTTCAACATTAAAGTTGAAAACCGTGATGATGGTTTTTTTTTAAATTGTTTCGGTTTCGATAAAGAAACCAAACCGAATTTTCGGTTAACCACCCATCTCTATCATCGACATGCAGTACTGGAGGAAATTTGAAATGTGCCCAAATTATACTTACGTCAGTGGAAAGAGAAAACCTGTCCTGGGTAGTGTTCCACCGATTACCAAAATTGGTCGCTGACCGATTACCGGTTATTTGAGCCCACAATCGGACGATTCTGATGCCGATTCCGATTGTAATACCGTGCACTACTAGACAAGTCGAGGCTCGAAAGAACTACGTTAAACTGAACATTTTTCAAAGTGTTAAACTTCGTTGACTGTGGTCCCAGTAAAATTACTAGTCGCGCACACTTGGACGGTAAATGTGGCTCTCAGAGCCACGTTTACTGCCCAAGTGCGTGCGACTGGTAATTTTACAGCGACCTGAGTCAATGGCGTGCAAGCTTCACTTTTCCGATATATGACCTGGCGATTGCCGCAAGTACGCTTAGTTGTAGGCTTTACGCATCGTTTAACTTGTATATCCCATAAAGGGGCGTCTAGAGAGATTAAGAATACACATTGTGGTTGTTTCTCAACTTTATTGAATGGTATCATCGACATCATTTTACATTAACAATTGAACAATTGCAGAAGATAATAAAGTGCGATTCAGAAAAATCACAAATTGCTTGGCAACAATCGGTTGAACCGATGTTCCAGGAGCCGTTGCCGTTGTCATCCGATTGCCCATAATCGGCCGATTGTGGTGGCCGGTTCCGATCATCGGTTGACCACTAGTCCTGAGCAGGAATATCCACCAGCAGCATGCAGGGTGTTAAACCCCCAGAGATAAATAAATACTTATGTCGTATAATTACAGAGCTTCAGAGATTGAAGATGATGAATACAATGAATTCTACAAATCAATCAGTAAAGACAGTGACACACCATTATCACACATACATTTTGCAGCTGAAGGAGAAGTTACATTTAAAGCAATTTTGTACATTGCTAAAACAGCTCCACATGAAATGTTCTCCAACTATGGACAAAAGATGGATGCCATTAAGGTAAGCATGTTTTTACACACCTGTACTATGAAATCCCCATCAACAGCAACACAAAACCATGCAGAAAATGAAAATCTGTTCTGCACATATGTGCGGAACGGAAGTCGTTGAAGGACTGTTTTTAACCCTTAAGTCCTCAGATTAATTTTAAAGTATTTATGGCCTTTTTCTGCTTACATAGTTATTGATGACTTGTCAGTGGTTCTACATCACTGCTGGCTGCCTGTATAGGCAGCCAGCAGTGATGTAGAACCACTGCCAGGGAAAATTCAGTCTTCACACAAGAGTAATAAAAAAGATAACACAAGGGAGCACCTGCTTCAGTGCAATATAAAAGTGGCGGTTTGGGGCTATATGGGGGCTTAAGGGTTAAATAGAAGTGGAATTTCACTGGAATTTTCTACAAATATTGCAACGCAATTACATTTGAATCGCTAGAAATAGCTGAAAATCCCCCCCTGAGTCCCAATGAGTTCTATCTACCAATAGGCTCGTAGAACGCATTGGAACTCGGGGGAAGAAATAGTAGCACAGGTTCCCCTCTAAAATTGGTTGGCAATAAAATGTGTTCTATTTGTTGATAGATGTCAAATGAATTGCTGAGTGTCTTTCTAATAATGTTTTTTAGACGTGAATGCATGTAATAAATATAGAATTACATGCGTGTGTGAATGGGTTAATCAGTACGGTACCTGTGCCATAGCGGAAGGGTAAAACTCTAGGCCTGCAGCCTCTCATTCTATCCTTCCATGCTGGCACTTGTGCCATATCGATTAACACATTCACACACACGTGTTCTGTGTATGTACTGCATATGTTCTTCTTCATCCTTTATGTAACTAATATTGGCTAGACTGAAAATTCCCCAACTTGGGGGGCATGGTGGCTCAGTAGGTAGAGGTGCAGGCCGAGAGGTCCTCTGTTCGAACCCCACCTGCGGCAACCGCGTTGTCCTTGGGCAAGACACTTCACCCCCATTGCCCACGGTAAATGATATTTAAAATAATAAATTTTGATATCGTCTGTGTTGGGTAAAGGGTTAACAGATTTTTTTTTCATTTTTTGCCTCATGAAATGAAATAGCTTATAACCCCTCATTAAAATGATCTCAACAAGCTCGCTCCAATTAGGAGTCCAAAACTATGTATTCGAGAGGTAAATAAAAAAGTAAAAAATACAATGGACCAAGACTTCAGTAGTAGGGCTGGCACAATTATGAAATTTCTTGATCAACATTTGAAGAAGAATCGCATTTTCATCATCTTATCTGAAACTACTTGGCACAATTAATTTATATGGAAAGTGTTCTGAAAACAATCGTCATTCTGTTTCACACTCAGATGTAGGAGTATGGCAGTCAGCTTCATTCTTTGATTCTGATTAGAATAATTGAGGTATATGTAGTTCTGCCAGGTGAGTGATTACATGCTCTTTAGAACCTCTTGTTTACAAATTTATCTGTCTGTCGTCATCCGTAAACTTCGCCTTTTTATCATCTCTCTGGAACTGCTGAGCTGATGTGAACCAAACTCGGCAGGAATGGTCTGTGGGCGATCCTCTACAAATAATCATCATTTTGTTCCTATTAGGTGAAAAACATGGCCTCCAGAGGCATTCTTTGATTCTGATTGATCGATTTTCAAAAATCTTCTTTGAAACTACAAGCCCTAGATGAAGGAGCATGGCAGCCTGCTGCATTCTTTGATTCTGATTAGAATAATTGAGGTATATATAGTTCTGCCAGGTGAGTGATTACATGCTCTTTAGAACCTCTTGTTTACAAATTTATCCCCAAAAAAACTTTTCACAAAACTGCATGTCACAAACTTCATTGGCAAATTCTCAACGAGGTAATTCCAATCAGGTGTCACATGACATGGTTTTGTGGAAATTTTCTTTTTAATATTTTTTTCCAACTGCTCAATTAGTAAAGTATGTGTACAGATATGGCTGGTTCGTTCGGAAAAGGGTTAAAGTAAGAGAGTTGAAAAATAGAACATTTTCAATTTTTCAGATGTATGTTCGAAGAGTATTCATTACAGATAACTTTGAAGACATGATGCCTAAATACTTGTCATTTGTTCGTGGTGTGGTAAGTATTATGTTATGTGTATGTGTATGTATTACTACCAATGTTGCTTCATAATTGCCACAGCTAGGGCTGTCACGATTTTTACCTCACCGAAGGGAGCTCAACTTATCACTTGCCATCCGTCGTCGTGAACATTTTTCAAACGACTTCTCCTCTGAAACCACTGGTCCGATTTTCACGAAACTGCATGTGGATGTTCATTACTACATGGCAATTCATGTTTGTTCAAATGAAATGGCCACGTCCCTTGGGGGCTCTGTATGGGGCATAACTCTGATAGCACCGTATGAATTACAGAAAAATTATTAAAAAATCTTCTTCTCCAGAACCAGTGGGCCGAATCATTTGATATTTGGTATACAGCATTATGGGGTGGATCTGATTCAAGTTTGTTCAAATCGGCCCCCTGGATTCATATTTGGGCTCACTACAGAAGCTCGAATTCGAACTTAGTGCATTTCAGGCTAATTTCTTAAAAAATCTTCTTCTCCAGATCCAGCAGGCAGAATCGTTTGATATTTGGTATGCAACATTGTGTGGCGGATCTGATTCAAGTTTGTTCAAATCGGCCCACTGGGTTCATATTTGGGCTCAGTATAGGAACCCAAATTTGAACTTAGTGCATTTCAGGCAAATTTCATTTAAAATCTTCTTAAGACCTAGCCAGCAGAATCTTTTGATATTGGGTATGCAGCATGCTTAGGGGGATGAGATTCAAGTTTGTTCAAGCCAAGTCCCTGGGTTCATATTTGGGCTCACTGTGGTAGCCCGAATTATAACTTAGTTCAAAATGAGGAATTTTCTTTTAAAATCTTCTTCTTCAGATCCAGCAGTCGGAATGTTTTGATATTTGGTATGCAGCATCCTTAGGGGGGGTGAGATTCAAGTTTGTTCAAGCCATGTCCCTAGGTCCATATTTGGGCTCACTGTGGGAGCTTGAATTGTAACTTAGTTCGAAATGCGGAATTTTCTTAAAAATCTTCTTCAGATCCAGCAGTCGGAATGTTTTGATATGTGGTGTGTAGCATCCTTGGGGGGTGAGATTCAAGTTTGTTCAAGCCAAGTCCCTGGGTCCATATTTGGGCTCCCTGTGGGAGCCCGAATTATAACTTGGTCAATATGAGGAATTTTTCTTGAAAAATCTTCTTCAGATTCAGCAGTTGGAATTTTTTGAAATTTGGCATGCAGCATCCTTAGGGGGTGAGATTCAAGTTTGTTCAAGCCAAGTTCCTGGGTTCTTATTTGGGTTCACTGTGGGAGCCCGAATGATAACTTAGTTCAAAATGAGGAATTTTCTTTGAAAATCTTCTTCTTCAGATCCAGCAGATGAATGCTTTTGATATTTGGTATGCAGCATCCTTAGGGGGTAAGATTCAAGTTTGTTCAAGCCATGTCCCTAGTTCCATAAAATTTGTCTCTCATGGCTTCATTCCTTTGTAGTGTTGATGAACCATGTCTGAATGTGACCCCAAATACTTCTTTGAACCACTTTTGCCAGTGAGCGATTAAGGCTCCTTGGGGCCTCTTGTTATACCCCCGCTTCGAAGAAGTGGGGGCTATATAGGAATCGCCCTGTACGTCCGTCCGTCCGTCCATCTAGGCGTCCGTCCGTACGTCCGTCTTTCCGGACATGAAATTCTTGTGTGCGCAACTTCTCCTACATTTATCAATCAATTTGGACAAAACTTTTCAGACATCATCACTACTAAGTGAACATGCGCATATTCCAAGATTTTTGATCTGCGACTATTTTAACCAGTTTTTCTCCCTTTGACTTAGATTTATTGTGTCTTTCCATCCGAACAAATTCTTGTGTGCGCAACTCCTCCTACATTAATGAACCGATTTTGATGAAACCTTTCAAACATCATCTCTACTAAGTGAGCATGTGCATATTCCAAACTTTTTAATCTGCGACAATTTTAACCAGGTTATCTCTCTTGAACTTTGATTTAATATGGGTTTCTACATGAAATTCTTGTGTGTGCAACTCCTCCTACATTTATCAATCAATTTGGACAAAACTTTTCAGACATCATCACTACTAAGTGAACATGCGCATATTCCAAGATTTTTGATCTGCGACAATTTTAACCAGGTTATCTTCCTTTGACTTAGATTTATTATGTCTTTCCGTTCGAACAAATTCTTGTGTGCGCAACTCCTCCTACATTAATGAACCGATTTTGATGAAACCTTTCAAACATCATCTCTACTAAGTGAACATGTGCATATTCCAAACTTTTTGATCTGCGACAATTTTAACCAGGTTATCTCTCTTGAACTTTGATTTAATATGGGTTTCTGCATGAAATTCTTGTGTGCGCAACTCCTCCTACATTTATCAATCAATTTGGACGAAAGTTTACAGACATCATCACTACTAAGTGAACATGCGCATATTCCAAAATTTTTGAGCTGTGGCAATTTTAACTAGGTTATCTCCCTTTAACTTAGATTTATTATGGGTTTCTACATGAAATTCTTGTGCGCGCAACTCCTACATTTATCAATCAATTTGGACAAAACTTTTCAGACATCATCACTACTAAGTGAACATGCGCATATTCCAAGATTTTTGATCTGCGACAATTTTAACCAGGTTATCTCCCTTTGACTTAGATTTATTATGTCTTTCCGTTCGAACAAATTCTTGTGTGCGCAACTCCTCCTACATTAATGAACCGATTTTGATGAAACCTTTCAAACATCATCTCTACTAAGTGAACATGTGCATATTCCAAACTTTTTGATCTGCGACAATTTTAACCAGGTTATCTCTCTTGAACTTTGATTTAATATGGGTTTCTGCATGAAATTCTTGTGTGCGCAACTCCTCCTACATTTATCAATCAATTTGGACAAAAGTTTACAGACATCATCACTACTAAGTAAACATGTGCATATTCCAAAATTTTTGAGCTGTGGCAATTTTAACTAGGTTATCTCCCTTTAACTTAGATTTATTATGGGTTTCTACATGAAATTCTTGTGCGTGCAACTCCTCCTACATTTATCAATCAATTTTGACGAAACCTTTCAAACATTATCACAACTAAGTGAACATACGCATATTCCCAAATTTTTGATCTGCGACAATTTTAACTAGGTTATCTCCCTTTAACTTGGATTTATTATGGGTTTTCAAATGGGATTCTTGTGTGTGCAACTCCTCCTACATTAATGAACCGATTTTGAATACATGTTGCACATTGTAAATGTGTTTTTCCAAATGTAAACCATATATGTGTGGGCTCTTTAAGTATTCAGTGCTGTTCTGTGGAAGGCCACATGCAAATACAAATTTCAACAACAAAAAATGATCTTCATGTATACATTTCCTAATGGCCTTCGCCTACATGATCAGAAGTGCATTCCTCTAAAAACCCAAAGCGGGGGTATTAATCACCTTCAGTGATAGTTCTAGTTTTTGGATGCGATGTTTCTTTACATGCATCGATTTCAGCGACATGAGGTTTCATAATTTTTCATAATTTTGCATTAACCTGTGCAAATGACATTCAAAACTTTCCATTTATAGATGCCTCAGCTATGACTGGCACAACAAAACAAAAATCAGTTTTATTGACTATTTGAAAATACGTCCCTTGTGTATTGATTTTCAGCCACAACTTTCTGGAATATCAACAAAGTGAATGTTTGAGCAAATTATGACTCATTTACAATGTATAAGCTTATTCTTCTGCTTTGCCATAGTGGATTACAGATTGAGTAGACAATTGAATAAAAAGTGTGGATATTTGGACTGAATAAATAAATGTGCATTGTTTAATTCCTATTCATATATTTTATTCATCAGGAATCATTATTTAAGTGAGAGCAGGGATCCTTTTAGGTGTCTGCAGGGGCCGAATATGGGGCATTATGGCAATGGCATTATGGCATGATTTTTCGCAATTCAAACCCAACATTTCCCAATCTCAGTCCTCGTTCAAATAAAAATTTAATCCTTCTTTAACCCTTTACCCAACATAACAGCTAAAACCAGCCAATGCTATTAACAAAAATCGCCAGTTTTCATTATTTTTTTCATTTTTTGTCCCAAAAGCATAGGTTATGACCCCTCATTGGAACGATCTCAACGAGCTCGTTCCATTGCAGGGTCATAACCTAGGTCTTTGAAACAAAAAATGAAAAAAATTAGGTATTCAAGAATTTTGTTTGCAAGTGTCATCTGCTTTTCAGGTTAATAAAGGGTTAACTCTTGAAGGCCTAAATTTGGCTTTCATCAGTTTGTACTGCAACAAAACCAGCACCTCAACATGCACTTTTAAGATGCATTTGCAAGTTACACCCCAAGAACCTTGTTAGTTGTTTCTAGGCAAGTCTTGGCTGCCTATATAGGCAGCCAAGACTTGCCTAGACACAACTGCAAAGCCACAGAATGTCGACTGTCAAAGGATAGGAATATACATAAATATATTCATTAGGCCATACAAAGTTGATTGTCTGTTTCTCAGGCCATTTTTTCCAAAAAAGCATGCGGGCGGACGTTGTTTTTTTATATTTTTATTTTCTCCCCGAGAGGTTGTTTGTGGTAATTTGACCCCCACCGAAACGCCTGGTGGACCACGCAAAATTTCGCAAATATATTGGTTATTGACCACAGGGGTGTTGGGTCGTAAATGAAGTGGGGTTTGAATGTTTGTTTATTCAGTGAAACGTGAAAATTATAACATAGGACGAAAGTCACGAAACGCCTCGTGGGTGAAACGTCTCGGGTTGAAACGTTTCTGGGACAAATCAAATGTTGAAGTGCCAACTTTCAGAGATTTATTTTACAAAAAAAAAAAAATCCTTCCACAACCTGCCTAATAAAATCGTGAATCGCAATTTTTCCCCATTATATTCAAAATTATCACAACCCATTTGAACAGGCAGTTGATCCATAAATCATATTTTTTTTAAATCTGAAAATGAAATACAAAACGAATGTTTGCGTGTTTTTATTAACCAATTCGACCGCACATACCTGCCTATATGCGATTTATTTTCAACTATGACTGTTACTTTTATATTAAGCAACGGTTACTATTAGTTATCCAATTATCCTGCATCTCAAATGCATTTATTTAAATTAACTGGGAAACTCGTAACGGTTTCAAATAACAGTACACAAATTCCCAATGACGGCCATTTACAATACAAATGTTACTAAAAATAAATGCCAAGAGACTGTGTTCCATTCAACATAGCACCTGACTTTGCAGACTTTCTGAGGGTTGGTGCGAATCAAACATGGTGCAAATCGACCATTCCCCTTTGTGACTGTTTGTTGTCAGACTGAAAGACACCTTCCTTCTTGGTGTCATTATGACTTACCTTTTACAGGATAAAACACTTTCTGACGTGAATATTGCTAAAACCCACCCACTTTATTAAGGTATGATGTAAAAAAAGCTTGAAGTGTGTTGATTTAAAATTTGCGAACGCATCGATATCGATTTACCGAAATGAGCACAATATCTCAAATTTTTTTTTAAGATTTTTTTGGTGTCATAAAAAGGTTGCATGCACACCAAAAATGACCATGCGCACGGGTCTGAGAAACAGAGGTTCTTTTTTTATGGTCTTATTTAATAGTATAAGAACAATTTATTTGATAGAGATTACAGAGACTGATCATTATTTCATCTAATTGTTTGTTATAAAACTTACTACATGTACTATACATGTAGTAGCTTCTGTATAAATGTTCTCTTGTTTGATATGAACGTAACATTTCTTATTCTTTGTGTGTTTGTTTTCCCAAATGAATTCCCAATTTGAGCCTTCAAGATGCGGATTTTCCCAATTGCATGGGCCCAGACCATTTCCCAAAGAGAGCAGAAGAATCCCTGGAAAGTGGATGTTGAGAAAAATGATGTGCTAATTCACCTACTTTAGCTTCAGCATTTATAATGTAAATTGATCAAGACAGCGAAATGGAAATGAATAAAGCAGAAAAAAATATATTGGATTTTAATGACATATTTATAATCAAATACTCTTTTAATAATATAATTCACTTGTATGCATTCTTTTTTATATTAGATGTCACGTGACTTTCCCGCGTTCTGATTGGTTGAACAGAAACACCCTATTTTCCGATAGTTTGTCAGCAAAATCGAACAGACCTACTATCATTTTTGAAAAAAGAATAGTGCACGGTAATAGTGCACGGTTAAAAATAGTAACATTCGAATTCGCTTAGAAAATTCCATTGAAGTGTAAATACTTTACAAGACATCTCGTCCCATATACATTATTACATTTAGTTTGGAAAAATAAAAATATGTGTATCGTATCTTTCGCCAAAGGTTTTATTTTTACCGTACCCGGATTTCGGGTAGAACCCCATCCCCCACCCCCTCCCACACACACACATCTAATATAATAAATATAGCATGACTTTTCGTTGACTATGCCAAAATAGTGGTCCTCGAGAAGAGAATAGTCCCTTCGCTACGTGTCGGGACTATTCTCTCCTCGAGGACCACTATTTTGGCATAGTCAACTCAAAGCCATGCTATATTTATTAAATAGATTTTATGTTTACAATGAAGCAAAAATTGAAGTCGGTGAAAACCGACAGCCTGTTTTTTTCAAGATAGGGCCATTCAGTTTATTCGGCTATTACACAAAAACCAAACCAAACAATTATTCGGTTATACAGGCCATCTCTTAAAAAGGGGATCTGAGTAATAGACGAAACTGACAAAATCAGCTGCTAAATTCGGACATCCTCATCTCAGTATTAACAGTGGTAAGCATTTATTTCTAGTGCTTAAAAAATTTGTATACAGGTGGTCAAAAATATTTCTTGAGTAAGTTAAGATAAATGTTTTTTGGTTTGTTTTTCATTCTTATTTGTGCAGGCCCTTTTCACATCAAAAAGCAACTTTATGTGAAAACATTGCTTATGGCACATGCATTGGAATGAGTTTATCATGAAGGGGGCAGAAGCCATGTTTCCCAGGCAAAAATTTGAAAAATAATTTAATTTGAATTTAATGTCAATTTTTCGGAATAATGCTGGCTGGTTTTGGTGTCCCATTGGTTGAAAGATGAGTATTTATCTTAATTGGACCTACTGTATTTCAAGATCTGAAAAATGATTTACTTTATTGTATAAATTTTTTTTTGTAGGTTGATTCTGATGATTTACCATTGAATGTATCTCGTGAAACTTTACAGCAGCACAAACTTTTGAAGGTTATAAAGAAAAAACTGGTCAGAAAATCACTTGATATGATTAAAAAATTAGGAAAAGAAGATTACGATAAATTCTGGAAAGAATACGGTACAAAGTAAGTGCCATAATTTTCACATTGTTTGATTTTGGTTGCATTATAACTGTCTCTCATCCAACAAAATTAAAGGACGTCCCTTTTTGGTTGCGATTGGTCAACCTTGATGGCTACACAGGCCAAAACCCCGAAAACCTTTAGCACAGTCTACAGGCCATATTTATGAAGGGATTTCATTGTAACTTGATAGGATGACTTGTTTTGGAATAATTTCACTGTAACTTGGTAACTTTGGTTGACATGCATTAACTGTGGGGGTCACATTAACCCACCCCTCACTTCTTTAGTACAGTCTACACCTCAAATTATTTTTATTGACAGCATAGCATACAGGGAACAGAAAATAACATATTCTCAATTATCACAATTCTTATCGTATTCATAATCCTTTCATAAACATTGCATATTATTCTTTTCATCAAACACAACACAGTCATTGACACTTTCATTTCCAGTGCGGTATCAGTTTTTTTCAGAAAACTGAACCATAAGCAAGCCTGGAAATAAGTAGACTGTCATCTGCAGAATGAAGTCCCTTTAGGGTGAATTTGGTTATGCTACCCTGCTTTGCAGGGTAGCATAACCAAATTCATCCTCAGGGGACCTCAATCGGAATCAAGGTGTCAGGCCTAAACAGAAAGAGGTACCTAGAGGATAAATTGGGAAATTCTAGCCCACTGTATGAGATGGAATCACCAAATTCACCCTCTGGGACCTCATTCTGCAGATGATAGATTGTTAGCTCACCTGACTGAAAGTCAGGGTGAGCTTTTCTGATCACTTTTCGTCCGTCGTCCGGCATCCGTCGTCCGGCGTGAAGGTGGTGTTTGGGTCTTTTTCTTCCAAACCACTGGCCGCATGTTAATGAAATTTCATGTGAGTAGGGGTTATATAGCGGCATTTTGATTTTTGGGCAAATTAGGTTTCGGCTCATATTGAGCAGAGGGGTGGGGCAAAAATGCTCCAATTCTTAAAAAATCTTCTTCTCAAGAACCAGCAATAGCAGAGACTTGATATTTGGTATGCAGCTTCCTTTTGAGGTGTAGACTCAAGTTTGTTCAAGAGAAGTTTGTAGGTCTATACTTGGCGATGTTATGGGAGGAGCAAAAATTTTGGCCCCACCCCAAATTTCTATTTTTTAAACCGAGAGGCCAATTTGAACCAAATTTTATGTGAGGGCTTATTGGGTCATAAGTACCTAATTTATGCAGAAATTTTTTTTCCTGTAGCCCCGTGGGAACCACAGGAGCTAAAAATAGAAAAAAATTAAAACGCCTATATCTCAAAAACTGCACGGCAGTGAGAATTTTTATTTGGTGTGAAGCTTTCTTGGGACCAACAGAAAGGATTGGTAAAAAAAAATTGCTATCGGTTTTATCATAGGGTACTTTTTCGGGACTCTGAAAAAGTGCTGAGTCAGTATTTTTTAACACAGTAGGCAATGGGAAAAAAATAAAGAATTGTTTTCTTCCAAACCACTGCTCTAAAAGCTTTCATATTTTACATATAACATCTTTGGAACATTGATTCACATATTTGTAGAAATCAAATTCCTCGGTCCATATTTGGGTTCCCTATGGGAACCCAAATGTTCAAATTAGTGCAATATGAGGGATATATTTTAAAAATCTTCTTCTTCGGATCCACAAATCAGAATCTTTTGATATTTGCTATGCATCATCCTTAGGGGGGTGAGATTGATGTTTGTTCAAGCCAAGTCCCTGAGTTCATATTTGGACTCCCTTTGGGAACCCAAATTGTAACTTAGTGCAATACGAGGTATATTCTTTTAAAATCTTCTTCTTCGCATCCACCGGTCAGAATCTTTTGATATTTGGTATACAGTATGCTTAGGGAGGTGAGATTCAAGTTTGTTCAAGTCAAGTCCTTCGGCTCATATTTGGTCTCCCTGTGGGAGCCCAAATTATAACTTAGTTCAATATGAGGAATATTCTTTAAAAAAAAATTTTTTTTCAGATCCACCAGTCAAAATGTTTTGATATTTGATGTACAGCATTCTTAGGGGCTGAGAGTGAAGTTTGGTAAAGCCAAGTACCTGGGTTCATATTTGGGCTCACTGTGGGAGCCCAAATTATACCAAAATTTTTATTTTCCAAACCAAAAAGTCGATTTGAACCAAATTTGATATGAGGGCTTATTGGGTCATAAGTACCTAATTTATGCCGAAAATTGTTTTCCTGTCCCCCACGGGAACTGCAGGAGCTAAAAAATTTTTTTCTTTTTAAATGCCCATATCTCCAGAACTACATGGCACTGAGAATTTTTATATGGTGTGAAGCTTCCTTAGGACCGGAAGAAAAAAATGGTAAAAATTTTATCATAAGGTTCTTTTCTAGGACTAAAAGTGCCGAGTCATCATTTTTTAACAGTGTAGCTAATGGGAATAACGTTGAAGAATCTTCTTCTCCCAAAACACTGCTTCAGAAGCTTTTATTTTTGGGCTCCCTATGGGAGCCCATGTATAACTTAGTTCAGTATGAGAAATATTCTTAAAAAATCTTTTTTTTCTGTTACTCCTGTCAGAATCTTTTGATATTTGATTTTTGCTTTTCTTAGAAGTGGCAAATTGAAGTTTGTTCAAGTTCTGCTTTATTGATAAAATTGGGCCCAGTAGTAACCAATTCCTGCATTGAAAGCCCTGTAAAGTGGGCAGTGATAGGCATAAACGATTGACCAAACTTGATATTATAATTACGCCTCTGTAAGATGTAGCCTTAGATGCTGAAAGTGACCTTAAATGGGAATAACGTTGAATAATCTTCTTCTCCCAAACCACTGCTTCAGAAGCTTTTGTTTTTGGGTTCCCTATGGGAGCCCAATGTATAACTTAATTCAGTATGAGAAATATTCTTAAAAAATCTTTTTTTTCTGATACTCCTCTCAGAATCTTTTGATATTTGATTTTTAGTTTTCTTAGAAGCGGCAAATTGAAATTTGTTCAAGTTCTGGTTTATTGATAAAATTGGGCCCAGTAACCAATTCCTGCGTTGAAAGCCCTGTAAAGTGGGCAGTAATAGGCATAAACGATTGACCAAACCTGATATTATAATTATGCCTCTGTAATGATGTAGCCTTAGAAAGTGACCTTAAATTCCAATAAATAAATAGATAAATTATTGAGTACCCAATATGGGGATCTAACATATGAACACTCTGGGTTACTAAGTAGAGAAAACACTTTTATGTTGAAAAACTGATAATAACCACAAGGCAGAATCCCTTGCTATTTTGGTGATATGACTCGGCCAGTATCAGGTGAGCGCCCTCAGGCCCCGTGGGGCCTCTTGTTTATTTCCAGGCTTGCCATAAGACCCAGCAGGTATTGTCCGAACTGTTTTACTGTATTTGTACATGAACTGATCAAACTAACTTAGTAAGAGGGCACTGAACTTGTGGCCCCTGGGTACACTCATCACTTTGTTTATCAGCAAAGGGGCAAATATGTTGTGTTCTCATTGTCACATTTTCTCCCTTTATGACTTGTCCACTGGAAAATGAGTCAATGAAAACACAACATACATGTAGATTAGGCCCCACAAAGTAGATTTTCTGCTTCTCGGGCCATTATTTGTAAAATTGCATGTGGGCAAGCGTTATTTAATTTTAATTTCTGTAATTATTTTTTTGCCATCAAAAGTTAATGTTCTTGGGTTACGTTTTAGGCTTCAAAATGTATGGAATAGCATGGACGGTGGTGTACTTTGTCCCTTGAGAGCAAGAAGGCTTTGCAATGCTAAAGCAATGCAAAGCCTTCTTCCTCTCAAGGACAAATTTATCAGTTTTTTTAACTAGGGTAAAATATCAGACATAAACCATTTAATTTTTATTTTAAGTTTACATTGGTTATAAACAGAGAGCATGCAGCAACCAAAAGGACCATGTGGGAAGACCTGAGAGACAGATTTTTAATTTTTTTAGGCTTTACGTGAATTTTATTCACTCGTTACAGTAATTTGTTTTTTTTTTCTGATTCAACTGATCTCCTTGAACTCCTAAGAATGATCAATTGGAAGTTAGTCTGAATCCAATGGAGATACTTACACATAAGGTTTTTTGTGGTGAGTGGTGTCATACAAACTATTGGAGATTTTTTCCAAGTAAAGGAACTTGGATCCCCGCGGGAACCCCGGGAAGTGAAGCAGTGCCTGTTCATTGTGGAAAACAGGCTCTGTTTTACTGGTAAAATAGGACCCAGTCACCAATGCTTGGGAGGTGAAAACCCTCTCTAAAATGGGCAACATGGCTTATTAACACTCACCCCTGGTCTTGAGTTGATACTCATGTTGTGGTCATGATTAGCTATTGTGCAAAAATATGTGACCTTAATCACCAATAAATAAATAAATAAGGAACTTGGAGTGTTATTACTATATGTAACACAAAGAAAAACTTAACTAATAGGCCAAAGAAAGTTAAGAATCTGTTTCTCAGGTCCTCCTGCACGGTCATTTTGGCTGTAGCATGCTCTCTTTTTATAATGAATGCAAACTTAAAAAAATAAAAATTAAATGGTTTATGTATGATATTTTACCCAAGTTAATACAATTGATAAATTCTCCCACGTTGTGTCCTTGGGCAAGGCACTTCACCCCGATTGTCCACATGGGGGCTGTACTAAGGTGTATTGCACATCGATGATGAGCATGTCTTCAACCAGTCTAACCCTGCCTGTGCTGCAGTGCGGAGTTACGATGTTGGGGAGCTGGCAACTGCTCGTCGTTGCTCGGTGGTTCTCTCCGGGTACTCTGGCTTCCTCCACCTGTAAAACTGTCACGGTCATGATTAGCCATTGTGCATAAGTATGTGACCTTAAACACCAATAAATAAATAACAGTTGATAAATTAGTCCCTTGAGTACAAGAAGCATTGCAAAGCCTTCTTCTTGTACTTAAGGGACGAAATACACCACCATCCATGCTATTCTGTAGATTATGAGGCCTAAAACATAAAACAAACCAAGAATATGAACTTTTGATGGCAAAAAAATAATTACAAAAATAAAAAATAAAATAAAAAAACGTCTGCCTGCATGCAATTTTACAAAAAATGGCCTGAGAAACAAGATCTACTTTGTGGGGCCTACTGTGTGTCAGTTCCAAAGAGATATTTTTTATGTCTATCATGACAACAGATATTAAAAAATATCTTTGTTGCTTCCCATTATTTTATGTAGCATATAATAAAATTTTATTTCTATTATTAGCATGAAATTGGGTGTAATTGAGGATCCTTCTAATCGTACTCGTCTTGCTAAATTGCTTCGATTTGCTTCATCAAATTCTGATACAGAACAGACAAGTTTATCAGAATATATCGAAAGAATGAAAGAAAAACAGGACACAATATACTACAATTGTGGAACAAGTCGTAAAGAGGTAAGATTCTTTACTTTGCTACTTTCATTTGATTACTGTCTTCATTGGTGTTCTTATACTAGTTATGGTACATGTTCCATATGACTAAGTTCTTGTGCCAAATGATCAAAATTTGGAGACAAATCCTGTAGTAAAAATTATCATTTGCTTCCTGTTAGGCGTGATATATGTTTAAAGTCGCTTTTTGATTTAAAGATCATACTCACTCCTGTGACACGGATTCTCAACAGGGTTTAATTTGGGGCTCTTTCCCAGTGCTATTAAGGTGTGGTTTTTCCAGATTTCCCAATCTCACTCTCTACTCAAACAAAAATTTAACCCTTTGATACTTTTGTATGTGTTATTACATATGAAATCAAACAGCATGTTGATACTTTGTGGTCATTTGTTTTATTATTTTTCGATTTTTTAAAGTTCTAACCTCAAATTCCTATATTTTTATACTGTACCAATGACCCAGACATAGCTGGTGCTAACTCTTAAAATATAGGGCCAAACACAAATTTTGCCCCCCAATCCCCAAAATTTGCATCTAAAACCAAAGAAAACATGTCCTGAAAGGCCCTCCACACTTCGCCCCTACTGCGCATGCGCAGTGTCAAGGACGTTCCGAAGTTGGCACCATTAATCATTCTAAGTTTGGCCCTTCATCAGTTAACATCTGACTGATCTTTGTGCTTATAAATCTCAGTTTAAATGATGCCAGACACATAAATATTAGTGAAATGGTGATTCTAAGGAGGATAGAGAAGGAGGAGAGGAAAAAAATGTGACAGAATATTATCAGGGCTGTAACTTAAAATTTTTTAATGAAATTATGTTAAGTTACCTATTTTCGAGGCAGCAGCCATTTTGTTGTCATTCTGATTATTTAGTTACACTGTTTTTTAAGTGTTTTCCTCTCTCCCTGTCCTTTAAGTCCCCCCTTGTTATTCTCCCATGCTTTTGGCATAGTTTTTGTAATTATTATTACTAAATTTTCTTGGGAGTTTTAGCTGAATAACAGAATGAATTCTGTTCTTTTCCCCATGTTTACGTCTTCACCTACGGGTGGTTAGGCGTGTGTTCTGCATCTACCATCTGATGTTCTGCAGTTTCTTCCCTGGAAGTCTCTGTTTTGCATCAGATAGTGTATTTTTGGTAACTGATTTCGGGCCTGGGTGCCTGGAGTCTTATTTTAGTGTTTTTACACTCATTGTTTACATTTACAACAGCCCTCTGTGTGAGGGGGGGGATTTCTGGAAAATAATATCTTGATGTTATTTTAATCATAACTAGATACATTATTATTGTTCGTAAGTGTTGAATAAATTGTTTAAAATATTTTTAAAATTTTTGTCCACACTTAGGCTTGGGATCCATTGGGGCTCAACGTTACTTTTCAGAAACTTGGGCTGTTCTAAAAAAATATTTTTTCAAAATATTTTGATTTCAATTATTTTTTCTATATTAATGGATCATATTATTATTATGTATTTTGATTGCCAGGGGTTAGTGCGAGTACCAGGACTTGTTTTCTTTTCACATTGAAAGGATATTGATCAATTGTAACAAGAGGAAGTCTTCCTCTGACTTTATAATCATTCTATATGTGGTCAGTGTACTCGCATTAACTCCTGTTCTGTATCGTATGTTTTCGATGACAATATGGGAAGCGTATGTCATGGTATGTTATTGGGGATTTGGACACTCCGGTCCTTTCCCCGCAGGGTCACTCTACTTTATCAATTTCTATTTCAGACGATCAAGATTAGGGTGATGTATCTGTGATGTCTTCCAACAGTGTGCCTCCGTCGTCACAATTAATGAAGGGCTAGCGGAAAAGTGCTCATGTAAATACGCCAATTGCCTAAGAGGACCCTAGTAGGTTCGACGGCCTTTGACGTCCGCTAGCTCGCCCGGTGTAGCGTCCATTCACCGAATGGTTCGGCAGCCGGGTTCGTCCGTTGCGGTCTAGAAGGAATTTTGGGGTGATGCGAGCACTATAAATTAACCTAATGCACACCCAGTGACGGCGGATCGGTGGGAGAACGGAGGAAGCCTTTTAGTCCGGTTCATAGCTCGTTCCGTTCCATCTGGACGGCAAGCGAGAGAGGCCCCTCTCTCGTTCAACAACATCTGGCCCCAGATGTTGTGGTTCAAAATGTGTCGCAAGGGGAGCATACGTCCGTCGCTCGGGACGCTCCGTTGTATAGGCAGTCCGCGGAGACTGCTAAGGCTTCCTCTTCTTGTCAGCGCACACGACCGCACCTTGGCTGCGTGACCGCCGATATATTACCAGCTTCGCCGATCAAGGATTCTTCGGCGACCAGGTTACACCATCCGGTAGCCAGGGACCTGACGAGGCCTGCAGACTCCGGACGTTCGCATAGGAAGTGTGCGGGAGTCAACGTACACGGAGCTTCCGGCGGCAATGCATCGTAAGACCGCTACTGCACAGGCCTCGGGAACGGACGTGCTTTCCTTAATAGCACAGTTTATCGCAGCATCCCAGCATCAACTGAATCTGTCGCATATATTTTATCCGACGATGCTGGGTCGGGACGCTCCGCGGAAGCGGGTACGGACGTTTGAAAGTTTCATCCGGTCCGACGGGATACCGAAAGGGATTTGGAGGATTTCGAGCTTTCCCTTTCGGAACAACATATGCTGTTGTGTATGTCATCTGACTTGGTCTTCTACAGCTTCTTTCGTCGGACCAGAATGCTGCGATGCCGGATAAGAAACTGATAGCGTCGGTGGACTTAGAAATTTTTGGTTCGGTTCAGGGACATCGTCCCTCAGTTCCGACATAGTCCAATAATGTCACACAAACTTTCGAATTATTGAGCGACGCTATATATATCATTATTTTATGCTTGCTATAACCAAGCATTTCTGGTTTCTTGTTCGCAGAGTTACGGAGATGTCTTTCAAAAGTGTGCCTCTGTCGTCATAGTTAATGAAGAGCTAGCGGCAATAAGTGCTCATGGAATATGTCTATCGCCTACGGAGTGACATTCGCTAGCTCACCCGGTGTAGCGTACATTCATCGAATGGTTCGGCTGCCGGGTTCGTCCGTTGCGGTCTAGGAAGGAGATTTGGGTGATGCAAGCACTTTAATTACTTTAGTACTCACCCAGTGACGGCAGATTGAGGACAGATCGGAGGAAGCCTGTTAGTCCGGTTCCTGGCTTGTCCAGGTCCGTCCGGGCTGTGAGCGAGAGAGGTCCCTCTCACGTCCAACAACATAGGGGACCGCATGTTGTGGTTCAGATATTTTACATTCGGAGCATATGTCCGTCGGTCGGGACGCTCAGTTATATTGACAGTCCGAGAGACTGTCCTTAATGCTTCCTCATCCTCACAGCAGGGCACACGACCGCTCATTGGCTACGTGACCTCGAGTATCCGATCAGTTTCGTCATTCAGTGATTCCACGGCGAATAGGTCGCGCCATCCGGTAGCCAAGGGACACGAGGCCTATACACTCCGTTCGCTCGCATATTGGTAGTATGCACAGGGTAACGATCACGGAGCTTCCAGCGGCAATGCATCGTAAGACCGCTTCTCCTCAGGCCTCAGTGACGGTCGTGCTATCCGAGTTAGCACAGTTGTTTCGCAGCATCCCAGCAATTGACAGTTTCTCGGTCGAATCAGGAATTATCCGACGGCGCTGAGTCGGTGCGGTCCGCGGTTGCATCAGGTACGGACGACCGAACGCTTTATAGGGTCCGACAGGATGGCGAAAGGGATTCGAAAGATTTCGAGTTTTCCCTTTAGTAGTATCGGAAGCTGCCTTTCATATCTTCTGGCATTATCTTCCAGTGATTGTTATTTCGGACTTCATTGCTGCGATCTTGGATAAGAGACTTATAGCGTCATTGGACTCGGATTTTTCGATCGGTTCAGGGACATTGTCCCTGACTTACCGACACAGTCCAATAATGTCATTAGAACATGTGTATTATTTATCGACGCTATATATATATATAAGCTTGCAACCAAGCATGATAGTTTAGTTTCTTGTCCGCAATGCTCATTTCTGCCGTTTTATCATTTATACGAATAATTTATTTTGGCAGAGCAGGGCATACCGAGAGTTCATATGCGTCTAGACGGTGTGGTTAAAGACTGGATATATTCTTTTTCGCCGTTTATGTCTTTTCCAATTTCAATGTTGGAAACGACATGATGTATAGTAGACTTAACTTAGACGCTTTATCATACGTAATCCGCCTTACTGCGGCGTTATCATTACGTCTTCAAGAAAAGATGTACGGGATATTATTCTCAATGTAATTTCTTTTGAGGGCAGTAGTTTGTTCACGTATAACTCCGCCCTTCAGTGGCTGATTGGAGTTGGTTAGACGTGACGCAGCCCTAGCTACATCCACACGCGTGGATAGTAAGGTTAAGAACTCTCTCAGAGTCGCTTCGTTCTCGGAGGAGCTTCTCTTTGACGGCAACTTTTCGGCAATCCATGAATTGCTCGATTTACACGTTCTCTTGTCTATCTAGTGTTACAAGAGATTCAGACTGGGGCAAACATTCGGTGGTTGACTCAGAGAGTGCCACCGCAGTTGCCGGACCCGAGTGTGGCTGTTATGACGGTTGCCAGTCAAACAGATTGGGATATAATACTGATCCCTACGGATTCGAAGTGCCAGGGTCTTTGGGTTCCGCAGTCTCTTAGCAATCAGTTTTCTTCCGCGGAATAATGTTTTTTAGGCTTGCTTTATGTCATTGCATGAACATTATTCAGAAACGCATGCCCAAATCCTGTCCTTTAATTCGACAGTAGTGGCGTATCTCCGGAACCAGGGAGGCACTCTTTCGTTTCCGTTATTCAATTTAATGGAAAGAATCCGTCTGTTGGTTATAGTACACCAAGTTCTGTTTTGGTCAGTCATATTCCGGGTCGTCTGATTGTTTTACCGGACTCCCGTTCTCTTACGGGTCGCTTGTTGCTGTCAGAATGGACTCTCAACAAACAAGTATTCAATCAGATTTGCTATCTATGGGAGCGCCCAATGATGATTTATTTACGACACAGCTTGCTAATCAATTGCAGACGTATGTGTTGGCTTGTCCAGATCTCTGAGCTAATGTTGTTAACGCTCTATTGATCTATAGGACGGAATGATAGGATACGCGTATCCTCCGGCGTTGTTGTTTCAGCAGGTATTGCTAAGATAAACAACCACAATACATTTCTGTTGATAGCATCTCTATCTTCACAGAGATCATGGGTAATTTACTCTCTTGTCTACTGTGGGTCTTAACGTGAAATCTTCCTCTATGTGAGGATCTTTTTTCACTGGGTAAATCGTGTCATCTTTATCACAACCCGCAAGGTCGCAACCTTCATGTATTCCGTTGTGTGGTCCGTATTGCATTGTAAGCACTGTACTGGACGAGCTTTGGATGCGATTTTTTACTATAGGAGATCCTCTTCTTCGCTATTCTATGCGGCTAAAGTGGAGGCTCTTCCGTCGTTGGTGTAGGGATCATTATGTTCATATTGTTGATCCCTCCATACTACTCATTGCAATTTTTTAGTATACTTTGTTTCACAAGATCTACTGCAGCCTGTTATTATTAAGGTTATAGGTTTATGTTACCTCATACCTATGCACTCTACGATAGTTTACAATTGAGTCTTTTGTCTCTTTATCTAAGTCAGTTAGTAACTTTTTGATAAATAGACTTAGAATCTTTAGATTAAATTCCTATATGGATTTTAACTTCGGTTCTTATTTAGCTAAGTAATCATTTGAGCCTCTGGAAACAGTAGTTTTCAAATTCTGACCTTTTAGACAGTAATTCTGTTGGTTTCTCTTTTACTGTAGAGTCAGTGAGTTTCATGCACTATCGATGGATGATTTTCACTTTCGTAGTTTCGGAAACACTACTTCCGTTACTATTTAGGTTGGATTTTTGCATAAGAGTTAGGCTCCTATTATCCGGAACCTATTATTTTTAAGGTCCTTCCGTCTTCGTATGGGCATAGGCCTTTACTCTTTCCGGGTACAGTTTATGTATTTATAAACAGATATCTGTTTATTACTATGGGCGTAAGCTTCTTTTGTCTTTGATGCCTAGTAGAAGGACGTTACGCTCCATTTTATTGTTAATGGATTCTATTAACTATCGGTACTGCTTATGGTATATCATTGACTTAGCAGTTGTGCTTAAGATTTCGGCTCATGAAGTAAGAGTTCTTCTACTTCTTGGGCTTACATTAATAGTGTCGCTATTATAGATTTTTGAAGGCTGCTCATTGCGCTCAGCCATCCACATTCATGAATTTTATCTCAGAAATATCGAGTCCATTTCTGGACGCCTCTATTGTTAGGTCTATTATCTACTGCTCAGAATGTCATTCACTTAACAGTTGCTACTATAGCTAGGTAGGCTGTCTGTTTCAGCAGTGTCTCCGTTCTGCTGCCCTCTTCGCTCTGGGCTATTTGACCCAGGGCAAGAAAAAGGGGGGGGGGGGGGGTGTTCCCTTGGGTCACCTGTTTTACTATGAAAACAAGGGGATACCTCCTCCGGAGTTAGTAATTCTGAGCTGTTATTGGGATGGTTGTTTAGTGAGAAGTTTAGGTTTTTAAAATTCATTCAAGTCTTAGTTTTTAAAGTATAGCTTTTGAATATTGCATATGTCAACGGACATGATTATGCAATCCTCAGACACTTTTAGGAGTATAAGAGTCTCTATTCTCTAGACTTACTTTATTTATTGGCTTACTTTAAAAATTATTAGTATAAGGATTATATTGGATATTAATAGAGTACATGGATGTATGAAGCTCAATTTTGGAAGGTGTTGTATCTTTATAATTTATCATAAATAAGAAAGATACATGTAAGGCCTATTACTTCTTTTTCCCTACAGGGGATGACTCTATTTTATTTTATTGATCGTATTCCATTTTGCTTTATGTCCTTGGCCCTCCAGCCTTTTTACTATTCAGCTATGTCTGGGTCATTGGTACAGTATAAAAATGTTAAAAAATTTATAGTAATTTCTATATTTTTTATACTTACCAATGACCCAGACGGGGATGGCCCTCCCAGGAGTTGGGAACTCTTGCCTCCACGCTGAGTACATAGCGCTTACCAGGCACTGGTTATTAGAATGATTAATGGCGCCAATTTCGGAACGTCCTTGACACTGCGCATGCGCAGTAGGGGCGAAGTGTGGAGGGCCTTTCAGGACATGTTTTCTTTGGTTTTAGATGCAAATTTTGGGGATTGGGGGGCAAAATTTGTGTTTGGCCCTATATTTTAAGAGTTAGCACCAGCTATGTCTGGGTCATTGGTAAGTATAAAAAATATAGAAATTACTATAAATTTTTTAACTTTTTCACGAATAGTGCTCAGTGATAACTGTTGAGCCAAATGTTATCGCAGCTTAAAATACTGATATAATCCTGCTGTCAAGACTTCTTAACTGGTTGAGTGCAAGAAGCCACTATCAGGACTTTCAAAAAATGACACCAGAGCAAAAGCTAACACTTTCCTTGCTTATATTTCATATTCTGTCGAAAACAAATAATATTTTGTTTACATAAATTTGTTTTATTACAAATTATTGGAGTGTGTCTGTGGGCACTCTCCAATAATTTGTAATAAAACAAGTTTTGAATAACAGATTCTGACCACCAAAAATAATCTAGACCTCAACCAGTTAATCACTAATATGAAAAATATCTTATTTGTACTTTCCGACGTTTGACGTCGCATTTTGAAAACATTGAAGAAACTTAATTCCCTTTGACGTTTGAATGTCAGGATAATTAAAGTCTTAAAGGGTTAATGCACAATTGGTTCCATGACATGAACTCGGTAGTTACAAGGCCTCAGAAAACCATTGTTTTTCGGGGGCCTTGTGACCATCCAGTTCAGCACAACAATAGTGGATTAAATTTAAATTCCTCATCTAACAAAACTTAGAAAGTGTCTGAAATTAAAGGCTAATTATCCCCGTGGGAACCCGGAAAGTGAAGCAGTGCCTGTTCACTGTGGTAAACAGGCTCTGTTTTACTGGTAAAATAGAACCCAGTCACCAATGCTTGGGAGGTGCAAACCCTCTCTAAAATGGGCAACATGGCTTATTAACGCTCACCCCTGGTCTTGAGTTGATAGTCATGTTGTGGTCATGATTAGCCATTGTGCAAAAATATGTGCAAAAATATGTGACCTTAATCACCAATAAATAAATAATAAAGGCTAATTAGGGATGGGGGGAGGGGGGTTCGAATCCCACCTGTGGCAACCGCGTTGTGTCCTTCGGCAAGACACTTCACCCCCCATTGTCCACATGGGGGCACGGTGACGCTGTGTACTAAGCGTACTGCATGTCGATGGTGCACCTGTCTTCAACCAATGCTAACACTGCTTGTGTGGAGTTGGTATGTTGGGGAGCTGACAGTTGCTCGGTTGTTCTCTCCGGGTACTCCGGCTTCCTCCACCCGTAAAACTCACGGTCATGGTTAGCCATTGTGCAGAAATATGTGACCTTAAACACCAATCAATAAATATATAAATAAATTAGGGACGGACCCGCCGACTTTCAGCGGAAGCCCTATAGTAATCACTCTATCCATCTATCTGCCCATTCCTCTATCAGCATATTCCTATGTTGTACGATTACTCAAGTTTCCTTTAACCGATTCTCATAATATTTATACACAATATTAAAATTGATCAAACTAAGCTCCTTTCAGTTTTGACGCTTTTGTCTTTTTTTATTTCCAGAGTTACGGGACTTGAATCTTCAAAACATTGGAAATTTTTTACATATCGTATAACTCCATAATGCTTACTCCGAATCTCTTGAAATTTTGTAGCAATGTTGCAATTGTGAAAGGGAGCTTCAGTTGCTCAGGCTCCCATAACTTTGTATCAAGTTACAAGTTCTTCTTTAATAGTATAAGTACAGTTTAATGAAGATAACAGTCTCCGTAGGAAACCCGGGAAGTGAAGCAGTGCCCGTTCACTGCGGTAAACGGGCTCTGTTTTACAGGTAAAATAGGACTCAGTCACCAATGCTTGGGAGGTGCAAACCCTCTCTAAAATGGGCAACATGGCTTATTAATGCTCACCCCTGGTCTTGAGTTGATACTCATGTTGTGGTCAGGATTAGCCATTGTGCTAAAATATGTGACCTTAAAACACCAATAAATAAATAATGAAGATGACAGACTGAGGTGAACATGATTCCATGGGTGACTGTTTGTTATAAAACATGTAGTATAGGCCTAAAAAAATTAAAAATCTGTTTCTCCGGCCCTCCCGCATTTCCCTTTTGGCTGCCACATGCTCTCTTTTTATAACCAATGTAAACTTAAAAAAAAATAAAAATTAAATGGTTTATGTCTGATATTTTACCCTGGTTAAAAAAATTGATAAAATTGACCCTTGAGAGTAAGAAAAGCATTGCAAAGCCTTCTTGCTCTCAAGGGACGAAATACACCACCACCCATGCTATTCTGTAGATTATGAGGCCTAAAACATAAACCAAGAAAATAACTTTTCATGGGAAAGAAATAATTACAGAAATAAAAACTAAAATAAAAAACCGCTCGCCCGCATGCAATTTTACAAATAATGGCCTGAGAAACAGAAGATTTACTTTGTGTGGCCATATAGGCAGTTTGTTTGGTATTGGCCTTAGTATTCTCTGTTCAATTTGAATGTAAAATATTTTAGTCTTTGCATGTTTCTTCCCCTCCAAAACAAATTCCCAAGTGCCTCCCCATTATGTGAATTTTCCCAATGGTATGGGCAGGCCTGGCAATCTAGAAAACCAAGGAGAGCAAAACAATTGCCCACCTCAGATTGCTTGGGAGTGCAATTGCACCTAAAATTTTCAATGCAAAACTTGTATGCTATTTTGGTTATATTCACTTGAAGGTATTAACATTGTGGCTGAAAAATTGCACTACATTCAGCTACATAGTGGAAGAATTGGCACACGCATCTCATTGTTCAAAATATTACATTCAATTCTTTTGTGACTGTCTTCTACACTCAAAGTGAATCGAAATGCAACACAGAATGGCTCTTCAATTATTGCGAATCAATGCAACGTTGACAAATCGTCCCCTGAGTTCCAGTGTGTTCTCTGTGCCAGTAGGCACAGAGAACACATTGGAACTAAGGGGATGAAATGATAACAGATTTTAAAGGCAGTCTCAAACAGGTCTGGGATTCCAGAAAATCAAGGGGTGCAAAAATGCCCTCCTCAATTTTTTTCAAGGCGTGCAGTAAGAATGCCAGGCCTGCATGGGTCTCCGACCCTTTCCCAAACAAGACAGAAGAATCCCTGTGCGAGCTCAGTGCCCCCAAATTTAGCCAATCTCAATGCCACCATATTGTATTTATGTGCCCTTGTGCTTAAATATGAAAAATCCTTTGTTTTAGGTTGAAACGTCACCATTTGTTGAAAGACTTCTCAAAAAAGGATTTGAAGTTTTATACCTCACAGAAGCTGTTGATGAATACACCATTCAATCCATTCCAGAGTTTGAAAACAAAAAATTACTAAATATTGCCAAGGAAGGTCTGTCAATAGATGGCTCGGAAAAAGCTAAGGAACGTAAGGAAGAGATGGAAAAAGATTTCGAGCCTCTCCTAACGTGGATGAAGGATGATGCTTTGAAAGATAAGGTAAGTGTCAGGTTGTCACCGATGCAGACATGTTAACTCTCCCGGAATGCCCGGGATTCTCCCGGAATTAGCTATCCCCTCCCGCCCGGGAGTCAATTTGGACCAAAAATCTCCCAGAAAGTCGACATACCAGACAAAAACTGAATCCACCAGCTTTTGTTTACAAATACAAAAGCATGTGCTCTACTCTCAATGGCAAGGTCATTAAGTTTGTGTGAAACGTCACCACTTACGTAAGAACTGATGACCAATTCCACGGACCTCCCTGCCAATTCTCATTTCTGTCAATGGCCGTGTTGTGATTATTGCAACACGTTTGACAGGCGGATTAAATGAATTTGAGATGCAGGATAATTGCTGAAATTGATTATATATTAAAGGCACACCTTTGCTTGTATACAGGTAGCAGTCAAATCGAAAAATAAATTCCATACGTATAAAATCTTGTCCAATCGAAAAATGTGCAAAAATACGCACAAATTTAATGTGCATTTTGGATTTCACTTTCAGATAATTATAGCCAATTTTGGAGACAAACGGCTCAAACATATGAGTTGCTGTAATTTTCAATATATTGGGAAAAATTTCCGATTCGCAATTTTATAAAGCAGGCTGTGAAAAAAATTATGTTTTTGGTGAAAAAAATCTCGAAAAAGTTGGTAATTTATGGCACTTGCACGTTTTTTCATTCGTAGTGATAAATGGACAACAAAATATCCCCGAGATGTTTCGTCCTGGGCTGGCTGTGGCATAATTTTCACGTTTCACTGAAAAATGATCACCCCATTCCAAATCCCCTTCGTAAATGACCAACTACTTCCAGTGAGTAATCGGTGTGGTTAGGTGAGGCGCTGGGCTTTGGAAGATCGAATTACCACAACAACCGGGCTCTGGGGTGTGCCTAAACACCTCAGATCGTCGCAGGTTACCGCAGGTCGCCGCAAGTACCCATAATTACCCAAATGGATCCAAAACTTTCAACACAGCACCATAACTGATATAGTGCTGAAAAGGTCGAAAATATCTCCAAACATTTTGTACATAAAGCCATTGAAATATGGATGTCATTGGAACAAGCTCAGATATTGGCACATGACCACATCCATATTTCTGATTTCTGTTTTTCTCTATATTTCTATGGTTTGGCTTTTGAAAGGACAAATTGTTCAAATAAAACACATTAGGGTGGAATGTTTAATGTATGTGTGTGTGAGGGGGGGTGGGGGGGGGGGTAACATGGAAATTATTGATGTGCTGCCCACATGCAAAAATCTCACTGACAAGCATCCGAGTCTCACTGGGAGCTCATCAAAATCTCACGGACAGTCACCTCCAGAGGTTAACAGGTCTGGGTCACTCACCACCAGTTAGTAGAATGTTGACGTATGTTCCTTTTATGTATTGTTGTTGGGCTGTTTCCTGTTATGTGTGTGTGTGGGGGGGGGGGGAGGGGGTATTTGGTATTAATTTATATTTAAAATTGATCGATCCACACGTGGTTTCTACGCACACAAAAAATCTCCCTGAAAATCATGTCGTCTCCCTGAAAATTTTCTTCAATCTCCCTGAAAAAAATTTTGGGAGGTTAACATGTCTGCACCGATGGGAGAGTAATGCAGTAGGGCTACAAGTTCATTATACTGCAGAGGCTTTATGCCTCCAGAAAGTTTTTTTGAGAGGAAGAGGAGTGGCATGTAGCTACTGCTTGGTTCACTTGACCATTCTAACTCTCCACTAGATATGGATGGTATGCCGTAAATACCGTTTGGTATCTGTATCGAACCAGTACTGATTTACCATACTCAGTCTGATGGAATCTCAAAATACTGAAATGTTGCTGTTGAAGAATATTTTTGATACAGTAGAATCCTCTTAATTGAATATCCATTTTGCCAGTGAAAATTATTCAATTAACATGAGTATACAATTAACAGGATTTGGTCAGTTTCCTGTGTTCTGGAGGTAAACTGAGCATTTATTCTATTATATCTTCTTTGACAGAGCTCAAAGAGCTCTGTCAAACAAGATATAATAGAATAAATGCCTGTATTGGATGTAGTGAGGCCAAAAAGGTTGATAAATAAGGGGAATTTGGTGCGTGTCACAGTAATTTTTTGATACATTACAAAAATTTATTTACAATTAACAGGAGTTTACTCTACAACCCAAATGCAATTAACAGATCAAATTTGTACTGAAGGTATGGTAAATGGTTTTGTGTTTGAAAATTATATTCAGTTAACAGGGATATACAATTAAGAGATATCCAATTAAGTGGGCTCCACTGTACAAGTAAAAAACTAAAAGGACAACAACAGAAAATAAAGCATAATTCATGACAAGAAGAGCCCATGGACTGTGTTTGTCTCAAGGCATTCATCACCGGTCATTTAATGTAACAAAGAAGCTGAGAGAAAATACCAAGGGGGGTATTTTCTCGCAGCATTTTTGTTACTTGAAATGACTGATGGTCAGTGCCTGTGTTGCTTCCAACCTTTTGACACTTTGGCGGCTTTGTCTGCTTTAAAATGGTGAATGATAGCTGGGCAGTATACCAAAAATACGATCGGATATTGGTCCTTCTCACGAATTTTTCTCCCCGGGAATCAAAATCTGCTCCCTTAAATCTATCGCGAGAGTGATCTGCTCTTATAAAGAAATTGCACCAATGACCGAAGGTCAGAGCTGACTGCCAAAGGCCCCAAAGAGAAGAAAGGTTGGGTGTTAGAAATTTGTGTATTTTTGTCGATGTTATATTCCAGACTTATCATTTTTGTTTTACAATCCTTAATGTCCAAGTCAAAAACAAAAGAAAAAACATTTTTGAACGTATAACCTTTAAACAAAGCGACTTTGCGAACTGCAAAACAATTGAATTTGGTCCAAGTATGAGGGCAATGTCATCGAACGTTTGGAGCAACCAATGAAATCGTGTTTTACATATGGCTATGGCAATAGCGTGGGTCACTCAATCGTCATTCGGAAAAGATAAACTCCAGTTGAAAAAGCTTTGACCTGCTCACTGGCTTTCGGCCAAAAGAACCAAGCGATATTTTGCACTTGTGAAATGAAAAATATGGGCGATCCCGGACACGATAGCAAGAGCGCCTGCTTCCTGGGGAGGACTGGGATATTGGTGTGCAGGGACCGATCAGGACTATTTAAAATACGCTCTAGCCTCGGAGCCTATTTTTTCAATTCATGCGCCAGATTTCAATTTACAGAGTCATACTGCTGTTTGTAACACACACTGCAAGTATGTAATAGCCCTCATCATTTTCATTTAGTACACTATAGCAAACATTAAATAGGCAGCCAAGACTTGATCAGAAACCACAGTGAAGATTAATGCTTGGTAATTAAGACTTGAAGTATTAACTTAAGCACTCTACAACAATGATAAATGATAATCATATATATAATACATGTAAGAGTGTCTCTCTCGATTATCCATCGAAAGAATATCAAAATATGATCTGAGAAGTTACGCGCCAACTGAGAAGCCTATTTCTGAGATTTAAGAGCCAGGTCCTGATGTTTCAGAACCAAATACGCACTGGCGCATGCCCAGGTCGGTCCCTGGGTGTGTGGTTGACACTGAATACCATACCAATACCGAGATAAATCATTCTAAAAATGCAGATACCGAAACCGAACTTGAAATTTCAGTACCGCTGAGCTCTAGTTTCCACTCCATAAAAAAAATGATTCCATGACCAGACAATGGTGTGCTAGCCTTCAGCTGCTGCTAAATAACCCTGTTGTTGTGTCCTTGGGCAAGGCACTTAACGCTGATTGTCCACATGGGGGCATGATGACGCCATGCACTAAGGCATATAGCATGGGGATGGTGCGCATGTCTTCAACCACTCTAACCCTGCCTCTGTTGCAGTGAGGAGTTATGATGTTGGGGAGCTGGCAGCTGCTCGGTGGTTCTCTCTGGGTACTCTGGCTTCCTCCACCCATAAAACTGTCACCGACACAATGACCTTGGCTGTTAAAGTGTTGTTAAACCTTAATAAATAAATAAATAACCCTGTTTGTGCAAGGTTAGTAAGTTGGAGAGTCAGACATTTACTTGGGAGCGCAGTGGCTCAGTGGTAGACTGTTTGTCTTCTATGCTAGAGGTCCCGAGTTCGATCCCTGTCTGGGACGACCCAAGTTGTGTCCTTATACCCACCCCAGATTGTGGGAAAGCAAATTCCATCCTTGCTTGAAATTTTAAAAATTGCATAGATATTGGACAAATTTTATATTGATAGTATAATGATATAGTTTGAAATGTTTTTGTAACGCCATTTTCTTAATTGCAAGTCGGATTTAATTTTTATTTTCAGATTGAAAAAGCGGTTATTTCAGAACGATTAACACAGTCTCCATGTGCCTTAGTTGCCAGCTCCTATGGTTGGTCAGGAAATATGGAGAGGATCATGAAGTCTCAGGCTTACACTAAAGCTAAAGATCCTACCCAAGAGTAAGTTGTACAGTAGAGTCCACTCATTTGGACATCTCTTATTGAATAAAACTGTTAATTGAATTAGGGCTGTCGCGATTATTTGATTAGTCGACTAACCGTCGACTATTGAAGTAGTCGACGTTTTTTATATTTTTATACTGTACCAATGACCCAGACATAGCTGGTGCTAACTCTTAAAATATAGGGCCAAACACAAATTTTGCCCCCCAATCCCCAAAATTTGCATCTAAAACTAAAGAAAACATGTCCTGAGAGGCCCTCCACACTTCGCCCCTACTGCGCATGCGCAGTGTCAAGGACGTTCCGAAATTGGCGCCATTTATCATTCTAAGTTTGGCCCTTCATCAGTTAACATCTGACTGATCTTTGTGCTTTTAAATCTCAGTTTAAATGATGCCAGACACATAAATATTAGTGAAATGGTGATTCTAAGGAGGATAGAAAAGGAGGAGAGGAAAAGAATGTGTGACAGAATATTATCAGGGCTGTAACTTAAAATTTTTTAATGAAATTATGTTAAGTTACCTATTTTCAAGGCAGCAGCCATTTTGTTGTCATTCTGATTATTTAGTTACACTGTTTTTTCAAGTGTTTTTCCTCTCTCCCTGTCCTTTAAGTTCCCCCTTGCTATTCTCCCATGCTTTTGGCATAATTTCTGTAATTATTATTACTAAAATTTCTTGGGAGTTTAGCTGAATAACAGAATGAATTCTGTTCTTTCCCCATGTTTACGTCTTCACCTACGGGTGGTTAGGCGTTGTGTTCTGCATCTACCATCTGATGTTCTGCAGTTTCTTCCCTGGAAGTCTCTGTTTTGCATCAGATGGTGTATTTTTGGTAACTGATTTCGGGCCTGGGTGCCTGGAGTCTTATTTTAGTGTTTTTACACTCATTGTTTACATTTACAACAGCCCTCTGTGTGAGGGGGGGGATTTCTAAATAATAATATCTTTATGTTATTTCAATCATAACTAGATACATTATTATTGTTCGTAAGTGTTGAATAAATTGTTTAAAATATTTTTAAAATTTTTGTCCACACTTAGGCTTGGGATCCATTGGGGCTCAACGTTACTTTTCAGAAACTTGGGCTGTTCTGAAAAAATATTTTTTCAAAATATTTTGATTTCAATTATTTTTTCTATATTAATGGATCATATTATTATTATGTATTTTGATTGCCAGGGGTTAGTGCGAGTACCAGGACTTGTTTTCTTTTCACATTGAAAGGATATTGATCAATTTTTTTAAGAGGAAGTCTTCCTCTGACCTTATTATCATTCTATATGTGGTCAGTGTACTCGCATTAACTCCGGTTCTGTATCGTATGATTTCGATGACAATATGGGAAGCGTATGTCACGGTATGTTGTTGGGGATTTGGACACTCCGGTCCTTTCCCCGCAGGGTCACTCTACTTTATCAATTTCTATTTCAGACGATCAAGATTAGGGTGATGTATCTGTGATGTCTTCCAACAGTGTGCCTCCGTCGTCACAATTAATGAAGGGCTAGCGGAAAAGTGCTCATGTAATACGCCAATTGCCTAAGAGGACCCTAGTAGGTTCGACGGCCTTTGACGTCCGCTAGCTCGCCCGGTGTAGCGTCCATTCACCGAATGGTTCGGCAGCCGGGTTCGTCCGTTGCGGTCTAGAAAGAATTTTGGGGTGATGCGAGCACTATAAAATTAACTTAATGCACACCCAGTGACGGCGGATCGGAGGGAGAACGGAGGAAGCCTTTTAGTCCGGTTCATAGCTCGTTCCGGTCCATCCGGACGGCAAGCGAGAGAGGCCCCTCTCTCGTTCAACAACATCTGGCCCCAGATGTTGTGGTACAAATGTGTCGTTAGCGGAGCATACGTCCGTCGCTCGGGACGCTCCGTTGTATAGGCAGTCCGCTGAGACTGCTAAGGCTTCCTCTTCTCGTCAGCGCACACGACCGCACCTTGGCTGCGTGACCGCCGATATATTACCAGCTTCGCCGATCAAGGATTCTTCGGCGACCAGGTCACACCATCCGGCAGCCAGGGATTCGAGACCGATGGACTCCGGACGTTCGCATAGGAAAAGTATGCGGGAGCCATCTGATGCGGAGCTGCCCTCGGCGAAGCAGCGATAGACTGCGCCTCCGCAGGTCTCGACGCCGGACATTCTTGTGCACATAGCACAGCTTATCGCAGCATCCCAGCAGCCGACAGAAACGGTGTCGGATCGAGAATTATCCGACTGCGCTGGGTCGGTAGCCAGGGACTCGAGGCCTGCAGACTCCGCACGTTCGCATAGGAAGTATGCGGGAGTCAACGTACACGGAGCTTCCAGCGGCAATGCATCGTAAGTCCGCTACTGCACAGGCCTCGGGAACGGACGTGCTTTCCTTAATAGCACAGTTTATCGCAGCATCCCAGCATCAACTGAATCTGTCGCATATATTTTATCCGACGATGCTGGGTCGGGACGCTCCGCGGAAGCGGGTACGGACGTCCGAAAGTTTCATCCGGTCCGACGGGATACCGAAAGGGATTCGGTGGATTTCAAGCTTTCCCTTTCGGAACAACATATGCTGCGATGCCGGATAAGAAACTGATAGCGTCGGTGGACTTAGAAATTTTTGGTTCGCTTCAGGGACATCGTCCCTCAGTTCCGACATAGTCCAATAATGTCACACAAACTTTCGAATTATTGAACGACGCTATATATATTATTATTTTATGCCTGCTATCCAAGCATTTCTGGTTTCTTGTTCGAAGAGTTATGGAGATGTCTTTCAAAAGTGTGCCTCTGTCGTCATAGTTAATGAAGAGTTAGCGGCAATAAGTGCTCATGGATATGTCTATCGCTTACGGAGTGACATTCGCTAGCTCACCCGGTGTAGCGTACATTCATCGAATGGTTCGGCTGCCGGGTTCGTCCGTTGCGGTCTAGGAAGGAGATTTGGGTGATGCGAGCACTTTAATTACTTTAGTACTCACCCAGTGACGGCAGATTGAGGACAGATCGGAGGAAGCCAACAACATAGGGGACCGCATGTTGTGGTTCAGATATTTTACATTCGGAGCATATGTCCGTTGCTCGGGACGCTCCGTTATATTGACAGTCCGAGAGACTGTCTTTAATGCTTCCTCATCCTCACAGCAGGGCACACGACCGCACATTGGCTACGTGACCTCGAGTATCCGATCAGTTTCGGCATTCAGTGATTCCACAGCGAATAGGTCGCGCCATCCGGTAGCCAAGGGACACGAGGCCTATACACTCCGTTCACTCGCATATTGGAAGTATGCACGGGGTAACGATCTCGGAGCTTCCTGCGGCAATGCATCGTAAGACCGCTGCTCCTCAGGCCTCAGTGACGGACGTGCTATCCGAGTTAGCACAGTTGTTTCGCAGCATCCCAGCAATTGACGGTTTCTCGGTCGAATCAGGAATTATCCGACGGCGCTGGGTCGGTGCGGTCCGCGGTTGCATCAAGCTACGGACGACCGAACGCTTTATAGGGTCCGACAGGATGGCGAAAGGGATTCGAAAGATTTCGAGTTTTCCCTTTAGTAGTTTCGGAAGATGCCTTTCATATCTTCTGGCATTTCTTCCAGTGGTTATTTTTCGGACTTCATTGCTGCGATCTTGGATAAGAGACTTATAGCGTCATTGGACTCGGATTTTTCGATCGGTACAGGGACTTTGTCCCTGACTTACCGACGCAGTCCAATATTGTCATTACAACATGTGTTTTATTTTTCGACGCTATATAATTATATATATATACAAGCCTGCTACTAAGCATGATAGTTTAGTTTCTTGTCCGCGTGGCTCATTTCTGCCATTTTATCTTTTTTACATATAGTTTATTTTGGCAGAGCAGGGCATACTGAGAGTTCATATGCGTCTAGACGGTGTGATTAAAGACTGCATATATTCTTTTTCGCCGTTTATGTCTTTTCCAATTTCAATGTTGGGAACGACATTATGTATAGTAGACTTAACTTAGACGCTTTATTATACGTAATCCGCCTTACTGAGGCGTTATCATTACGTCTTCTAGAAAAGATTTACGGGATATTATTCTCAATGTAATTTCTTTTGAGGGCAGTAGTTTGTTCACGTATAACTCCGCCCTTCAGTGGCTGATTGGAGTTGGTTAGACGTGATGCAGCCCTAGCTACATCCACGCGTGGATAGTAGGTTAAGAACTCTCTCAGAGTCGCTTCGTTCTCGGAGGAGCTTCTCTTCGACGGCAACTCTCCGGCAATCCATGAATTGCTTGATTTATACATTCTCTTGTCTATCTAGTGTTACAAGAGATTCAGACTGGGGCAAACATTCGGTGGTTGACTCAGAGAGTGCCGCCGCAGTTGCCGGACCCGAGTGTGGCTGTTATGACGGTTGCCAGTCAAACAGATTGGGATATATACTGATCCCTACGGATTCGAAGTGCAAGGGTCTTTGGGTTCCGCAGTCTTTTAGCTATTAGTTTAACTTCCGCGGAATAATGTTTTTTAGGCTTGCTTTATGTCATTGCATGAACATTATTCAGAAACGCATGCCCAAATTCCTGTCCTTTAATTCGACAGTAGTGGCGTATCTCCGGAACCAGGGAGGCACTCTTTCGTTTCCGTTATTCAATTTAATGGAAAGAATCCGTCTGTTGGTTATAGTACACCAAGTTCAGTTTTGGTCCGTCATATTCCGGGTCGTCTGATTGTTTTATCGCACTCCCGTTCTCTTACGGGTCGCTTGTTGCTGTCAGAATGGACTCTCAACAAACAAGTATTCAATCAGATTTGCTATCTATGGGAGCGCCCAATGATGTTTTATTTATGACACAGCCTGCTAATCAATTGCAGACGTATGTGTTGGCGTGTCCAGATCTCTGAGCTAATACTGTTAACGCTCTATTGATCTATAGGACGGAATGATAGGATACGCGTATCCTCCGGCGCTGTTGTTTTTAGCAGGTATTGCTAAGATAAACAACCACAATACATTTCTGTTGATAGCATCTCTATCTTCACAGAGATCATGAGTAATTTACTCTCTTGTCTACTGTGGATCTTAACGTGAAATCTTCCTCTATGTGAGGATCTTTTTTCACTGGGTAAATCGTGTCATCTTTATCACAACCAGCAAGGTCGCAACCTTCATGTATTCCGTTGTGTGGTCCGTATTGCATTGTAAGCACTGTACTGGACGAGCTTTGGACGCGATTTCTTACTATAGGAGATCCTCTTCTTCGCTATTCTATGCGACTAAAGTGGAGGCTCTTCCGTTGTGGTGTAGGGATCATTATGTTATATGGTTGATCCCTCCATACTACTCATTGCTATTTTTTAGTATACTTGTTTCACAAGATCTACTGCAGCCTGTGGTTATTTAGGTTATAGGTTTATGTTACCTCATACCTATGCACTCTACGATAGTTTACAATTGAGTCTTTTGTCTCTTTATCTAAGTCAGTTAGTAACTTTTTGATAAATAGACTTAGAATCTTTAGATTAAATTCCTATACGGATTTTAACTTCAGGTTCTTATTTAGCTAAGTAATCATTTGAGCCTCTGGAAACAGTAGTTTTCAAATTCTGACCTTTTAGACAGTAATTCTGTTGGTTTCTCTTTTACTGTAGAGTCAGTGAGTTTCATGCACTATCGATGCATGATTTTCACTTTCATAGTTTCGGAATCAATACTTCCGTTACTATTTAGGTTGGATTGTTGCATAAGAGTTAGGCTCCTATTATCCGGAACCTATTATTTTAAGGTCCTTCCGTCTTCGTATGGGCATAGGCCTTTACTCTTTCCGGGTACAGTTTATGTATTTATAACAGATATCTGTTTATTACAAGGGCGTAAGCTTCTTCTGTTTTTGATGTCTAGTAGAAGGACGTTACGCTCCATTTTATTGTTAATGGATTCTATTAACTAGCGTACTGCTTATGGTATATCATTGGCTTAGCAGTTGTGCTTAAGATTTCGGCTCATGAAGTAAGAGTTCTTCTACTTCTTGGGCTTACATTAATAGTGTGCCTATTATAGATTTTTGAAGGCTGCTCATTGCGCTCAGCCATCCATTCATGAATTTTATCTCAGAAATATCGAGTCCATTTCTGGAGGCCTCTATTGTTAGGTCTATTATCTACTGCTCAGAATGTCATTCACTTAACAGTTGCTACTATAGCTAGGTAGGCTGTCTGTTTCGGCAGTGTCTCCGTTCGGCTGCCCTCTTCGCTCTGGGCTATTTGACCCAGGGCAAGAAAAAGGGGGGGGGGAAGGGTGTTCCCTTGGGTCACCTGTTTTTACTATGAAAACAAGGGGATACCTCCTCCGGAGTTAGTAATTCTGAGCTGTTATTGGGATGGTTGTTTAGTGAGAAGTTTAAGTTTATAAAATTCATTCAAGTCTTAGTTTTTAAAGTATAGCTTTTGAATATTGCATATGTCAACGGACATGATTATGCAATTCTCACACTTTTAGGAGTATAAGAGTCTCTATTCTCTAGACTTACTTTATTATTGGCTTACTTTAAAAATTATTAGTATAAGGATTATTGGATATTAATAGAGTACATGGATGTATGAAGCTCAATTTTTGGAAGGTGTTGTATCTTTCTAATTTATCATAAATAAGAAAGATACATGTAAGGCCTATTACTTCTTTTCCCTACAGGGGATGACTCTATTTTATTTTATTGAGCGTATTCCATTTTGCTCTATGTCCTTGGCCCTCCAGCCTTTTTACTATTCAGCTATGTCTGGGTCATTGGTACAGTATAAAAATGTTAAAAAATTTATAGTAATTTATATATTTTTTATACTTACCAATGACCCAGACGGGGATGGCCCTCCCAGGAGTTGGGAACTCTTGCCTCCCCGCTGAGTACATAGCGCTTACCAGGCACTGGTTATTAGAATGATAAATGGCGCCAATTTCGGAACGTCCTTGACACTGCGCATGCGCAGTAGGGGCGAAGTGTGGAGGGCCTCTCAGGACATGTTTTCTTTAGTTTTAGATGCAAATTTTGGGGATTGGGGGGCAAAATTTGTGTTTGGCCCTATATTTTAAGAGTTAGCACCAGCTATGTCTGGGTCATTGGTAAGTATAAAAAATATATAAATTACTATAAATTTTTTAACTTTTAGTCGATCGTCGTTCATTTTCAAGGTGGTACACGTCTACTACACGTCGGGGCTAAATTGCATTGTTTTGTGAGGTGAATGATCAATGAAGGTGAATAACTTTAAATATCTAACCATAGTTAACATTCATATCCGGAAGACTGTACGACTGTCACTGACTGTGTAAGAAAGAACACTCACAGTTACTCGAGAAGAATAGATTCTTCTGAATTTTTCCAGTCTTGTACACACGAATGCACTCACTGGAAAACCCAAAGCGCGGAATTGACAAAATTATGATGAAAGTCAGAACGTCAGATCACTTCACAAAGTTCGGAACTTCAGACTAAGATCCAATTTTAACAACTGACGAGGGAATGCATAGATCTCAATGTTCAAAATTTCGAGAAACTTATTGCAGAAAGGAAACATATGCAGGAACGTTCTTTGGTAAATTCATTTTAATTCATCGGCTTCAATCTAGTTCAAACTTGGACCCGCAGTCAGTAATATTATTTTTGGGGTTGGTACGTCCTACAGGACGTACCAACCCCAAAAATTATATTACGGACTGTGGGTCCAAGATTGGACTACATGTAGCTTCAGTCGGGACCGATTTGTTGTTCCCACAACCCCACTTCGTCTGAACACACTGGTGCCATTGTCATTTTCAGAGTTTTACGAACAGAAGAATGATTTGCTAAAAAATCATGGGAAGCGACTATTAATCGACTAACCGTCGATTACTGGTCACGATTATTCGATTACAAAAAATGATAGTCGCGACAGCCCTAAATTGAATATAACTTATAAACACAAAACCATTTACCATACCTTCAGTACAAATGTGGCCTGTTAATTGCATGTACTGTTAAAACTAGAAGTTCTGTAACTGTATTATGCACTATTTTGAAGTAAAAGCGTGCTGAGACAGTGAACTTCTGTACCAGTCAAAATGCCCCATTAGTGGATCTCAGTTCCTGCAGAAAAACAGCATGTCCAACTCTGCAGAATTCTGTAATAGTAAATAGATATCAACAACATCAATCCTTGCCTCTACTGGGATGCATGTGCATGTAATGACGTAAATAGATATTAAAATTTGACTGCATTTACAGAATGAATAGTGGATTACCACTCAATCACAGCGCCGTATATTCTCCACTCAAAAAGAATTTATAATTGTTCATAACTGTACAAGAAACACTTGGAAACTTTAACACATGGACCATGTGATGGAAGTTTTCAAGTGCTTCTTGTGTTTTGTCCTCAGAAATTGGAAATAATTACTAAGTGAAAAATCTATCCCACAGAGTTTTAGTAGTAATCCACCATCCACAATACTGTAGTCTCAATATTTTCTTTCTATTTGATCGGTTCAGTTTGTGATTTCACAACCGATCTCGCTAATAAAGCATTATATTTTGCTTTGCACACCTCAAACCCTCGTGTATTTCAGACTAGGGAGGGAGGGAGGGAGGGAGGGAAGGATTAGCATGAAATTATTGTCTCAAAGGTTGTAGGTAAGACCTAAAAAAAAATTAAAAATCTGTTTCTCAGGCCCTCCTGCATGGTCCTTTTGGCTGCCGCATGCCTTCTTTTTATAACCAGTGTAAACTTAAAAAATGGGAATAAAATGAGAACATGCAGTAGCCAAAAGGACCATGCGGAAGGGCCTGAGAAACAGATTTTTAACTTTTTTTTAGGCCTAATGGAGCTATGTCAAACAAGATTGAAATTGCAGAATTCCAAGTTGCTTTATGGAAAAAATTTGGTCCTTGAGCTCTACGTTTTGATGTGCGTGAGCAGAGGGTTAATGGCTTGCAGGCAGATATTCAACCATTGAGAGCCTGGGCAATTTTTGATAAACCACACCTCTCCATTAGCATCATGTCTGAAGCTTAGCAGTGCTTTCTATTTGACTTGTCTGCTCATACATGCAGCCAAGACTTTACTAAGAAATCATTGCCCGGATGATTCTCTTGAAGGTATTCTTTTTACTGTCACAATCAGGTAATAAACCCAGTATTTAATTCATCTCCAGTTTTTCTGAAATTTACAAAGCTTACCCTGTTAAGTAGGTCTTGACTGAACCTTTACTCATGTTCTTAAGCCACCAGTTTAATTCTGTTCACAATTATGGTATGTTTGTTTACACACATTTTGTAGTGTTTGCGCTCATACGACCATTGACACAATGTGATGCAAAATCACTCTAAAGAAATAGATATTATTCTGCGCTCCAGTATAATATTTTCCACTCAGTAAGTATTCAATTCACCTTGAACACATCAAGATATTAACAGATAGTGGAACTGCATAATCATAATCATAAAACTTCAGCGTGAGTTTTCAATAAAATGTCAAATTAAGTCTGTATTGAGAAACATTTTTTGCGTTGTTTGAAAGAAAATGAAAATTTGTGCTATTTGTTTTAGATTCAATCATCGGGAATTATATTTTAGTTGCTCAGAAAAGGGAACTGAACTATTTCAGAACATTTAATCTAAACATGAATGATGGGCTATTTAAGAGCTAGACTTGTTCCAGACCATAACAGCGTCCAATACCTTGCAAAATGAGACTGGTGTGCCTATAGGCACTCTTTCATAAATTGTAACAATGCAAATCCATACAGGCTATGTATTTTTGCTTCAAAGATCTTTTGAAGCATATCCACTGAATAGGGCTGCAATGATGTGGTTTTCCATGGTACGATCTGTGCAATGATACATTGTTGACGATACGATATGAATTAAGATAGATACGATACATATTGTGATACCTGTTTGACTTCACATCACTTTCGCTTTGAAACTTTAGAAAGGCAGTGTACGAATGTATAAATTATACTTCGAAGATTTGATAGAGTAATTGAAGGTTGTACATTCTGGTAGATCCGGCATGTGTAATGTACTTGTAGTTTGCGACCATTGTTCAGATTTTACAAATCTACATTCATATCAGGGAGCACAGTGGCTGAGTGGTAGACTGTTGGACTTCTCTGCTAGAGGTTCGGAGTTCGATCCCCGTCTGGGACGGCCCGCATTGTGTCTTAGGGCAAGGCACTTTATCCCGGTTGCCTACATGGCTCGATGAGGCTGTGTACTAAGGCGTACTGCACGGCGATGTTGTACATGTCTTCAACCGCTGTAACCCTGCTTGAGCAGAGTTAGAACGGTGAGCTGACAGTTGCTCGGCGATGCTCAGTGGTTCTCTCTGGGAACTCCGGCTTCCTCCACACATAAAACTGTCACAGTCATGATTAGTCATTGTGCATAAGTATGTGACCTTAAACACCAATAAATAAATACATCCATATCGTCCGTTGAATGCATCAAAGCGCCATCTGCAATGCTTTAGCATTGCAGATGACACTTCAATGCACTTAACAGACGATATACCACTACATATATGAATACCCAGCAGTATAAAACTAAATGTGCTCACTTGATAAAATTTCAGTTACAAAAGACCATACAAAAGATATACAAAATACATGTACTAGCACGAAGGATTTCCATGCTATTTCTGGTATTGTACCTTAAAAATACAATACAATGAATACATATGATGATACTTGTACAATACGATACACCGTATCACATTTAAGTGTATCATGATGCATTGAATTAAAGATGAATCGTAGCCGCCCTACCATTGAATATGAACCATTTGAGTTGTGGTACCTGCACTTCAGGAGTAAATTCCAAATATGGGCTTCCAGCTCTCTACCAGTTGATCAGCTGATCACAAAAATTGGTCTTCTGCATGTACTAATTGCAGAGGAAAATACATTTGCAGTAAAATTATTATTTATTTGAAAATGAACCAAGTTGATATGTGAGGTCTTTCACTTTCATTCTAACTGGGTTTTTTTCACAACTTTTCTTTACAGCTTTTATGCAAACCAAAAGAAAATATTAGAAATAAATCCAAGACATCCATTGATAAAAGAATTAAAGTCTAGAATAGAGGTAAGTCTTAACTACTGATCTCTGTACTGCGTATTAGTTTCAAACAAAAATTGTACCAGCTTATGCCATTTTTGGGTGGGGGTAGGGCAGTATTTGTTTCAGTAGACAGCGCTCAACAAAAGCCTTTTCATCGATAGTGTTCAATTTCCCAATGACTCACGATTGCCAATTGCTTTTAAAGAATTCTCTTTGATGTCTGCAAAAAAAAATCTTCCAATAAGACAAAAATCCTCGCCCTCTGATTGGACAAGAGCTCACTTAGTTTTTTCTGTGTTTACAGCTCCAATGGCATATGTGACTGTCTGACATGACAAACTGAAATATTTGAAACGATGAGAACAATGGGAGGAGATTCAAAGTAGTACTGTCTGTAAAATCGTATATTTTTATACTGTACCAATGACCCAGACATAGCTGGTGCTAACTCTTAAAATATAGGGCCAAACACAAATTTTGCCCCCCAATCCCCAAAATTTGCATCTAAAACTAAAGAAAACATGTCCTGAAAGGCCCTCCACACTTCGCCCCTACTGCGCATGCGCAGTGTCAAGGACGTTCCGAAATTGGCGCCATTAATCATTCTAAGTTTGGCCCTTCATCAGTTAACATCTGACTGATCTTTGTGCTTATAAATCTCAGTTTAAATGATGCCAGACACATAAATATTAGTGAAATGGTGATTCTAAGGAGGATAGAGAAGGAGGAGAGGAAAAGAATGTGTGACAGAATATTATCAGGGCTGTAACTTAAAATTTTTTAATGAAATTATGTTAAGTTACCTATTTTCAAGGCAGCAGCCATTTTGTTGTCATTCTGATTATTTAGTTACACTGTTTTTTAAGTGTTTTCCTCTCTCCCTGTCCTTTAAGTTCCCCCTTGCTATTCTCCCATGCTTTTGGCATAGTTTTTGTAATTATTATTACTAAATTTTCTTGGGAGTTTTAGCTGAATAACAGAATGAATTCTGTTCTTTCCCCATGTTTACGTCTTCACTTACGGGTGGTTAGGCGTTGTGTTCTGCATCTACCATCTGATGTTCTGCAGTTTCTTCCCTGGAAGTCTCTGTTTTGCATCAGATAGTGTATTTTTGGTAACTGATTTCGGGCCTGGGTGCCTGGAATCTTGTTTTAGTGTTTTTACACTTATTGTTTACATTTACAACAGCCCTCTGTGTGAGGGGGGGATTTCTAAAAAATAATATCTTGATGTTATTTTAATCATAACTAGATACATTATTATTGTTCGTAAGTGTTGAATAAATTGTTTAAAATATTTTTAAAATTTTTGTCCACACTTAGGCTTGGGATCCATTGGGGCTCAACGTTACTTTTCAGAAACTTGGGCTGTTCTGAAAAAATATTTTTTCAAAATATTTTGATTTCAATTATTTTTTCTATATTAATGGATCATATTATTATTATGTATTTTGATTGCCAGGGGTTAGTGCGAGTACCAGGACTTGTTTTCTTTTCACATTGAAAGGATATTGATCAATTGTTTTAAGAGGAAGTCTTCCTCTGACTTTATTATCATTCTATATGTGGTCAGTGTACTCGCATTAACTCCTGTTCTGTATCGTATGATTTCGATGACAATATGGGAAGCGTATGTCACGGTATGTTGTTGGGGATTTGGACACTCCGGTCCTTTCCCCGCAGGGTCACTCTACTTTATCAATTTCTATTTCAGACGATCAAGATTAAGGTGATGTATCTGTGATGTCTTCCAACAGTGTGCCTCCGTCGTCACAATTAATGAAGGGCTAGCGGAAAAGTGCTCATGTAAATACGCCAATTGCCTAAGAGGACCCTAGTAGTTTCGACGGCCTTTGACATCCGCTAGCTCGCCCGGTGTAGCGTCCATTCACCGAATGGTTCGGCAGCCGGGTTCGTCCGTTGTGGTCTAGAAGGAATTTTGGGGTGATGCGAGCACTATAAATTAACCTAATGCACACCCAGTGACGGCGGATCGGAGGGAGAACGCAGGAAGCCTTTTAGTCCGGTTCATAGCTCGTTCCGGTCCATCCGGACGGCAAGCGAGAGAGGCCCCTCTCTCGTTCAACAACATCTGGCCCCAGATGTTGTGGTACAAAATGTGTCGCAAGCGGAGCATACGTCCGTCGCTCGGGACGCTCCGTTGTATAGGCAGTCCGCTGAGACTTCTAAGGCTTCCTCTTCTCGTCAGCGCACACGACCGCACCTTGGCTGCGTGACCGCCGATATATTACCAGCTTCGCCGATCAAGGATTCTTCGGCGACCAGGTCACACCATCCGGTAGCCAGGGACACGAGGCCTGCAGACTCCGGACGTTCGCATAGGAAGTGTGTGGGAGTCAACGTACACGGAGCTTCCGGCGGCAATGCATCGTAAGACCGCTACTGCACAGGCCTCGGGAACGGACGTGCTTTCCTTAATAGCACAGTTTATCGCAGCATCCCAGCATCAATTGAATCTGTCGCATATATTTTATCCGACGATGCTGGGTCGGGACGCTCCGCGGAAGCGGGTACGGACGTCCGAAAGTTTCATCCGGTCCGACGGGATACCGAAAGGGATTCGGAGGATTTCGAGCTTTCCCTTTCGGAACAACATATGCTGTTGTGTATGTCATCTGACTTGGTCTTCTACAGCCTCTTTCGTCGGACCAGAATGCTGCGATGCCGGATAAGAAACTGATAGCATCGGTGGACTTAGAATTTTTGGTTCGGTTCAGGGACATCGTCCCTCAGTTCCGACATAGTCCAATAATGTCACACAAACTTTCGAATTATTGAACAACGCTATATATATTATTATTTTATGCTTGCTAACCAAGCATTTCTGGTTTCTTGTTCGAAGAGTTATGGAGATGTCTTTCAAAAGTGTGCCTCTGTCGTCATAGTTAATGAAGAGTTAGCGGCAATAAGTGCTCATGGAATATGTCTATCGCCTACGGAGTGACATTCGCTAGCTCACCCGGTGTAGCGTACATTCATCGAATGGTTCGGCTGCCGGGTTCGTCCGTTGCGGTCTAGGAAGGAGATTTGGGTGATGCGAGCACTTTAATTACTTTAGTACTCACCCAGTGACGGCAGATTGAGGACAGATCGGAGGAAGCCTGTTAGTCCGGTTCCTGGCTTGTCCAGGTCCGTCCGGGCTGTGAGCGAGAGAGGTCCCTCTCTCGCCCAACAACATAGGGGACCGCATGTTGTGGTTCAGATATTTTACATTCGGAGCATATGTCCGTTGGTCGGGACGCCCCGTTATATTGACAGTCCGAGAGACTGTCTTTAATGCTTCCTCATCCTCTCAGCAGGGCACACGACCGCACATTGGCTACGTGACCTCGAGTATCCGATCAGTTTCGGCATTCAGTGATTCCACGGCGAATAGGTCGCGCCATCCGGTCGCCAAGGGACACGAGGCCTATACACTCCGTTCGCTCGCATATTGGTAGTATGCACGGGGTAACGATCACGGAGCTTCCAGCGGCAATGCATCGTAAGACCGCTTCTCCTCAGGCCTCAGTGACGGACGTGCTATCCGAGTTAGCACAGTTGTTTCGCAGCATCCCAGCAATTGACAGTTTCTCGGTCGAATCAGGAATTATCCGACGGTGCTGGGTCGGTGCGGTTGCAACAGGTACGGACGACCGAACGCTTTATAGGGTCCGACAGGATGGCGAAAGGGATTCGAAAGATTTCGAGTTTTCCCTTTAGTAGTATCGGAAGATGCCTTTCATATCTTCTGGCATTATCTTCCAGTGATTATTATTTCGGACTTCATTGCTGCGATCTTGGATAAGAGACTTATAGCGTCATTGGACTCGGATTTTTCGATCGGTTCAGGGACATTGTCCCTGACTTACCAACGCAGTCCAATATTGTCATTACAACATGTGTTTTATTTTTCGACGCTATATATATATATATATACAAGCCTGCTACTAAGCATGATAGTTTAGTTTCTTGTCCGCGTTACTCATTTCTGCCATTTTATCATTTATACAAATAGTTTATTTTGGCAGAGCAGGGCATACCGAGAGTTCATATGCGTCTAGACGGTGTGTTTAAAGACTGCATATATTCTTTTCGCCGTTTATGTCTTTTCCAATTTCAATGTTGGGAACAACATTATGTATAGTAGACTTAACTTAGACGCTTTATTATACGTAATCCGCCTTACTGAGGCATTATCATTACGTCTTCAAGAAAAGATTTACGGGATATTATTCTCAATGTAATTTCTTTTGAGGGCAGTAGTTTGTTCACGTATAACTCCGCCCTTCAGTGGCTGATTGGAGTTAGTTAGACGTGACGCAGCCCTAGCTACATCCACACGCGTGGATAGTAAGGTTAAGAACTCTCTCAGAGTCGCTTCGTTCTCGGAGGAGCTTCTCTTCGACGGCAACTTTTCGGCAATCCATGAATTGCTCGATTTACACGTTCTCTTGTCTATCTAGTGTTACAAGAGATTCAGACTGGGGCAAACATTCGGTGGTTGACTCAGAGTGCCGCCGCAGTTGCCGGACCCGAGTGTGGCTGTTATGACGGTTGCCAGTCAAACAGATTGGGATATAATACTGATCCCTACGGATTCGAAGTGCCAGGGTCTTTGGGTTCCGCAGTCTTTTAGCAATCAGTTTTCTTCCGCGGAATAATGTTTTTTAGGCTTGCTTTATGTCATTGCATGAACATTATTCAGAAACGCATGCCCAAATTCCTGTCCTTCAATTCGACAGTAGTGGCGTATCTCCGGAACCAGGGAGGCACTCTTTCGTTTCCGTTATTCAATTTAATGGAAAGAATCCGTCTGTTGGTTATAGTACACCAAGTTCAGTTTTGGTCCGTCATATTCCGGGTCGTCTGATTGTTTTATCGGACTCCCGTTCTCTTACGGGTCGCTTGTTGCTGTCAGAATGGACTCTCAGCAAACAAGTATTCAATCAGATTTGCTATCTATGGGAGCGCCCAATGATGATTTATTTATGACACAGCTTGCTAATCAATTGCAGACGTATGTGTTGGCTTGTCCAGATCTCTGAGCTAATATTGTTAACGCTCTATTGATCTACAGGACGGAATGATAGGATACGCGTATCCTCCGGCGCTGTTGTTTTAGCAGGTATTGCTAAGATAAACAACCACAATACATTTCTGTTGATAGCATCTCTATCTTCACAGAGATCATGAGTAATTTACTCTCTTGTCTACTGTGGGTCTTAACGTGAAATCTTCCTCTATGTGAGGATCTTTTTCACTGGGTAAATCGTGTCATCTTTATCACAACCAGCAAGGTCGCAACCTTCATGTATTCCGTTGTGTGGTCCGTATTGCATTGTAAGCACTGTACTGGACGAGCTTTGGACGCGATTTCTTACTATAGGAGATCCTCTTCTTCGCTATTCTATGCGGCTAAAGTGGAGGCTCTTCCGTCGTGGTGTAGGGATCATTATGTTCATATTGTTGATCCCTCCATACTACTCATTGCTATTTTTTAGTATACTTGTTTCACAAGATCTACTGCAGCCTGTTATTATTTAGGTTATAGGTTTATGTTACCTCATACCTATGCACTCTACGATAGTTTACAATTGAGTCTTTTGTCTCTTTATCTAAGTCAGTTAGTAACTTTTTGATAAATAGACTTAGAATCTTTAGATTAAATTCCTATACGGATTTTAACTTCGGTTCTTATTTAGCTAAGTAATCATTTGAGCCTCTGGAAACAGTAGTTTTCAAATTCTGACCTTTTGGACAGTAATTCTGTTGGTTTCTCTTTTACTGTAGAGTCAGTGAGTTTCATGCACTATCGATGGATGATTTTCACTTTCATAGTTTCGGAATCAATACTTCCGTTACTATTTAGGTTGGATTGTTGCATAAGAGTTAGGCTCCTATTATCCGGAACCTATTATTTTAAGGTCCTTCCGTCTTCGTATTGGCATAGGCCTTTACTCTTTCCGGGTACAGTTTATGTATTTATAAACAGATATCTGTTTATTACAAAGGGCGAAAGCTTCTTCTGTCTTTGATGTCTAGTAGAAGGACGTTACGCTCCATTTTATTGTTAATGGATTCTATTAACTATCGGTACTGCTTATGGTATATCATTGACTTAGCAGTTGTGCTTAAGATTTCGGCTCATGAAGTAAGAGTTCTTCTACTTCTTGGGCTTACATTAATAGTGTCGCTATTATAGATTTTTGAAGGCCGCTCATTGCGCTCAGCCATCCACATTCATGAATTTTATCTCGGAAATATCGAGTCCATTTCTGAAGGCCTCTATTGTTAGGTCTATTATCTACTGCTCAGAATGTCATTCACTTAACAGTTGCTACTATAGCTAGGTAGGCTGTCTGTTTCGGCAGTGTCTCCGTTCGGCTGCCCTCTTCGCTCTGGGCTATTTGACCCAGGGCAAGAAAAAGGGGGGGGGGGGGGAGGGTGTTCCCTTGGGTCACCTGTTTTACTATGAAAACAAGGGGATACCTCCTCCGGAGTTAGTAATTCTGAGCTGTTATTGGGATGGTTGTTTAGTGAGAAGTTTAGGTTTTTAAAATTCATTCAAGTCTTAGTTTTTAAAGTATAGCTTTTGAATATCTTTTTGTTGTATCTTTCTAATTTATCATAAATAAGAAAGATACATGTAAGGCCTATTACCTCTTTTTCCCTACAGGGGATGACTCTATTTTATTTTATTGAGCGTATTCCATTTTGCTCTATGTCCTTGGCCCTCCAGCCTTTTTACTATTCAGCTATGTCTGGGTCATTGGTACAGTATAAAAATGTTAAAAAATTTATAGTAATTTATATATTTTTTATACTTACCAATGACCCAGACGGGGATGGCCCTCCCAGGAGTTGGGAACTCTTGCCTCCCCACTGAGTACATAGCGCTTACCAGGCACTGGTTATTAGAATGATTAATGGCGCCAATTTCGGAACGTCCTTGACACTGCGCATGCGCAGTAGGGGCGAAGTGTGGAGGGCCTTTCAGGACATGTTTTCTTTAGTTTTAGATGCAAATTTTGGGGATTGGGGGGCAAAATTTGTGTTTGGCCCTATATTTTAAGAGTTAGCACCAGCTATGTCTGGGTCATTGGTAAGTATAAAAAATATATAAATTACTATAAATTTTTTAACTTTTTGGGTTCAGTGATCATTCTTTGAATGTATACTCACAAGCCACTTATAAAAATGGTCGAGGTTACTCCATCACAGTTCAAATCATGAACTTGTTCTTGATTTGAACCAATGGCGTAGCCTGCCCAAGAGTGTGGGGAGGGGGGGGGGACAAACTCTCAGAGCCTGGCTGAGCTTCATGTTCCAAGCTTCACCTTCACATCTCCGAATTTTGCGTCCCTAAAGTTTGATGTGCTAGATAACCAAGGTAACAATAATCGGGGTTTCCACTTCAGGGAAATAATTGTGTCCGATGCAGGGTAGCCAGTGGTCGTCGATGGGGGTTTTTGAACCCTGAAATTCAAAATTTTTCTTCCACAGTCTGAACCATGGTTCGGCCTGTGGCAGAGAAATTTTTAATTCCGGGGTTCAAAAACCCCCATCTCCTTGCATCTGAGCGGATATTTTGAAGTTTTTCATGTATTGACAACGGTCTACCTTTTCACCGACACAGATATTTCGACAAGCAATCTACAAATCTTCAACCTAGCCCCCCAATGTCCCCACCCCCCCATTCCCACGCCACTGATTTCAACTGAGATGGAGTTACCTCAACCTTTATCGAAGTTATTAATTTTTATACTGGGAGGGGGGGGGTGTGATTACATGCATCCGTGTGTCCGTCCATCCATCCGTGTGCGAGTCCGCCTGAGAAGATTCATAACTTTCATAACTTAAGTAAATTATTATTATGGAACTTGGTATGTAATTAAGTTGTAACATTTCCCAAGACTAGAATGATTTTCGGTCTTGTCAGATTTTTTTTTTTTTTTGTTTTTTTTTTTTTTTTTTTATTTACTTGTTCACTTAGAAATTGTGTCCGTCTGAGCCAAATTTTGTCTGTTCAGCCTGTATCTCAGGTATCGAATGTTCTATTGCAATGAAATTTGCCATGAACACTGCTTATGGTATTGGCTTTAAAAAAAGGATTCAACGATATTTCTCACATTCTCCTTTTTAGAGTTATCCCCCTTTTTTGACTTAGAAATTGTAGGAAATGGACATTATTTGTCTGTTCACCCTGTATCTCGGTATGGGTTATCGGAATTTGGTGAAATATGGCATGCAGTTTGCCTATGAAAAAGGCTTCTGCCTCATTGCATAAAACTTCCAAACACCAAACAATTTACCATACCTTTTGACTTAGAAATTGTTGGAAATTGTTGAAAACTTTCAAAGAAAATGGAAGGGGGTGTGTGTGGGGGGGGTGTACTGGATTGGAGTTATCGGACTTCAGTGAAATATGGCATGCAGTTTGCCTATGACAAAGGCTTCTGCCTCATTGCATAAAACTTCCAAACACCAAACAATTTACCACACCTTTTGACTTAGAAATTGTTGAAAACTTTCAAAGAAAATGGAAGGGGGGGGGGGGTATACTGGATTGCGTCCGTCCATCTGTGCATCTGTCCGTCAGTCCGTACGAGAATATTCATAAATGATATTTGTTGGTCATAGGTATGCCCACACTGGGCGGTACACCACGTGGGGGTATGCACCGGACGAAAGTCAAACTCTTGTTTGATTTCAACCAAAGTTGGTATGTGTATTCCACAGCTAGTAATACAGGCCAAGTTCGAATATGGGTTCCGTTCAATTATTTTTACATGAGTTATGGGCCTTTTTAGACTTAGAAATTTCTCATTACCATCAACATTTGGGTTTCCAATGATGACTTGAGTTTCGATTCATAGATCAGACCAGACTTGCTTTCTGCCTCAGTTATATCAAAATGAAGGTTAAGTTCGAATTGGGGCATGGTCTGATGTTTTTTTACAAGAGTTATGGGTCTTTTTGACATGGGAATTGCATATTTTTCCATCAACATTTTTTCAGATTTCAATTCTTTTTGGTATGTCTCTATAACAGCAATGTTTGTCAACAAATTCTATGACCAGCCATATCCGATGAAAAGTATAAGAGTTATAGCCCTTTGTTAATAAATATCGTGTAATGTTTGTGATTTTGGCAATTTTTCCCAAAATGCATTTTGAAAGATTTGCTGTGATTATGTGCAGACTCCTTAAACTCAACTGCTCCTCCCCACTTGTTTTAGGCAATTGTTAATAAATATCATGTAATGCTTGTTGTCATTTAGGCAATTTTTCCCAAAATGCATCCTGAAGATTTGGAGTGATTCCATGCAGAAAAAACATTTGACTCCTATAACTCAACTCCCCATCACCCCCCCCCCCCCCCCCCCCCCCCCCCCCCCACCTTCCTCGGTCAGGCAATTTTTTTTCTTTACTCCAAAATTAATTTTGAAAGATTTAGTGCTTGGTGATGCAGGCCGTTTGTTGGATGAAAACAGTTATTTTGTACAATTCAAAAATGACTAACGGGCATATGATGCAAAGCCAGGCATAGCTCTTGTTAGAGTTATGGGTCTTTTTCAACATAGAAACCCTTGGTGGGGGGATACCGATGGCATTGCACCCTGTTGGAATTCAAATGTTTCTTATTGCTGTCTAGCCTTATATCCAATGCAGGTGTTATTCAGAGTATTTAAAAGAAGCTCAACAGTTTCAGTGATACCTTTTTCATTTTAGACAAATAAGGAAGATCAAACAGCTAAAGACCTTGGTGTTGTGATGTTTGAGGCAGCAACAATAAGATCTGGTTATACTTTACAAGATACAGCTGGATTTGCAGATAGAATAGAGAGAATGCTAAGACTTGGTTTGGACATACCTTTGGATGCAAAGGTAACACACTTGAGCCTTCTCAGTTGGCTATTTCCGGTAGAGTGCTAAATGGCCATCAACTCTAGTGCACATGTGTTTGCCTTGTTACAAGTTATGGGCACTCTCCCTTAACCCTTTGAGACTTTAATTATCCTGACGTTCAAACATTACAGGGACTTCATTTTCTAAAACGTTTTTCAAAATGCAACTTCAAACGTCAGAAAATACAAATAAAAGATATTTTTCACATTAGTGATTATCTGGTTGAGGGCTAGATTATTTTTGGTGGTCTGAATTTGTTATTGAAAACTTGTTTTATTACAAATTATTACAAATGCCCACAGGCACTCTCCAATAATTTTTAATAAAACAAATTTATATAAACAAAATATTATTTGTGTTTGACTAAATATGAAATATAAGCAAGGAAAGTGTTGGCTTTTGCTCTGGTATCCTCATTTTTTATTTTAAATATAATTTGTTTAAATTTTTCAAAAAACAAAACCATATCATGTGACCCTTGTTGGAACGAACTCGATGAGCTCGTTCCAACGAGGGGTCACATGATATGGTTTTGTTGAAATTTTTCGAAAAAATATTTTTTCAGCTGCTGAATTTGCAAATCATTGGGTAAAGGGTTAACAGGGTTCTACTGTATTAATTTACAACTGCTTGGTACATTGTTGCATTTGCTTCTAGGAATTTTCATCTTCCGAAAAAATTTGGGGTGTATAGACATGCATTCTCTGTACATCTGTCCGTCCTAAGACTGAATTGGTTTCCACTCTTTGAAGTTTCACTTGGCCTATCAAAACAAAACTTGACATGTCGGTTGGGCATAATGTGAAAAAGAACCATATTTATTTTGGTTCATTATGCCAAAGGGCAAGGTCACAATGGCCTTGAACATAAAATTTTCTGGAATTTGTTTCTGCTCGCCCGATTGAAACCAAACTTTACATGTGGGTTTGGCAGGATGAGAGGAAGAACCCTATTTATTTTGGTGTCATTGTGCCAAAGATCGATGTCACAGAGAACCTAACTTGAAGTTGGTTTATGCTCCATAAGGCTATTAACAAAAATAATTCTTGTTTCTCAGACACCACCCCTGACATAAAAAATCTGCCTCATCAGCATTTTATTATACCCCCGCCCCCCCCCCCCCCCCCCTACCGCAAACAAAATTTGGGGGGTATATAGGAATCACCCTGTCCATCCGTCTGTCCATCCTTTTTAGCGCAACTCCTCCTAAACCATTTGAAGAATTTTCATGAAACTTTACACAATGGAAGAACTCCATATGAAGATGTGCACAAAGCAATATAATTCCTTTCTGACATTTCCAAGGGGAGATAATCTAACTTATACATTTCAATTACTACATCATCTTAATACAAATTAATGTTCCAAAAAGGCTACAACTGAGGTGCGGGGGTATCACTTTGTGAGCTTGCTCACAGTATCTCTAGTTCACCTGGAAATCTCTTCTAGGACACTATTTTGCTCTTGAAGGACAAATATTTAACCAACTTTAGCTTGATTGACAGCTCAGACCTCTGTCAAACAAGATATAGTTGGTTAAATATTCAACTACATTATGGGACATTTTCACTGCTGTAAACATTGGTTTGCCCCATAATAGTGTAAGTGGTTAAATTTATGATTTTAGCTATTTTCAGAACTGTTTTGTGAATGAAAAAAAAGAAAGAAAATCCTCCCTTCCTCATCATTAAATTGAGAGAAAATTGCCCGAGAAACAAGAAATTTTTTTTTGGCCTTACAAATCACATTTGAAAAATAATTTAGCCTTCTACCAATTAATTTCCGAACATCATGTTATCACTTTACTATTATCAATTTACTACAAGTGAGATAATTTTCAGTATCCACACGAAAACGCTAGATGTTCTTTTTATTATACACTTTTTATAAGAATCCGATAATTCCACTCATTTCAACCTTAAATTGATGCATGAAAGTAAACAGTCCATTGAATCATTGAAATGCGGAAGTGATTTGATTACTACTCGGAAACTGATAGCATCTTGCAATCTGATTCAGCTGGCGTGTTTCTAGTCCACACATGGCCTGAAAGTCTGTAATATAAGTTTTTGGTTTGGTACGTCCTTTGAAAGGACGTACCAAACCAAAAACTTATATTACAGATTTTCAGGCCATGTTTGGACTAGCTGGTTTCATGCATCAATTCAAGGTGAATATGTGTTGAATTATTGCTGGAAATGCTCAAAAACACAAGATTTACTTTTCATTATATGTTTTTAGAACAAAGTGATCATTTCCAGTGATAATTTGACTCGTATTCACCTTGAAGGGATGCTTTGAAAGCTGCCATTTTGGTTGATTACAGTTAAAACTAGAAGTCCTGTCATGAAATGCACACAAATAGCACGTCCATATGCGCGTTAATGTGCACATTATGGCCCAAGTAAAGCTATCAAATTCTGTACATATGGCTTGTGCACAAGCAATGTTTCAGCCAATGGACCTCCGGGTAACACGGAGGTCCATTGGCAGAAACATTGCATGTGTTTGCTATGAGTAACCAGGAGAACCTGCCGTGCTTTGGATGCCATTCGATATGGCAATTGCGCGCAATTCCAACGCGCAATTAAGCCTAGATAAGTGCACTATTCATGACAGGACTTCTAGTTTTAACTGTACGTGAAAGTGAAAATTTCTATACCTTCCAGTAGGGGATACGATTTCTATCTTTCCGCAATTTCTTCAATAATCTATCGTTTAGAGTATAGTAAGAACTTATTTTATAGGCCTAACTTGCAGAAATGGCAAATTATTGTATCGGGGTGTTTTTTCGCTAGGATTAACCACCCGTGGAGGTCACCTCAATTTGTTTGAAGAGAAAGTAGGTGCGGTGGCATATTGGTTAGAATACTGAATTTTTACTTTAGAGTGTGCCAAGGCTCAAAATAAGTGGTTTTGCATTGCTATTTGCTATGCAAAACATTCCAAAAACTACACAATTTTCGATCATGTATAGCATTTTGCAATACAATATATTCAACTGCAGCCTAATTGGCTGCAGTTGAATATCTTGTATTGCAAAATGTAAAAATGAAAATTTGCAACAAAACTTCGCAAGCTAGTTCACTTATGCTTTACACCTGATATGAGATCAAGTCTCCGACTCGCATTGGCAACTTCATATGCAACTTGAATTTTATTGGTTTAAATTCATCCTGGATTGTTTCTGCATTTTGCATAAAATACCCAGTCAAAATAATTTTAAGCCAATCAAATTAAGAGATGTTACGCATTTGGAAATATCTAAGTCCATGCAGCTGTTAAAGGCAGTTCAATTGAAAAACATAGCTAGTGCTTCATGTGTTGCAGCTCATTTGAAAAAGCACAGAAATGGATGGACATTATTCTATCTGCTCAGAAGAGTTTAATACAAAACAGTATGGCATAACTTCGGTATACAAGAACTGCTATGCAATTTAAACAAAATGCTATTCATTTTTTGGAAATGTGTAGCATTTTGCTACGCATAGAAAAAAATGTATTTTGAGCCCTGGGGTGTGCAAATTTGGGGGGGACATGGGGTACTTCAAGTTTTGATTAGATAAAAAACAAGAAAATTCATGTATAAAGCAAAATCGGGCCACAACTGAAATCAAATACAAAATTTGAATAAAAGTAAAAAACAAGAAAACTTTTAACTAACACCCCTTGGATATAAGGTGCTCTTGAAATGCATAGAGTATTTCAAGTCCCTGCTACAATGTGTGTGTATGTAACTGAAATGATTATTCCAGTATGGTAAAAATAAATCATGAAATCAAAGAAGCAAACTAAAGCATATCCTCAACAGATCTAATGGCATATCACTACTTTGATAAAAAAAACACAAATGAATGAACAATCCCAAGCAATGCAAACCCTGTTTGTGTAGAGTTAATATGTTTAGTCGGACAGTTGCTGGTCTCAGTTTGGTGGTTCTCTCAGGGTACTCCAACTTCCTCCACCTGTAAAACTGTCAGATATGAGATGACCTTGGCTACCAAAAATGTCATTAAACCCCAATAAATAAATTTTTTCACTGTAACCCAATGGCCCAGACTAGCTGGTGCTTAACTCAGTTATTAAGGGCCCAACACAAATTTTGAACCCCCCCCCCCCCCCAATCCACAAAATTTGCTTGCAAAAGCAAAAATTAAAAGTCCTATCTGGCCCTCCATACATTTACTCTCCGCGCATGCGCCGACGTCAGGAAGTGACCAGAATTGGCACCAACATCATTCTTTGTAGAAGAGAGTACTACATAATAATTCAACGGGGAGGAATTAGTGCCCACTCATGGGAGGGCCATCTCCGTCTGGGCCATTGGTAAGTATAAAAGTATACCAAAAAAAAAGACCCCAGGAAGTGAAGCAGTGCTTGTTTACTGTGGTAAACAAGCTCTGTTTCACTTGTAAAATAGGACCCAGTAAGTAATGCTTGGGGGTGTGAGTCCTCTAAAATAGGCAACATGGGAAACAATTGACTAAACTTTACTTGATCTCCATGTTGTAGTCATAAGATATTGTGCAGAAGTATGTGACCTTAAATACCAATAAATAATAAAGTTATTCTTCTGTTCAAACATTGATGATTTATATCCTCCGATTCCATTAAATGGTTTTCCTGGGAAGTGTAAGGGTTAAATTGTGGAATTTGGCCAACTGTGTGAGCTCTCTCAAACAAGATATCATTGGTTAAATACTTAGTTGCATTATGAGAAAAATTTGTTGCACAAAATTTCGGCATTTTAACATCAGTGTTAAGTGCTTTGCTAAACGGTGCTGGTCCTTGGATGGGTGACCATCTGAGTTATCGATTCGGAGGACTCCTGCGTTGTGTCCTTGGGCAAGGAACTTAACCCCAATTGTCCACATGGGGGCATGATGACGCCGTGTACTAAGGCATACTGCATGTCGATGGTGCGCATGCCTTCAACCAATCTAACCCTACCTGTGCTCCAGTGTGGAGTTACGATGTTGGGGGAACTGGCATTTGCTCGGTCGTTCTCTCCGGGTACTCCAGCTTCCTCTACCTATAAAACTGTCACCGACACAATATGACCTTGGCTGTTAAAGTGTCGTTAAATCTTAATAAATAAATGGTGCTGGTCATTTTTTATTTCAGGTTGATGAAGAACCTGAGGATGAGGAAGAGGCTCCTTCTGAGGATAAGGATAAGGAGGAAGTTGTTGCAGAAGAGGATGAAGAAAAGGTAAGCCAAGGAAAATAATCTGAAGGAGTGATAAAATTAAACTTTGAAGTTATTAACACTTTCAGTGCCTTTATCACCCAGATGAAACTCTTTAACCCTTTACCTAACGCAGACGATACCAAAATTTATTGTTTTAAATATCATTTTTTTCAAATTTTTCTATAAATTTCAACAAAACCATATCATGTGACCCCTCGTTGGAACGAGCTCAACGAGCTCGTTCCAACGAGGGCTCACATGATATGGTTTTGTTGAAATTTTTTGAAAAATAATAGTTTTTCAACTGCTGAATTTGCATTTTATGTGGGCGGATGCAGGTGATTCGTTGGGTAAAGGGTTAACCAAAACCGCTAATGTCACAGTAAATGTCTTTGGACCCAGTTGCCGCATGTTCACATTCTTATTACATCAATTCGCCAATATCACAACGATACGTGATAAGTCAAAATAGCTGGCATATATTACACCCACTGCCACTTTAGATTGGGAGGTTTGGCCTATTGTGGCAATATTTGTCCCTTACAATACTTGGATAGTGTATTGTCATTGAATCACCTGCAGAGTGAAGGTTCCACCCAAGTGATAATTGTGAATTTGTTGCAAAGCATAACAATCACAAGCAAAGTTCCAGCCAATGGTCCTCAGGGTTAAACCTGGAGGTCCATTGGCTGAAACAGCTTGTGTTTTTTGTCCATGTGTAGAATTTGAAAGTGATACTTTGGGTGATAACTCGACTCCATGGGTGATTTACTTACAATCCACTCTCCACATACTGTCTTTTAACTCTTCAAAATCTAAAAAATTTGTTTTAGTTTATTTTTCTTTTGTCAAATTTTTCAAAAACTTTCTACATGACTATATCATGTGTCCAGCTCGTTCCAATGAGGTCACATATGGTTTTGTTGAAATTTTTCAAGAATAATTTTTTGCTGCGACAAGCAGCTTCATATGTGGCAGTTGGCCGGTCGGTCTGTCTGTCAGTTGGTTGATCTGTGACCGAATTTAACTTTCAGTAATTTTTAAAATACATTAAGTTCATTGTAAAACATCTAAAAATATTAACTTCACTTCCATCCATATCACCATGATGTTTTGTGTTCTTACTAACAAGTTAATTGTCAAAAAAAATCTACCCGTCATGTGGATCATCTATACAAATATCTGATTGTAATCAGTTTAGGTTCTATGACATTATCAGGGTATTTTTCTCAATTTTAACCCATTGAAACAAATGTGATACTCCTTGTAGCATATTGCCATAGTTCCTATTTTATGTTAGGATGCTTCTTGGGGCTATTATTATATTATTTAACCCTTTAGCTGCTTATTTACTTTAATTTTGGACCTTTGTGTGCAGGTTTTGGACCTTTTTTTTTTACTCCAGCCACCCCTTTACATTGGCCACCTCCCGGTGAGCCAAGGGGTACTGATACCTCCTCCAGTTGTTTAGAAAACATAGCTTATGACCCCTCATTGATATGTCATTGAGCCTAAACATAGTATTTTTATACTGTACCAATGACCCAGACATAGCTGGTGCTAACTCTTAAAATATAGGGCCAAACACAAATTTTGCCCCCCAATCCCCAAAATTTGCATCTAAAACTAAAGAAAACATGTCCTGAGAGGCCCTCCACACTTCGCCCCTACTGCGCATGCGCAGTGTCAAGGACGTTCCGAAATTGGCGCCATTTATCATTCTAAGTTTGGCTCTTCATCAGTTAACATCTGACTGATCTTTGTGCTTTTAAATCTCAGTTTAAATGATGCCAGACACATAAATATTAGTGAAATGGTGATTCTAAGGAGGATAGAAAAGGAGGAGAGGAAAAGAATGTGTGACAGAATATTATCAGGGCTGTAACTTAAAATTTTTTAATGAAATTATGTTAAGTTACCTATTTTCAAGGCAGCAGCCATTTTGTTGTCATTCTGATTATTTAGTTACACTGTTTTTACAAGTGTTTTTCCTCTCTCCCTGTCCTTTAAGTTCCCCCTTGCTATTCTCCCATGCTTTTGGCATAATTTCTGTAATTATTATTACTAAAATTTCTTGGGAGTTTAGCTGAATAACAGAATGAATTCTGTTCTTTCCCCATGTTTACGTCTTCACCTACGGGTGGTTAGGCGTTGTGTTCTGCATCTACCATCTGATGTTCTGCAGTTTCTTCCCTGGAAGTCTCTGTTTTGCATCAGATGGTGTATTTTTGGTAACTGATTTCGGGCCTGGGTGCCTGGAGTCTTATTTTAGTGTTTTTACACTCATTGTTTACATTTACAACAGCCCTCTGTGTGAGGGGGGGATTTCTAAATAATAATATCTTTATGTTATTTCAATCATAACTAGATACATTATTATTGTTCGTAAGTGTTGAATAAATTGTTTAAAATATTTTTAAAATTTTTGTCCACACTTAGGCTTGGGATCCATTGGGGCTCAACGTTACTTTTCAGAAACTTGGGCTGTTCTGAAAAAATATTTTTTCAAAATATTTTGATTTCAATTATTTTTTCTATATTAATGGATCATATTATTATTATGTATTTTGATTGCCAGGGGTTAGTGCGAGTACCAGGACTTGTTTTCTTTTCACATTGAAAGGATATTGATCAATTGTTTTAAGAGGAAGTCTTCCTCTGACCTTATTATCATTCTATATGTGGTCAGTGTACTCGCATTAACTCCGTTTCTGTATCGTATGATTTCGATGACAATATGGGAAGCGTATGTCACGGTATGTTGTTGGGGATTTGGACACTCCGGTCCTTTCCCCGCAGGGTCACTCTACTTTATCAATTTCTATTTCAGACAATCAAGATTAGGGTGATGCATCTGTGATGTCTTCCAACAGTGTGCCTCCGTCGTCACAATTAATGAAGGGCTAGCGGAAAAGTGCTCATGTAATACGCCAATTGCCTAAGAGGACCCTAGTAGGTTCGACGGCCTTTGACGTCCGCTAGCTCGCCCGGTGTAGCGTCCATTCACCGAATGGTTCGGCAGCCGGGTTCGTCCGTTGCGGTCTAGAAGGAATTTTGGGGTGATGCGAGCACTATAAATTAACTTAATGCACACCCAGTGACGGCGGATCGGAGGGAGAACGGAGGAAGCCTTTTAGTCCGGTTCATAGCTCGTTCCGGTCCATCCGGACGGCAAGCGAGAGAGGCCCCTCTCTCGTTCAACAACATCTGGCCCCAGATGTTGTGGTACAAATGTGTCGTTAGCGGAGCATACGTCCGTCGCTCGGGACGCTCCGTTGTATAGGCAGTCCGCTGAGACTGCTAAGGCTTCCTCTTCTCGTCAGCGCACACGACCGCACCTTGGCTGCGTGACCGCCGATATATTACCAGCTTCGCCGATCAAGGATTCTTCGGCGACCAGGTCACACCATCCGGCAGCCAGGGATTCGAGACCGATGGACTCCGGACGTTCGCATAGGAAAAGTATGCGGGAGCCATCTGATGCGGAGCTGCCCTCGGCGAAGCAGCGATAGACTGCGCCTCCGCAGGTCTCGACGCCGGACATTCTTGTGCACATAGCACAGCGTATCGCAGCATCCCAGCAGCCGACAGAAACGGTGTCGGATCGAGAATTATCCGACAGCGCTGGGTCGGTAGCCGGGGACTCGAGGCCTGCAGACTCCGGATGTTCGCATAGGAAGTATGCGGGAGTCAACGTACACGGAGCTTCCAGCGGCAATGCATCGTAAGTCCGCTACTGCACAGGCCTCGGGAACGGACGTGCTTTCCTTAATAGCACAGTTTATCGCAGCATCCCAGCATCAACTGAATCTGTCGCATATATTTTATCCGACGATGCTGGGTCGGGACGCTCCGCGGAAGCGGGTACGGACGTCCGAAAGTTTCATCCGGTCCGACGGGATACCGAAAGGGATTCGGTGGATTTCAAGCTTTCCCTTTCGGAACAACATATGCTGCGATGCCGGATAAGAAACTGATAGCGTCGGTGGACTTAGAAATTTTTGGTTCGGTTCAGGGACATCGTCCCTCAGTTCCGACATAGTCCAATAATGTCACAAACTTTCGAATTATTGAACGACGCTATATATATTATTATTTTATGCTTGCTATCCAAGCATTTCTGGTTTCTTGTTCGAAGAGTTATGGAGATGTCTTTCAAAAGTGTGCCTCTGTCGTCATAGTTAATGAAGAGTTAGCGGCAATAAGTGCTCATGGAATATGTCGATCGCTTACGGAGTGACATTCGCTAGCTCACCCGGTGTAGCGTACATTCATCGAATGGTTCGGCTGCCGGGTTCGTCCGTTGCGGTCTAGGAAGGAGATTTGGGTGATGCGAGCACTTTAATTACTTTAGTACTCACCCAGTGACGGCAGATTGAGGACAGATCGGAGGAAGCCAACAACATAGGGGACCGCATGTTGTGGTTCAGATATTTTACATTCGGAGCATATGTCCGTTGCTCGGGATGCTCCGTTATATTGACAGTCCGAGAGACTGTCTTTAATGCTTCCTCATCCTCACAGCAGGGCACACGACCGCACATTGGCTACGTGACCTCGAGTATCCGATCAGTTTCGGCATTCAGTGATTCCACAGCGAATAGGTCGCGCCATCCGGTAGCCAAGGGACACGAGGCCTATACACTCCGTTCGCTCGCATATTGGAAGTATGCACGGGGGTAACAATCTCGGAGCTTCCTGCGGCAATGCATCGTAAGACCGCTGCTCCTCAGGCCTCAGTGACGGACGTGCTATCCGAGTTAGCACAGTTGTTTCGCAGCATCCCAGCAATTGACGGTTTCTCGGTCGAATCAGGAATTATCCGACGGCGCTGGGTCGGTGCGGTCCGCGGTTGCATCAAGCTACGGACGACCGAACGCTTTATAGGGTCCGACAGGATGGCGAAAGGGATTCGAAAGATTTCGAGTTTTCCCTTTAGTAGTATCGGAAGATGCCTTTCATATCTTCTGGCATTTCTTCCAGTGATTATTTTTCGGACTTCATTGCTGCGATCTTGGATAAGAGACTTATAGCGTCATTGGACTCGGATTTTTCGATCGGTACAGGGACTTTGTCCCTGACTTACCGACGCAGTCCAATATTGTCATTACAACATGTGTTTTATTTTTCGACGCTATATATTTATATATATATACAAGACGGCTACTAAGCATGATAGTTTAGTTTCTTGTCCGCGTGGCTCATTTCTGCCATTTTATCTTTTTTTACATATAGTTTATTTTGGCAGAACAGGGCATACCGAGAGTTCATATGCGTCTAGACGGTGTGATTAAAGACTGCATATATTCTTTTTCACCGTTTATGGCTTTTCCAATCTCAATGTTGGGAACGACATTATGTATATTAGACTTAACTTAGACGCTTTATTATACGTAATCCGCCTTACTGAGGCGTTATCATTACGTCTTCAAGAAAAGATTTACGGGATATTAGTCTCAATGTAATTTCTTTTGAGGGCAGTAGTTTGTTCACGTATAACTCCGCCCTTCAGTGGCTGATTGGAGTTGGTTAGACGTGATGCAGCCCTAGCTACATCCACGCGTGGATAGTAGGTTAAGAACTCTCTCAGAGTCGCTTCGTTCTCGGAGGAGCTTCTCTTCGACGGCAACTTTCCGGCAATCCATGAATTGCTTGATTTATACATTCTCTTGTCTATCTAGTGTTACAAGAGATTCAGACTGGGGCAAACATTCGGTGGTTGACTCAGAGAGTGCCGCCGCAGTTGCCGGACCCGAGTGTGGCTGTTATGACGGTTGCCAGTCAAACAGATTGGGATATATACTGATCCCTACGGATTCGAAGTGCCAGGGTCTTTGGGTTCCGCAGTCTTTTAGCTATCAGTTAACTTCCGCGGAATAATGTTTTTTAGGCTTGCTTTATGTCATTGCATGAACATTATTCAGAAACGCATGCCCAAATTCCTGTCCTTTAATTCGACAGTAGTGGCGTATCTCCGGAACCAGGGAGGCACTCTTTCGTTTCCGTTATTCAATTTAATGGAAAGAATCCGTCTGTTGGTTATAGTACACCAAGTTCAGTTTTGGTCCGTCATATTCTGGGTCGTCTGATTGTTTTATCGCACTCCCGTTCTCTTACGGGTCGCTTGTTGCTGTCAGAATGGACTCTCAACAAACAAGTATTCAATCAGATTTGCTATCTATGGGAGCGCCCAATGATGTTTTATTTATGACACAGCTGGCTAATCAATTGCAGACGTATGTGTTGGCTTGTCCAGATCTCTGAGCTAATACTGTTAACGCTCTATTGATCTATAGGACAGAATGATAGGATACGCGTATCCTCCGGCGCTGTTGTTTTTAGCAGGTATTGCTAAGATAAACAACCACAATACATTTCTGTTGATAGCATCTCTATCTTCACAGAGATCATGAGTAATTTACTCTCTTGTCTACTGTGGATCTTAACGTGAAATCTTCCTCTATGTGAGGGTCTTTTTTCACTGGTAAATCGTGTCATCTTTATCACAACCAGCAAGGTCGCAACCTTCATGTATTCCGTTGTGTGGTCCGTATTGCATTGTAAGCACTATACTGGACGAGCTTTGGACGCGATTTCTTACTATAGGAGATCCTCTTCTTCGCTATTCTATGCGACTAAAGTGGAGGCTCTTCCGTCGTGGTGTAGGGATCATTATGTTCATATGGTTGATCCCTCCATACTACTCATTGCTATTTTTTAGTATACTTGTTTCACAAGATCTACTGCAGCCTGTTGTTATTTAGGTTATAGGTTTATGTTACCTCATACCTATGCACTCTACGATAGTTTACAATTGAGTCTTTTGTCTCTTTATCTAAGTCAGTTAGTAACTTTTTGATAAATAGACTTAGAATCTTTAGATTAAATTCCTATACGGATTTTAACTTCAGGTTCTTATTTAGCTAAGTAATCATTTGAGCCTCTGGAAACAGTAGTTTTCAAATTCTGACCTTTTAAACAGTAATTCTGTTGGTTTCTCTTTTACTGTAGAGTCAGTGAGTTTCATGCACTATCGATGGATGATTTTCACTTTCATAGTTTCGGAATCAATACTTCCGTTACTATTTAGGTTGGATTGTTGCATAAGAGTTAGGCTCCTATTATCCGGAACCTATTATTTTAAGGTCCTTCCGTCTTCGTATGGGCATAGGCCTTTACTCTTTCCGGGTACAGTTTATGTATTTATAAACAGATATCTGTTTATTACAAGGGCGTAAGCTTCTTCTGTCTTTGATGTCTAGTAGAAGGACGTTACGCTCCATTTTATTGTTAATGGATTCTATTAACTAGCGTACTGCTTATGGTATATCATTGGCTTAGCAGTTGTGCTTAAGATTTCGGCTCATGAAGTAAGAGTTCTTCTACTTCTTGGGCTTACATTAATAGTGTTCTATTATAGATTTTTGAAGGCTGCTCATTGCGCTCAGCCATCCATTCATGAATTTTATCTCAGAAATATCGAGTCCATTTCTGGAGGCCTCTATTGTTAGGTCTATTATCTACTGCTCAGAATGTCATTCACTTAACAGTTGCTACTATAGCTAGGTAGGCTGTCTGTTTCGGCAGTGTCTCCGTTCGGCTGCCCTCTTCGCTCTGGGCTATTTGACCCAGGGCAAGGAAAAGGGGGGGGGGGGAGGGTGTTCCCTTGGGTCACCTGTTTTTACTATGAAAACAAGGGGATACCTCCTCCGGAGTTAGTAATTCTGAGCTGTTATTGGGATGGTTGTTTAGTGAGAAGTTTAAGTTTATAAAATTCATTCAAGTCTTAGTTTTTAAAGTATAGCTTTTGAATATTGCATATGTCAACGGACATGATTATGCAATTCTCACACACTTTTAGGAGTATAAGAGTCTCTATTCTCTAGACTTACTTTATTATTGGCTTACTTTAAAAATTATTAGTATAAGGATTATTGGATATTAATAGAGTACATGGATGTATGAAGCTCAATTTTTGGAAGGTGTTGTATCTTTCTAATTTATCATAAATAAGAAAGATACATGTAAGGCCTATTACTTCTTTTCCCTACAGGGGATGACTCTATTTTATTTTATTGAGCGTATTCCATTTTGCTCTATGTCCTTGGCCCTCCAGCCTTTTTACTATTCAGCTATGTCTGGGTCATTGGTACAGTATAAAAATGTTAAAAAATTTATAGTAATTTATATATTTTTTATACTTACCAATGACCCAGACGGGGATGGCCCTCCCAGGAGTTGGGAACTCTTGCCTCCCCGCTGAGTACATAGCGCTTACCAGGCACTGGTTATTAGAATGATAAATGGCGCCAATTTTGGAACGTCCTTGACACTGCGCATGCGCAGTAGGGGCGAAGTGTGGAGGGCCTCTCAGGACATGTTTTCTTTAGTTTTAGATGCAAATTTTGGGGATTGGGGGGCAAAATTTGTGTTTGGCCCTATATTTTAAGAGTTAGCACCAGCTATGTCTGGGTCATTGGTAAGTATAAAAAATATATAAATTACTATAAATTTTTTAACTTTTTGACTCCTCATTGAAACAGGCTTGTTGAGTTCATTCCATCCAGTAAGGGGTCATAAGTTATTTTTGGAAGATAAATTTTTGAAAATAATTAACTTTGATTCATGTGAAATGCATCGGGTGCATTAATTTAGCCGACGCATTAAGTAAATTTGAGGGCGAGAGATTATGTTAACTGGTAGATAGGGGTGCAAAGTTTTTTCAGCTTAATGATTTGCATTCAAAGTATTGGCTGATCTTGCTTTTATACTTGTGTTGTCACAATACAGCCAAAGAGCTGGAGCACAATACAGCCAAAGCGCTGGAGGTATCAAAGACTTTCAAATTGTCAGAAAACTTGCCTAACAGATACCATAACTCGACAATGGAATGTATAAAGCCACCCAAGTATTTTTTTTTTTATTTAACAGACAACGTTGAAAGGCGGTATGTTTTTAATGCAGTCCCAAAGATTTTTTTTATATCATGTTTGCCCAATGTGAGCTAAGTTTTTGTCAAACCAGGTATAATCACTTTGTCTGGGGATATACAAAATTACCAGTAATTTGAATGGTAGATTACCCCTGCTTAACCCTTTACCTAACCTGAAAAGTAGACAACACTTGCAAACAAAATTCTTGAATAACTAATTTTGTTAATTTTTTGTCTCAAAAACATAGGTTATGACCCCTCATTGGAACAGCTCATTCCAATGAGGGGTGAAAACCTACAGTTAAAACTAGAAGTCCTGTCACGAACTGTGCGCTTATCTAGGCTTAATCGCGCGTAGGAATTACGCGCAATTGCCATATCGAATGGCACCCTAAGCATGGCAGGTTCTCCTTGTTACCCATAGCAAACACAAGCAATGTTCCTGCCAATGGACCTCCGGGTTACCCGGAGGTCCATTGGCTGAAACTTTGCTTGTGCACAGGTCGTATGTGCAGAAGTTGATAGCCTTACCATCGTCATAACGCGTAGATTAATGTGCAAATCGACGTGCTATTTGTGCGCATTTCAGGACAGGACTTCTAGTTTTAACTGTATGTTTTTGAGACAAAAAATGAAAAAAATAATTAAAATTAATTGGCGATTTTTGTGAATAGTGCTGTCCTGTTTTGGCCGTTACGTTGGGTAAAGGGTTAATCACTTGTGGGCTTTCAAAATAGCCATTCGGTGAATGAGATTTGTGTATTGAATACAAAATTTATGACTTATATTTATCCTAACTTAGATAATTAGATTATCTATTTTTAAGAGTTTAGTTTATGCATGTATCATTTTATTGCAAAACATGTATCCCACCATACTTGCTGCTTTGCCTGTGTGAGTTATGTCATTTTTTTTGTTCAACACTATTTAGTAACCAGTCATCACATTGTAAGTTTCCTCAAAATGTTTTTGTAACTAATCATGTGTGAAACTTGTTTATCCCTCAAAGGCCTTTTTACGACCTCAGAACAGGTGCCCTTAACATGCCATCATGAGGTCCTGCTGACAATAGCAGGGACCGATCAGGACTATTTAAAATATGCTCTAGCCTCGGACCCTATTTTTTCAATTCATGCGCCAGATTTCAATTTACGGAGTCACACTGTTGTTTGTAACACACACTGCAAGTATGTAATAGCTCTCATCATTTTCATTTAGTACTCTATAGCAAACATTAATCTTCACTGTGGTTTCTGATCAAGTCTTGGCTGCCTATTTAGGCAGCCAAGACTTGATCAGAAACCACAGTGAAGATTAATGCTTGGTAATTAAGACTTGAAGTATTAACTTAAGCACTCTACAACAATGATAAATGATAATCATATATATAATACATGTAAGAATGTCTCTCTCGATTATCCATCGAAAGAATATCAAAATATGATCTGAGAAGTTACGCGCCAACTGAGAAGCCTATTTCTGAGATTTAAGAGCCAGGTCCTGATGTTTCAGAACCAAATACGCACTGGCGCATGCCCAGGTCGGTCCCTGAATAGACAAATTACATTGGCGGTGGTGTCAAGTCTAGTCTTGGCTGCCTATTTAGGCAGCCAAGACTTGACTGGAAATCACTGTTAAGGCACTGGACATGTACAGGCTGTGGTCAGATGTGAGCAAATAATGATTAGTGAAATACCGATAATTGGCAATCGGAATCTTCGATTGTGGGTTGGTCAACAGATGACAAACATACCCAGCAGTTAAACATTGGTTTTTCTAATGGTTGATAAAAATTGTGTACCATTTCCGTGTGCTGTATTGTGTAGGCCTGTCATGATTATTCAGTCGATTAATCATAGGAAACACCCATAATCAACTACATTTTCTGAATCGATGATTATGGGATTTCATCACTCCTTTACAGATGAATTATTTAATACTCTCCACCCCATCATGCTCATAAGAAGTATCTGTGGCTGTAGAATTTTAAAATACATTGCAATTGATAATGAGAATATGGGAAAGAAGTATGAAGATACTACACATGACAACAGATCTGGCATTCTAGAAAGTATGGGAGTACTAATAATTGCCCTTCCCAGTTTGCCAAGGAGTGAAATTGCCTTCTTAAATCTCAATGCAGCGATTATTAGACTCTTGACTACCTCAGGTCCAAAACTGAGCCAAGGCTCAGGTTTGTGCCTGAGGTGGTCGGGAGAGCCCGGCCCGAGGAACTCATGACTAAAAATATTGTTTTCTATATAGTTTCTGGAGGTCACGGAGTATGACAAAAGTTCACTTTAATTGATTATTCTTCTTCAGAGGTTGATCATGAAATTTCATAATCATGCCAGTCTTAGTATCGTGATTTATGCAACATGCATGACAGAAAGAAATGTTCAATTGTTACTGTCACAAAAAAAAGATCAGTCCCATGAGTTGCTTCCAGTTGAAACATTAAAGTTTATTCCGAGGAATGGTTATCCATACAGTCCCTCAGCCCTCCAGTCTAGTCAGCGAGATTCCTATAATAATTAAGAATGCTGTTTTTCAGAACACAGGGGAAGCCAGCCCCAAACATATTGCGCCCATGCAAATAAACTCCGGACAATTGAGAGCTGATGTCATATTTGGGAACAGACTGAATCTGTAACACTAACTCTATGTATTTATTTTCTGCCAGCACCGTGGATGTTGGCAGTATTCTTAAATATGGATCAACAGAATTGTTGCGAGTGTCACAGTTGGGATATGAAACAAGTTGCCTCCGTCAGAACACTTTACATCAACTCCTTTGAAATTGGGTCGGATAAACTACTACAAACCTTGAGTCATTGTGCTCATTTAGTGCTTTTCACTCAGTGTCAGTGAAGTGTGCAGACAATTAGAATCATAATTGGTTGATTGAGGTCTCGAACACTCCTATGCTAGAGGTCCTGAGTTCGATCCCCATCCGGGATGACCCGCATAGTGTCCTTGGGCAAGGCACTTTATCCCGGTTGCCAACATGGGAGTACTAAGGCGTACTGCACATTGCTGGTACACGTGTCTTCAACCGCTGTAACCCTGCTTGAGTGGAGCTTGAACAGAGTTAGAATGTTGAGGAGCTGACAAGTTGTTTGTCAATGCTCAGTGGTTCTCTCCAGGTACTCTGGCTTCCTCCACCCTGGTGACCCATAAAACTGTCACGGTCACAATTAGCCATTGTGCATAAGTATGTGACCTTAAACACCAATAAATAAATAAGAAATAAATATGAGGTCTCAAACAACTGTCAACTTGTTCAAGGCCCTTACTCAGAAACGGTACATGACTTTCAGTTAAAACTAGAAGTCCTGTCAAGAACTGTGTGCTTATCTAGGCTTAATTGCGCATAGGAATTGCATGCAATTGCCATATCAAATGGCATCCAAAGCACAGCAGTTTCTCCTGGTTACTCATAGCAAACACAGTCAATGTTTCTGCTGATGGGCCTCCGGGTTACCCGGAGGTCCATTGGCTGAAACATGGCTTATGCACAGGCCATATGTACAGAATTTGACAGCCTTACTATGGTCATAACACATAGATTAACGCGCAGATCGGCGTGCTATTTGTGCGCATTTCATGACAGAACGTCTAGTTTTAACTGTATAATGATGTAAGATTAACTTGATATTCAAGTTATTGTGATGAATTGACGGTAACATGATCTGAGGTTTGAAGCTCAGAGCTCATGTATGAGACATGAACTGTCAATTCATCACACTAACATATGTTCCAATAAGATTCTATCAATAGTCCAAAACCCACAACGTGAAATGATCAAGTCAACATTTAAAGCATACTGCACGTCAATGATGTCTTCAATCAGTGCTAAATGCTAACCCTGCTTGTGTGGAGTTAGTATGTTGGGGAGTCTGACAGTTGCTCGGTAGTTCTCCGGCTTCCACCACTCGTAAAACTGTCTGACACGAGGTGACCCTTGCTGTTGAAAGTGTCTTTAAACCCCTATGAATAAATAATAAATTAACTGGTGTAGAGTCTTGAAAATCCATGTTTCTAACACTTCTTTCTGAAGTGCAGGTACCAGTACCACACCTTAGAGGCTTCATCTTCAATATACTTTGAAGTGAATTTATTTAGTTTGTTGATGATTTGTCTTGCTACAAATTGTGGGAGAGTGCTTAAAGGTACTCTCCCATACATTGTAGCAAGCATAGACACAAAAAATATGAACAAATTTTGGCAACCAAAAATAATTTTAAGATTCTACCAGTTAATTTTAATCCACAGGTTAGGTCTGATATTCCCCCCCCCCCCCCCCCCCCCCACACCACCACGTTTTGAGTTTTGAATACTTGGTTGTGAGCAGAAATGAAGCCATCACCAAAAGTAGTAGTCGGAAATACAAAGTGCCAGTTGAACTTAACTTGGCTCCATCCAGTTTGAAGAGAACCCTTATACCCAGGTACAAAGACAATGTGATGATAAATATAATATCGGTGGGAACAAGAAAAATTTTGCTTTTGTTTTAACTTCACTCATAACACAACCCCATGATATTAATTCTTGAAAACCTTTTGAGAGTGCATTCAAATAACCCTTTACCTAACATGAAAAGCAGACGACACTTGCAAAAAAAATTCTTGAATAATTAATTTTTTGTCTCAAAAACATAGGTTATGACCACTCGTTGGAAGGAGCTCGACGAGCTCGTTCCAACGAGTGGTCATAACCTATGTTTTTGAGACAAAAAATGAAAATATTTTGAAAATTAATTGGCGATTTTTGAGAATAGTGCTGGCCGGTTTTGGCCGTTACGTTGGGTAAAGGGTTAATCATTAACTCTGTGCACACTGATGTCAAATTGGTACAGTTTTGAGCAGCAAATATTTCCCATAATGCAGCTTGATATTTAACCAAGTATACCTTGTTTCACAGAGCTTGGTGAGCTCTTTTCAACAAGATATAATTGGTTAAATTCAAAACCAAACAAGGGATAAACAGTGATTAGAGAAAATTCTTTCGCACTACGAGTGTACTAGGAGTTAACAGTTTGTAGTTGTGCTAGTGGAGAGAAAACAACAGCAAAATAAAATAATTTCCACTGGTACTGTAAAAGGTTACTAAATGTTTAACATTTTTTTTCAATTTATGACATGTTAAATTTATAAACTGCATGGTGTGTTTTATTTCCATGTGCATGGCTGAATTTGAAAACCTCCCATTTTGAAACCTTCTGTTGCTTTTTCTAGGTTCAGTCAAATTGTTTTAAAACACACCATCAATACTTTTTGTATAAATTCTACACAGGCAAGGAGCAAGAAAGTGGGAGAACTGGAACAAATATTTGCTGTATGATGTACCATTTGTATAGTAATTGATATGAATTTTTGTAGCCTGCATAGTTGCCGTGAGGCAATTTGAAGAGAACCTTTTATTAAAATTCCCTAAAATGTCAAGGGTTTGAAATATCAATGAAGGAAAGCTGTGACAAACTGTTGTGTGAGGTTAACCCTTTATCTTCCATGTCAGGATGACAACATTTGAGTCGTGATCCAGTCAAAATTATCTTTCAGTCTTCCTCTCCACAGCAATGTAAAATCTCACCCATTGTGAAAAAAATGTGAGAAAATGGAATGTGAGGTGTTTTTCACATATTTTTATCCCCCTGCAAGGGAGAGATATAGCGAAGACCTCCATCCATCTGTCCATCCATCCATCCATCCATCCATCCTTCCGAACTTAGTTTATGGCAGAACTTGAACAATAGTTAACAGATTTCAGTTCTTTTTGGGATATCTCTCTATAGCAACAATGTCTTTGTCAAATTCGATAACCACCAATATCTGATTAATATATTTGTTTGCAGGGGGGATTGGAATCGCTTTGTGATGCTTTTCCTGTATTTTAGTTTTTTTTGTCATTCAGGTTTGATTTTGTAATATTTTGACCCACGTGTTGACTCGATCGCATTCTGATGGAGAAAATACCATTTGTTTGCAAATCTGGAAATAAGCAATCTCATTTGCAGAACAAAGTCCTAGAGGGTGAATTTGCTGATACTATCCTATACAGTGGGCCAATTTATCCTCTGTGTACCTCTTTCTGTTTAGGCCGGAGACCTTGATTCAGATTGTGGTTCAGAGAAAATTTAGTGAAAATTGTTCACATTTAAATGCAGGGTAGCATCACCAAATTCACTCTCGGGACCTCATTCTACAGATGACAGTCTGCTTATTTCTAGGCTTCCTTGTATTATCGCAGTACTTTATCTCAAGGGAAGTGAAACAAAATTTTGTTGCATTGATACTGATGGGTGAATTACCTCAGTGATACCATTTTGATGATTTTGTTTCACTTGCCTTGCAGCACTGGGGAATGTTTAACACCACCATTATTGGAAGTAAAACTTTATAAAACTTTGCCAGGTGATTGTAGCTCAATGTTTTAGAGATGGGCGGTTAACCGAAAATTTGGTTCGGTTTGTTATCAAAACCGAACGGAAACAATTATAGAAAACCTGTCATCGCGGTTTTCAACTTCAGTGTTGAAAAACTCTAATCAGGTCTTCACTTCTCAGAATAAAGAGAGAAACAACCTAATGTTAACCTTGTTTTCAAACTTCAGAGCCGTGATACCCCTTTTTCAGAACAGCTGCAGTAATTGGTATTGCGTTTGAGTGTGGGTGGCATTTACCATGAAAATAGGTGACAAAATTACTTATGCATCGTGTTTTAAACTTTCATCTGTTTATCAAATGCGATTTCCTTTGCAGAACTGGAACTTGTCACTTGTTCCATTTTTATAAGGACAAATATATTTATTTCTACACGTAATTTTGAAAGCTTGAACTCCAAAGCCAGTGTCAAAATCACAGTTGAAGTTGGATGGAAATTTAGGGTTACAACAACCAAAATGAGCGAGTTTACTCGATGAAATTTTTATGGGCTCCACAGGGCTCCATAATATTTTAGGGTGTGTCCGCTTACCCTAAACACAGGTATTTGGGGCAATGGTCTAATTTTGCACACAGATTCGAGGCAAAATCATTTTTCTCAAACTTGAAACTCTTGAGTTAATTTATGCAAATACATTGTGCTCAGGAAATCGGAATACCGATATACCGTATAGGCTATTACACAGGTGCATTGCCTTGGAAAGGGAATCCCAGTGGCACTGACTGGCACCAAATACATCTTATATACAAATGCAATGTGTTGTTATGTTTGTACAATGAAAACTGAAACCGAAAACTTAACCCGGAACAGACATGAAATTTGAAAAACGCCCATCTCTATCATGGAAATTTAGAGATATCTAACCCTTTACCCAACGAATCGTCTGCATCAGCCCATGTAATATGCAAATTCAGCAGTTGAAAAAAAAAAATTTTTCAACAAATTTCAGCAAAACCATATGTGACC
>CM062296.1:75481265-75633269 GCA_031216915.1 Pictodentalium vernedei | reverse complement strand
TTTCCATATGCTTTATATAGTATTGGGGTGACTACAGTAGGACCTGATCATAGGAGAGATGAAGATGGACTATATGGATAAGTCAACAATAATGTTCTTAGACCTACGAAGGTGTGGGGCAGTCTATAAACCAGAAGCCGATCGGGTGTTACGGGCCATCCCTATCCTCGAATACACTGCAAAAAAATATAGGTCTTTTTTAGAACCAAAACTGGTTCAAATCTCGTTCCTGAGATGGAACCAGCTTTGTTTAAAACAGTATTTATTTCAAATCAAATAAATTTACCAAGATTAGCATTCAATTTTAACAGAATATTACATGAACTGAAGTAGATTTCAGCACTAAACTTGAAGCTTATTCAACGCAGTCGCCAAAACATTTTGAAACAAAGGAGATATGAACAGTTGGCATATCGAACCAGCTTTGGTTCTGTATAGAACCAAAACTGGTTCGATATGCCAACTGTTTCATAAATCCTTTGCTTAATAATGATTTGAGACAACCTCGTATAAGCTGTAAAACTTACGGCTGAAACCCCCTCAATTTATGTTTAATTCTGTTAATATTTAATGTTAATCTTTATAAATGTATTTGATTTGAAATAAATACTGTTTTCAGGGACAAGATTAGAACCAGTTTTGGTTCTAAAGAGAACCTTTATTTTTTGCAGTGTAGAGCTCCTCCAATAGATATCCTTCTTATGGAATCCCACTAGGAGAATCATTTTTGAAACACGTTTGTGGGTATGGAATCCCTTTTTTTCAGAGATGATCATAAGTGTCGTATATGGAGTCACTCGTTCGAGCAACTTGCTACTTCCGTGCATCTGAGGAGAAACTTTCATGTATTTTATTGTTATCTTTTTTGTGGGCATTGAGGAATGGCATAGTTCGGCTTGTATGAGAAACACCTCATCGTATAGCCTTCCACCACTATGCATCACTCTATGAATTATCTTTCGTTCCAAATGATACGTCACCAAAATATGCCAGAACCTACTCTCATTCACAGCATCGGAAAAGAGACACAGACTGCATCTCAGACATTCAAAAATGAAAATTTTCACGAAGAAGCATGACCCCCGTATCTATAAGAAACCTTTTAGACCTAGCCCTCCACCTCATAAAAGCTTCCATTTTTTCCGTGTTGTATGTGAGTGACGTTATTATAAACGATTGGCTGAACTTTAATTCATATTTGTGCCATAGTCGAGATCAGAAGCGTACTCTCTCGAGTGTCTATTAATAGTACAGGGCAAAATAATAGTACAGGGTGGAACATTTCCTGAAAATAAATAATAGTACAGGGTCGAATAATAGTACCGTGGAGCCCACTTAATTGGATATCTCTTAATTGTATATCCCTGTTAATTGAGTATCATTTTCAAACACAAAACCATTTACCATACCTTCAGTACAAATTTTGATCTGTTAATTGCATATGGGTTGTAGAGTAAAACTCCTGTCAATTGTATATAAATTTTTGTAATTGTTGAAAAAAATTACTGTGACACGCACCAAATTCCCCCTTATTTATCAACCTTTTTGACCTCACTACATCCAATACTGGCATTTATTCTATTATATCTTGTTTGACAGAGCTCTATGAGCTCTGTCAAACAAGATATAATAGAATAAAATGCTCAGTTTACCTCCAGAACAAAGGAAACTGACCAAAATCCCTGTTAATTGTATACTCCTGTTAATTGAATAATTTTCACTGGCAAAATGGATATTCATTTAAGAGGATTCTACTGTATTGGGTGGAAAAATTCCAAGATGTGAGCCAACCGCTATGCTCTGAACCGTTTTCAGACGTCTGATGCTTTTGAAGTGGTGAAGGGCTAAATTACTTTCGGTTATCATAATTTTCGCATGGATTTGACTTTGTTGCAATTTATGGGAGAGTGTCCTGTAGGCACTCTCCCATAAATTGCGTCAAGGCAAAACCTTATAGATTATTAATTCTATTTCAGTGATGGTATGAAGCACATCCACTGGGTACTAGGTCTTAAAGTTATGGTAGGCAGTACTTCAGAATAAAGCCCAAATATATGCTTCCAGCTCTCTACCCATTAACATTTCCATTGCATCCTGTGTTTTGCTTGTACATGTACCTTACTAATTTTGTTTTGGTGAACTTCTTGAGAAAAAGCAGCCGCTATGCACATTTGATTGCTGAAAATTAATAATCATTCAAATAAAATTTTGTTCGAAAAATAATAATCATATATGTATGATTATTAGGCACTCGGGAGTACAGTACTGCCGCCCTGGAGTGGTCGTAAGTAGTAGGAGAGCGATGAAACGGCCCTCATTGGGGGGGACCCCGCAGGGGGACCCCGGAAGTGGACGTCATGTCACGTGACCTAGTGACGTCATGTTGTGTTGTCATGGTAACCCGCGTGAGCGGCCATCTTGTGACGTCATCTCCATAGTGATACGTGGTGTGAAGTGCGCCATGCGCAGCGCGTGTTGTTAGGGTGATACGTGTTTCCGTCGTCCATTTTGTATACTGGAGGCCGCCATCTTGGTTTCTATGGTAGCACGTGATTGCTATGTTACCCAATTGTTCTGCAATAAGACGGGGTATGTTCGGAAGGTATGTTTCCTTTTGTAGAAGAGTAAATCTAATTACCACAAACAACCCGACAATCTCTCCAAATCACCAAAATCCACCCGAACTTTTACTATTTCGAATTCTTCCAGAATTCTCTGCTTCTATCTATATATGTAATAGTTTTTCCTCTACCTAGGCATGTTCCTTTGTTCCAGAGTATACTCCAGTGGCGTAGAAGAGCCTATTAGTTGGAACAGTTTACCTTATTATTACTATATTTAGCAATTTCTGGTCTATTTCTTGTTAGTTCTGACCCTATTCCAAGTACTCTTGTTGTTTCATTTTATCTAGATAATAACTAACCAATCAGACTGCTTGATTTCCCATAACCTGTATACAGAGTTATCTCCCCTGTGTATAATAAAAAGCCTATATCCAATGGCCATATCCCATGGAATCCCTTTTTTGAAAACACCTGTGGCTATGGAATCCCTTTTTTGTCATATGTGCTTATGTGAAAAAGCACAATGTGACACAATGTGCCCTAGCACAAAGGCACATGCTTTATGTGCCGATATGTGCTTATGTGAAAAGGCACAATGTGACACAATGTGCCCTAGCACATAGGCACATACGGGTATTTGAGGATACCTATGTCCCTGGTATTGTATTATTCGAGGATATCTACCAGAGAATCCCTTTTTTGTCATATGTGCTTATGTGAAAAAAGCACAATGTGACACAATGTGTCCTAGCACAAAGGCACATGCTTTATGTGCTTATATGTGCTTATGTGAAAAGGCACAATGTGACACAATGTGTTCCTAGCACATAGTCACATACGGGTATTTTTAGGATACCTGGTATTATATTATTTGAGGATACTAGTTGGACTTTACATCCGGGGTACTTCATGCTACATCCGGGGTACTTCCGTTGGGGGTAGTAGATAAAAAACAAACAACACTGAATATAAATTTAAATTTCTTTTATTCAAGTATACAATTCAATGTCCTCAAGGCATTTCTCTTTGTAGTTCTTCTTGCATGGGCTAACCATTTCATCTTCTTGTGGTCTGGAGCTTCTTCCCATTGCATAGCTAGGTTCTTGATAAAACACATTCTCTCATTTGATAACTTGGCTTTGTTGGTTGCTTTAATTTCCTGTCTGGCATCTTTGGGTTCCTCTTTCTCTAGCTGTTTCATAGTAGTAACTCCCAGTCTTCTTGGTAGTAACTTCATTTGTGGTTTGAGTGAAAAACATCCTTCGTATCTTCAGTAGAAACTTCATTCGTAGTGGTAACTTCTTTCTTTATGGGAGCTGGCATCTTTTTCTTGACTTCAGTAGTAACTTCGTTCTTAGTGGAAACATCTTTCTTTGTTTCTGTAGAAAACTTTGTTCGAAGTAGTAACTTCATTCTTGTTTGTATTGTGAGTCAGTTCTGTCTTTATTCTTTTGTTTACTGATCGGGCCAGTATCCACACATCTTTGTTTCTTTCCACCAGCATCCATGTCCAGATTTTGTCTCTTGGCTTCATTTACCACACGATTCACTTGGGTCAGTTCCTGGGAAGTTAGCTTTAATCCGGCATCATTCTTGAAGATCTGTATATGTAAGTCATCTTTGAATCTGAGCACCGTTTGTTGACACAGACATCTTCACTCTTCGACGTTCAAAACGGAAATGAATTTATTTTTTATACCAACACTCCTTTTTATACTTGTTTTTCTAATCGTCTTCTTCTTCTTCATCATCATCTACTCGGAATGAGTAGTTTGTCATAAGGTTGTCGAACAGAAATCTTCGCTTTTCCAAGGCATATTTCTGGGATTCTTCAAAGTCAAAATCCTCTTCTTCACGAAGACGCTTTGGCAGTTTTCTTGAATTTTCTTGTGAATTGAGTCGTTGCAAAAATTTCGAATGTACTCCAAGGGTATCAATGTATTTCTCACTAATGGCTTCTCTAACATTCTTTTGAAGTGTTCTATATGCTGTTTCAACTGCATCTTCACTATCCATTCCATCTTCGATATATTTGTTCATGAGGTTGTCAAAATCGTTTTGGTATTTGTCAAAGGCACTTTTGAACGATACCTCCCATCATAGAAACGTCTTCTTCTTCGTCTTCTTCTTCTTCATATTCCATATCTTCTGATAGTTCCGACGATTCATCAGGGTCCGAATCTCTTGACCAATGTTTTTGGTGCACTGCTGGATTGGCATTGTGGCCCGCTCTCTTCGAAGGTCAGATTACAAATAACAAATTTCTTATGAGCACGACCTTTTTTATAGGATATCGGACAGAGCATTGATGACGGGTTTGATCAACTTTCCTAAAAACCCTCCTTTCTGTATGATGCGTCTTCTTTTCCGATAAGATAGTTCTCTCTTTGGTGAGGCAATTCTCCCTTATTTCGTACTTGTGTGGAATCAGCTTTGCTCTCTCAGATTTGGTTATAGGCACTGCGCCCGTCAAGATGTTTGAAGCACAATCACATATACATTCTATCAAATCATCACTGGCCATCTTCAGCCATAGTCCTTGGTTTCATATCGATTCGCATCAGATAGGATGTATCTAAATTTCTTTCTAATCTTGTAGTGTTGCTCGATGTTTCCGATTTCTTCATGGGACAGTAATCCTCTTCATGTCTCTTACGTGTGAAGCTCCTGGAGAATTCTTTATCACAATATCTGCCTGCAATGGACTTTCATGACTGTACTCTTTCGTGGTCGTAGAACAAATGAATTTATTTTCACTCCAACACTCCTTTTATACTTTTTTCAGAGCTAGGACTGGGTTGATAAGCGCTGAGAGAAAGCAACTCTTTCGTAGTATATACATCTTTTGATATCTGGAGAAAATTCCATCATCTGTTAGCAGCTTCAATACATGTTCGTATTTTCGCAGGTCGTCGAATTCAGCTAAATTCAGTGGTATCTTATCTTCGAGAATGTTGGTAGCACATTTGCATAAAACAGGTAATCAAATCTTCATCACCAGCACGTAGAACGGCATCGATTTCCTCCTTGTCAGCATCCTGTAAAAATTCTAAAAGTGTTTTATTCTGGTCAGTCAGTCCAGTATCTCTCTCCTCTTCTCTTCTTCTTGTACAGTTATGTTCTTCATGTCTCTTCCTATTGTATGGCTGTGCGAACAACTTAGTACAATATCTGCAGTGGAGCCGACGATGGTCCTTTTCGTGTCTTCGAGCATTATCCGATCTTGAAAATAACTTGGAACAGTATCTGCATCGAACTGGTAACATGTCTTCACTCGACGACGGTCAGGACACAAATGAATTTATTTGCGTACCAACACCCCTTTTATACCTTTCCCAACGGAAGTACCCGGATGTAGCATGAAGTACCCGGATGTAAAGTCCAACTAGTATCCTCAAATAATATAATACCAGGTATCCTAAAATACCCGTATGTGACTATGTGCTAGGACACATTGTGTCACATTGTGCCTTTTCACATAAGCACATATAAGCACATAAAGCATGTGCCTTTGTGCTAGAGCACATTGTGTCACATTGTGCTTTTTCACATAAGCACATATGACAAAAAAGGGATTCTCTAGTAGATATCCTCGAATAATACAATACCAGGACATAGGTATCCTCAAATACCCGTATGTGCCTATGTGCTAGGGCACATTGTGTCACATTGTGCCTTTTCACATAAGCACATATCGGCACATAAAGCATGTGTCTTTGTGCTAGGGCACATTGTGTCACATTGTGCTTTTTCACATAAGCACATATGACAAAAAAGGGATTCCATAGCCACAGGTGTTTTCAAAAAAGGGATTCCATGGGATATGGCCATTGGATATAGGCTTTTATTATACACAGGGGAGATAACTCTGTATACAGGTTATGGGAAATCAAGCAATCTGATTGGTTAGTTATTATCTAGATAAATGAAACAACAAGAGTACTTGGAATAGGGTCAGAACTAACAAGAATAGACCAGAAATTGCTAAATATAGTAATAATAAGGTAAACTGTTCCAACTAATAGGCTCTTCTACGTTACTGGAGTATACTCTAGAATAAAGGAACATGCCTAGGTAGAGGAAAACTATTGTTTATATAGATAGAAGCAGAGAATTCTGGAAGAATTCGAAATAGTAAAAGTTCGGGTGGATTTTGGTGATTTGGAACGATTGTCGGGTTGTTTGTGGTTATTCTACAAATCGGGAAATTACTCTTCTACAAAGGAACATACCCTCTGAACATACCCCGTCCTATTGCAGAACAATTGCGTAACATAGCAATCACGTGCTACCATAGAAACCAAGATGGCGGCCCCAGTATACAAAATGGACGACGGAAACACGTATCACCCTAACAACACGCGCTGCGCATGCGCACTCACACCACGTATCACTATGGAGATGACGTCACAAGATGGCCGCTCACGCGGGTTACCATGACAACACAACATGACGTCACCAGGTCACGTGACATGACGTCACTTCCGGGGTCCTGCCCGGGGTCCTGCCAATGGGGCACGTTCGGGTACATGATATACTACTGTCGTAATCCATGCAGTGATGTCCACGCATGCGTTTACAAGGTAATAACAATTATGATCACCAAAATTTTAATTTTGTACCCGATGCTTCATTAATTAAATTGTTGATGATTATTCCTATAATTAGTGTTTAGAATCTAATATTATTGCGTCTGTGGTAATATTGGACACCCGAGAAAAGTAACCAGTCCACGGCGATTGTACAGTAAGTAAAGGGTGGGATGTAGAGTAGGAGGATGATAACTTTCCGTCTCGATTAGAGTCTTTGATGTCGATTCGCCCTTATTAGTAGCCATGTATTTGCCTGCGAGGACGTCAGTCACATACACAGTCGACCATACGACAGGAGGTTTGTAGCACCCGATTCGGGTTGTTGGGGGTCCTGGGCCCTGCTGGGGGTCCATTATGACCAATATGCTGTATGGTATGTGCTAATTAACTAATACACTGGTAACCCAATGCCTCACGACTACTGCAAGTGGTATTTTACAGCTAAATTTCCAAGAACCCTTTTTTTTTTGGGGGGGGGGGGGGGTAATTATGGTCACGGCTGACTAATATTCTAACTCAATAGAGGTCAAGGATATCGCGAGATCTCTACGCTAATTTTACCCCGTGTCCCCTTTTGAAAAGAAAACACTTTCTTTAACAAACCTCGAGGTCTTTTTAAGCCCTGACACGGTGGTAGCGCCAGGATTTTCCGGTCAAGTGGGATTGTGCTCCCTGACATGGGGGTGGGGGTACGGTATTCCCAACGAACCCACACTAAAGGAGGCAGTTTTCTCCGACGTGGAGGAGAGGGGGTAGCCTTCTGCCCTGGAGCCACCACTGCCGGAGGTAAACCCGATGCCTAGCCTAGTTAACCTATTGAATAATCCGCCACTCTTCCAGCAACATCATCAAGGCATGCCTTCGTAGAAGGCACGCCTTGACGATGTAGTTGGAAATTTGGAATATTTCATCAGTTGGGACATGAGCTATAGTAGTTGGGACACATCAGATTTACACCCCTTGCCCACCCCAATGTGATTCCCTCGGTAAGGTAAATCAGTATTTGTTCGATACCGATACCGAACGGTATTTACGGTGTACTGTCCATCTCTAGCTGAACTCTCATAAACAAACAAACATATCCAGCTATGAACACATACAAAGCCTGCTGAAATGCTTCCTTGTTTGCTATTTCGTGGATTTCATGGGTAAAGTGGAAGCGAACGAGTTCTATCTTTATTCGAATAATAAGAAGGGAGAGAATTATTTGGGCTGAATCTGTTTTTACATATATCTGTTTTTACAGATTGTTGTCTGACCAATCACAGTCAACCTCTTATAATGCGAACTCTGTGATTGGCTATTGTTACAATAACCAAACTATACTATTCAAAAAAGTAGGGAATATTTGGTAAAAGTGAGATATATGAAGAATTATATTTATATTTTCATCAAAAAGACAGCTGAGGCATTGCACTGTGACATCTGGTGAATGATTTCAGCGATGGTTGGGTGTCTGACAAGCACACATTCCACACACTGAGCTGTAGAAGACATGGGCGGTCAGTCAGAGAATTTACCACATTCAGTCCAAGACCTCAATACCTTGTAAATCCTCCTCGGTTCGCGAGACAAGAGCGGATCCGACGTGGCATACTCCTCACCAAACGTCCAGTATCAGCTTCACTGATGTTATTCCATTCTTCCAGCTGTTCAGCGGCGAGTTCCTCGACATTGATTGGGCGTTGTTGGCGTTGTCGTAGGCGCCTGTCAAGCATATCCCAGACGTGCTCGATTGGTGAAAGGTCTGGACTTAGTGCTGGCCAAGGCAGTGCAGTGATGTTATGCTCCTGGGGGAACTCTGTAGCGACACGGGCCCTGTGTGTACTTGCATTGTCACTGCAAATGGCACCACATGAACTGCTAACATATTGTCACGGTAGCAGTGCCCTGTAACAAGGCCTTGGATGAATGTAATGCTGTTCTGCTTGTCATGGGTATGCCCCCCCCCCCCCCATACCATAACCGATCCACCACCAACACGATCGTGCTGCCTAGCGGTTACGTCATGGTATAGGTCGTTCCGCCACCACCAAACTCTATTTCTGCTGTCGTGGAAGTCAAGAGTGAACCTCGTTTCATCGGAAAACATGACGTTGCTCCACCGACGATTGTTCCAGCGTTGTCGTGCTCCACATCAATTACGCCTTGCTGCAATGTGACGTTCTGTCAAACGTGGAATTATTCGAGGTCGTCGAGCTTATAAATTCTAGCTGTGCAGGCGATTTCGGATAGTCTGACCACTGACTCGCACATCTGTCGCTCGGTGCAGCTGCTGTCCAATTTCTGAGGCACTTTGGTAGCGGTTACGAAATGCTGTGGTTCGGATGAAACGATCCTGGTTAGCAGTTGTCGCCCTTGGACGACCTGATCGACGTCTATCAGCAACATTGCCTGCCTGACGGTAACGTGACCTCAACCTGCTAATCACCGATTGAGTAACGTTGAGAGTTTGAGCCACTGCAGTCTTCTGTTGCCAGCTTCCAGCATGCCAAGGCACGTAAACGTTCGTCACCTGTCAGTCTTCGCATACCTCAAAAGTTACGTTTCGACTTGAAACTGTCGATGAACGAGTTTATAACAAGAAAAGAACGATGAGACCTCCGAAAAAGCACGTCCAGTACAAAAGAAAATTTCAGAACGTACCCCACAAACATTAACGCAGCGCTCGTGCAAAAACCCTGCACGAAGTTTTCCATGGCCCGATGACATTCCTGATCCACACTAAACTTGGTAACATATTGATGTGTCCAATCACGCGTGATACCATTTTCCGAAAATATCAACATCAGTTTGGATATTCCCTACATTTTTTAACAGTATATTTCAAACATTTTGTTCTTTGTCCATTATGAGTGTAGATGCGCCGGGATTTGAAATGGGAGAAGCTCTTGGTGGGGTGGAAATTAAATTGAGGTGGAAGTAGCCGAGGCAGTACCAGGATGTTACCATGTTGTGGCCGAGAGCTAACGCTCGGAGCTTAGGGGTCGTCGGTTGGGGAAACGGCGTCACGACATGGATTCAAATCCCACACTGCTCCTCCATATGGTCGTCATATCGGATGGGGACGTAAATGGCTGCCCCATGTGCAGTCATTAGTAGCAGATTAATGTGCACGTTAAATAACCCTACTGTGGTGATGGAGATAAAGTTCGGCAAAATTCCCTGAAGCCCCCTGAATATAATGCTACTTCTATTGGTTAACCCCGGTGGACCCTCGCTGTGGGTTGCTCAGGGTGCTCCGAAAAGTCAACGGATGGATTTACGAAAAATACCTGAGTGATTCTTATGTGCACGGAGGGCGCTCCAAAAAGTCAACGGGGGCATTTCAGTAAAACAATACAAGGTGGAAGGCCGTTTTTCAACGAGAGCATATTTTCTACTTTAATTTTATGTCAGTGCTTTGGTAAGAGTGAGCTTTTTTAGAGAGGGATTAATGGCAGCACAGCTAAGGTCATGTCATGTCGGGCAGTAGAATCTAGAGAGAACCACTCAGCAACCGTTAAAATCGTCAACTTATTAACACTAGAAGGCTGGTTGAAGGCACATGCATCATTGAAGTGCAGTACGTCTTAGTACACCACGCCACCGTATTGGGATTAACTGTCTTGTACAAGGTCACAATGCGGTGACGCAGGTCAGGATCGGCCCGTCGATCCTCAGCTTTCAACTTCGATAGTCGATACTCTATCTACTAAGCCCCCTCTACCCCATAGTGAGCCATTTCAGTGATATTTACCAGGCAGCACTTGTCCGGGTGGGGGAAGGGGATAGGGGGCTTGTAGGAGGGGCAACTCCTGCAGCATTTCTCATTTGGAGGGTGGCAGAAAATGTGTGTACTGAGATCATTTGGATGCATCGCTCTTTTTGTGAGTTATAGTGACGTGAATCACGTGATGGAGAAGGCATCGTATGTTGTGGTACGTTTTCACGAAGCTTTGTGTATTATAGGAGCGTTTTTTCTTTTGTTGGGGGGGGGGGGGGGGGTTATTGCAACATAATTTAGGTACCCTGTGCAGCGGCGAACAACTGTCAGTATCTCCAACCTATTAGTCTCTCAGAGAGACAGGGCTTAGTGTTGATGACAATGTGCTAAGTAAACAGTTGATCTTTTTGAACACTTTGGGGGCACTGGTGGGGTCGCAGTGGCTCATTAGAGCACCGAGATTGAAATCAAAGGTCGACGGTTCGAGCTCGGTTCGCGCCATCGCCTTGTGTTTTTTAGAAAAGACACTTAATCCCAATTGCCCGCATGGCGGCGTTGTGTACTGAAGTGTACTGTACGCCAATCCCCTCCCCTCTCCCTCTGAGAGAACGAACTAGTACAGAGAGTTATCGGTTTTAGTGAGAGACAGCGTTTTCAAATGGGCAATGCTGTTTTACAGCGATTTATTGTTAAACACCTAAAAGTAGCTTCTCTGGAGTTTTATGTGAGCACAGGCGTCTGTCTTCTCGCGCAACTAAATAAGTTCAATGATTCCAACCGGAAGCACCAGCTAACTGGGCATCGACCAGGGTGGCCAATACAGTTAAAACTAGAAGTCTTGTCATGAAATGCGCACAAATAGCACGTTGATATGCGCGTTAATGTACGCGTTATGGCCCAAGTAAAGCTATCAAATTCTGTACATATGGCCTGTGCACAGACAATGTTTCAGCCAATGGACCTCCGGGTAACCCGGAGGTCCATTGGCAGAAACATTGCATGTGTTTGCTATGAGTAATCAAGAGAACCTGTCGTGCTTTGGATGCCATTCGATATGGCAATTGTGCGCAATTCCAACGCGCAATTAAGCCTAGATAAGCGCACAGTTCGTGACAGGACTTCTAGTTTTAACTGTAAGTCTTCCATACATCGTTCATTCCATTTGAATTGTAGGTGATAAATTTTCCCCTCCAGAAATTCCTGTGTTGCGAAGTCAATAACAAAACTGTCAAACAACCACTTTACGACTTGAATTACTTGTAATGTCTATCGAAGATTTTCAAAATAACTACAGTAAAAACTAGAAGTCCTGTCATGAAATGCGCAGACATAGCACGTTGATATGCGCGTTAATGTGCGCGTTATGGCCCAAGTAAAGCTATCAAATTCTGTACATATGGCCTGTGCACAGGCAATGTTTCAGCCAATAGACCTCCGGGTAACCCGGAGGTCCATTGGCAGAAACAGTGCATGTGTTTGCTATAAGTAACCAGGAGAACCTGTCGTGCATTGGATGTCATTCATTCTGGCAATTGCGCGCAATTCCAACGCGCAATTAAGCCTAGATAAGCGCACTATTCGTGACAGGACTTCTAGTTTTAACTGTATTCAGTCACTACGATGAATAAAAAAGAGAAACATAACCAAGACTTTTTTGTTTTTATCAGTATTCACGGTTTCTGGAGGGTAAAATTTATTACCCACAATGCAGTTGGAATGAACGATGTTGGAAAGACTTATACGTGTGCTCATCGAACTTGGTCGTAACTTGAGACAGGTTATCGCCGATATATTCGTCCTCAAAGTATGGTTCGGCGCCGGCGCTGGGCGAAAATGTTTAAATTTGGACCTCATAAGAAGCTATTTCCTTCCTTATAAGAACGTAATTCCTGCTCAAAGAACCCTGAAACCATCCCAAACTCAACCGAAATTTCCGACAAGCACACGCATTTTCCGAAAAAATGTTTCGGGGGGGGGGGGGGGGGACGTCGCCCCCGCTCCCTCTATCTACACCAATTAAGGCAGCGGCGCTTAGAACAGCTTGCCGTTAATTGAATTTGTATTTCAGTTTTTTTTCTTTTCTTTTTCCACTGATTGTTGTACCCCAGAAATTTCCCGGTTCATTTGGTGATAATGTCCCAATTTCGATTTTTTTCAGAACAGTTGATCTCATTCAGTCCCTGGTAAAGGGCCGTTGGAGAAGCGACAGAGTTCGAGTTAGGGCTGTCACGATTTTTTAATTTAGGAATCGATTAATCGTCGCAAATAATCGATGATAATCGATTGAGCGTACCTAGATGGCCCCCCATCTCCTTCTCTTTGAAGTCCATAAACATGAAGTTGAAGTCAGATGACCTACCTCAAGTAAACAACGAAGACGATCCTCTTTTAGTTACATTCAAAGCTTTGATGTTCTGAACTTTTGAACCGTCAGTGTAATAATCAAGACCGGTCGGCAGTTGCGAACTTCGCAACTGCCGACCGGTCTTGATTATTACACTGACGGTTCAAAAGTTCAGAACATCAAAGCTTTGATGAATGTACCTGAAAGACAAATGCTTCCAATAGCTTCTTGGGGTTTAACATCGATGTTCTTAACTCTTTACCTTTAGAAACAATAGTTTTTTCAACATATTTTCTTTTAATTATTAAACGTCTAAAACGGGATATAATTTACCGATTATTCGACAACGAAAAATACTAATCGATTTCGCCGTGACCGATCAACAATCGATTAATCGTGACAGCCCTAGTTCGAGTACCCATTAATAGTAAATTGCATTAGAATGTTATAGTTGCCCGGGGCCGGGGATATCAAAGTTGCTAAAATGAATGCACACGTTTACAAAAAAACGTTCTGTCAATGAGAGCAGTTGGTGTTATAAAGTATAAAAAACTGACGCAACTGGCACTGAACCTCGTGTCAAACAAAAATTGGCCAATGAGAACCGCCGTTATATAACTGTTTTAATCTGCAAAAAGAGATTAGTAATCTGTAAATACAGATCAGTAATCTGTGGAATAATCTGTAAAAACAGATTAGTAATCCGTGGAAATTTACAATGATGTGGCGGTTCTACGCTGCCGCTGTAAATATGTTGTTTTTTTTAACTCTCCGAGTTTTCCATTTGTTCTGGTGTGCAGTTAGTTAAATGAACATTGCAGCAGGCCAAGTTGACATTTTATAGCAAACGATGTACGAAAAGCGATCAACATTAGGTGACCTAATTCAGTGCTTTGAAGATTTCATCAATATTTGTTTAAACCTATCATGTATTGGAACCAGACAGACGGTACTGCTGCATTAACACAAAAACATGATGATTTATCGAAAACGCTATAGAAACACCATCTCTTTTGACACTGTTTAAATTTAATTTAAAACTTGATTTTATGATTTCAAGAAAATCACAAGTTTTACCTACTTCATTGAAGTGTCTGCTCTGCCAGAAGAGAAAAAGAGTTATTAACCCCAACCTTCTTGCTGAGGAAGATAGTTCACATTCTATTCTCTTAGAAGAAACTTTTTTTTATTACACGCCTGTTCTATGTAATCCCCATCTACAGAAACACTAAACCATGCGGAAAATGAAAATCTGTTCCTCACACATGGGCGGAACGGAATCGTTGACGGACAATTTTTAAATAGAAGAGAAATTTCTGCAAATCGTGCACCGCAATTACAATTTGAATCGCTTGCGATAGCTAAAAATCGTCTCCTGAGTTCCAGTGTGTTCTATGTGCCAATCGGCACGCCAGTAGGCACGCCAGTAGGCACATAGAACACATTGGAACTCAGGGGATGAAATAGTAACACGGGTTCTCCTCGTAAATTTGGTTGGCAATAAATTGTGTTGTTTTTGTTGATAGTTGTCAAATGAATGCTGAGTGTCCTTCTAATAATTGATTTTATAGACGTGAAGGCGTGTAATAAACACAGAACGACCCACGCGTGTGAATGGATTAATCGATATGGCACGAGAGTCAGCGCGGAAGGATAGAACGAGAGGCCGCAGGCCTCGAGTTTTATCCTTCCGCGATGACACAAGTGCCATATCGATTAACCCATTCACACGCTAGTGTCGTTCTGTGTATTTCCAAAACTAGTATATTTTTATGTAAAGGCCACACACTTTGTGCTCAATATCGGCGATTCAGTATGGCAGGGTTGCCGCCAGGGAGGCATGCAGTTCCACCAACGACTTCATTCCCTTTACCAACATTTCCTCAACTAAGATATCACATTTAACAATAGCATCGATTAAAGATGACCATTAACCCTTTACCTAACATGAAAAGCAGACGACACTTGCAAAAATAATTCTTGAATAACTAATTTTTTCCATTTTTTGTCTCAAAAACATAGGTTATGACCCCTCGTTGGAACGAGCTCGACGAGCTCGTTCCAACGAGGGGTCATAACCTATGTTTTTGAGACAAAAAATGAAAAAAATAATGAAAATTAATTGGTGATTTTTGAGAATATCGCTGGCCGGTTTTGGCCGTTACGTTAGGTAAAGGGTTAAAAGGGTTGCTCAGCAATGCTCGCAGTCTCAATCTACATTGAGCTTCGATGGTGTAAGAAATAATATGACTTAAATTGAGTTGAACTGCTACGATAGAAATAATAAGGCATTTGATAAGCGTGAAGCTTTAAGAGTTTAATGGCCGGGTCATATTTAAAGGTTATTACTTGGTTCGTTTGATATCGGCCGAGATATCAGCCCAAGGTAACTACATATCAGACTGAGTCCGAAGGTGGAATGCTGATGTGAAGTAACCGGAGGCTGATATCCCGGCCGATATGTAACAAACCAAGTAATAACCTCTTTATTTCTTAACCCTTTACCCAATGTAACGGCCAAAACCGGCCAGCGCTATTCTCAAAAATCGCCAATTAATTTTCATTATTTTTTTCATTTTTTGTCTCAAAAACATAGGTTATGACCCCTCATTGGAACGAGCTCGTCGAGCTCGTTCCAATGAGGGGTCATAACCTATGTTTTTGAGACAAAAAATGAAAAAAATTAGTTATTCAAGAATTTTTTTTTGCAAGTGTCGTCTGCTTTTCATGTTAGGTAAAGGGTTAAATCCAAACAAATAATTACAAAATGTTCTCAGATATGTTACATTTTTCTGACAGTTATTGTTTCTTATTCTTTTCTCCAAGTCCTAAGTTTCCCTCTAGGGGGCGCGGTGGCGTTGCGTTAAACGGTTCTCGTCGATCACCGAAGTTAAGCAACATCGAGCACGGTTAGTCCTTGGATGAATTGCTGTCTGAGTGATCGATTCGGACTCCTGCGTTGTGTCGTTGGGCACGGCACTTAATCCCGATTGTCCACATGGGGGCACGATGACACCGTTTACTAAGGCACACTGCACGTCAATGGTGCGCATGTCTTCAACCAATCTAACCCCGCCTGTGCTGCAGTGCGGAATTACGATGTTGGGGAGCTGGCAGCAGCTCGTCGTTGCTCGGTGTTTCTCGGCTTCCTACACCCGTAAAACTGTCACAGTCATGATTAGCCATTGTGCAGAAATGTAAGACCTTAAACACCAATAAAGAAATAAAGAAATAAGCTTTCTCTTCTCCCAGTTCAGCGATCCGAACATCTCGGCTTCCCCAATGGGCAAGCCGCGACGTTCAGATAGCTGAACTTTTTCTTCTCTCAATTCAACGAATCTCCGCTTACGACTTTGAATTTTAGTTTGCATTCATTCCCCACCATATAAAAACTCCGCCCTTTTACTTACACGCTAAAAACTAAAGTGTTAAAAACTACCCTTGAAGTGCTGTATTTAACACTTACTAAGTTCTGAACCAGCACTTTGTTCAAGTGTAGATATCCCAGAACTTGACAGGTGTTACAATAATAGCACTTGACAAGTGTAATGTCGCGACACTTAAAAGAAAACAACGCAGATGACGCGGATCATGCTCGAACTCTCGATTCTGATCCGCGTCATCTGCGTTGTGTCCTTTTAATTATGTACCCACCAAGCGCAAATCAAATTATGGACGATTCTGGAAGAACCACCAATGCTAGACACATGGGTAGTGCCATCCATTCAAGTTTCAGATGTCTGACGATTGTAATGTCTAAGTGCTTAAAGCATTGCACTTTGAGTGTTAAAATCAAACCCTAAGAGTTAGAATGGGTTTAACACCTTGAAAGTGTCAGTTTTAACGCTTTAGTTTTTAGTGTGTATTTATCCATATTTTACTGATTGATTGCATTCGACGAATAATTGTGAACGATTACGCTGAAACCAAAAAATATACAAAATGGTTGCGTCTAGTAACGCAGCAAGTGGGACAATTCTAGCTGTGGTCATATCGGCCGAGATTGGCGTAATCTCAGGCGAGTTTGTAGTCAAATCGGCTGAGTCTGATAATGGGCAATTCTGGGGAAAAAATCATATCTCATATATACTTCGTGTTATCGCATTGAACAATCACCATTTTGTTTGTTACATTTACCTTTTCAAGTTCACGTCGATGGAAAATTCGAAAAGAGGTGGACGGTGTATGTCCGCAACGATCAACGATCAGCTCCACAAAAAGGTCAGCTTTCGTTACCTCGTGACAGGAAACAGCATTTCCAGCAACTTTTTCCTTTGCAGAATTTTCGTTGTGTTTTTTTTCAATGCCCATTTCCACATTGAACCATCCCAAAAACTCTTTCCAAGTGGAAACCCTGAACATTCGGAGCATCATTGGAAAACTTCCATCGTGTGTGTGTGTGGGGGCGGGGGGCGGGGGAGGTATCCACAATGTTGTCCAACAGGTGCGTCGTGAAGATACTCGACTGAAGGCGTAAACCTGATTTGTACAAAATGGCCAGAAAAAATGACCCCCATAAATTATATACCAAGATTTTGGGAATGAAACATAGATCATGTAGAAGCAAAAATTTGCCATAGAACTTCTACCATGTGGTGGAAAGCACGGTCTGCAGGTCTGATATGGTATAAGTAAGTGAATATTTACAGTAAAATACCTTAAAATTACTGAATAGTTATATTCTGCTATCCATCTAGTACAGACTCAACTAGGGCTGTCACGATTAATCGATTGTTGATCAGTCACGGCGAAATCGATTAGTATTTTTTGTTGTCGATTAATCGGTAAATTATATCCCGTTTTAGACGTTTAATAATTAAAAGAAAATATGTTGAAAAAACTATTGTTTCTAAAGGTAAAGAGTTAAGAACATTGATGTTAAACCCCAAGAAGCTATTGGAAGCATTTGTCTTTCAGGTACATTCATCAAATCTTTGATATTCTGTACTTTTGAACCGTCAGTGTAATAATCAAGACCGGTCGGCAGTTGCGAACTTCGCGACTGCCGACCGGTCTTGATTATTACACTGACGGTTCAAAAGTTCAGAACATCAAAGCTTTGAATTAACTAAAAGAGGATCGTCTTCGTTGTTTACTTGAGGTAGGTCAACTGACTTCAACTTCATTTTTATCGACTTCAAAGAGAAGGAGATGGGGGGGGGGGGGGCATCTAGGTACGCTCAATCGATTATCATCGATTATTTGCGACGATTAATCGATTCCTAAATTAAAAAATCGTGACAGCCCTAGACTCAACCTGGGCAGACTCGGAAAAAATCTTTTTCTCATTCATGAAGGGAATGGACAGTAAGACCAATTTTGAGTGATGGTGTCTAAATTTCGCAAGGTCTACCATTTTTGATGTGTTTGTTTACCTTTTGGGATTTTCACCAAGTCGTCGACTGAGTGCTAAAATGTCCTATGTCCCCTTCTAGCACTCAGGCGACGAACTGTCAAATCCACACATTTCACAAGAACAAATATTGAATACTGAGAAAGTTCAGAAATGTAAAATGAAGAATATCTGGTGTGTCTTTTTAGTTTGCAGTGATTATACCCCCACAATTCTGTAACATTTGTTCTAAAATTTATATCAAATTGGCAAAAAGATGAGATTGATGCAACAAAAAAGAAAAACAAGCTAACTTCCTAGTCTCAAGTGTCACAAGTTCGTATGTTGCATAAGCAATGGCAACTGCTAATAGTGACATGTGAATGCACAAGTATGGCATGTGAATGCTCAAGTATGGCTAAACACAACAAAACTGACCAGCCCCCACATGCAGATGATTTACATCATTCATCGCCTTTAAGTTAGAAAGCATGAACGTGAATTTATTGTTGTGAATTATTTTGTATTCTTTATTTGTTTAGAAACGTCTATAGTAGCTGTCTATGGAAACTTGACTTTTGCTTACACCATGGAATTTAACCCTTTACCTAACATGAAAAGCAGACGACACTTGCAAAAAAAATTCTTGAACTAATTTTTTTCATTTTTTGTCTCAAAAACATAGGTTATGACCCCTCATTGGAACGAGCTCGACGAGCTCGTTCCAATGAGGGGTCATAACCTATGTTTTTGAGTCAAAAAATGAAAAAATAATGAAAATTAACTGACGATTTTTGAGAATAGCGCTGGCCGGTTTTGACCGTTACGTTGAGTAAAGGGTTAACAACAATCATAAGTGATCTGTTTACCGATACCAATTCGATAGGCAGGGTATTACAGGCATGAACAATATCGCGATTACTTCCATTATTAAACTCCTGTATCTGAAAACTGTCGAGGCATTTTAGTCTCATTTCGGTAATTTGTGTGTTGTTGTCAACGAGGTGTTTTGATGCTACTTCCGGTGATAGATATTAGAATATAATTGGCTTTTGGTGCCAATAGCTATCAAGATCGACATGGATCCACCTTACAAATAGTACGGTTGCACGAGAAAGAAATTTAAATATACGATGGTACCAAACTTCGCTGTATTTGGAAAAGGAAGAACTTTCTTAAGACTTTTGTCTTCCCATTCATTACCAGACTTCCCATAAGCCTTGTTTGCGGGAACTTCCGTCAAAAATATAGTTTGACTTCCAACAAGTGGTATTTTCATAAATATACAATTGTGAAGATTGCAATGTAGGTTGATGTGAAATGCATTTTTTGTTTTCAAACGCAATTTTCCACTTCTGCATATCGACAGCAACCAAATAATAGCAGTTCGAATCGGTGGCGTATCTTGCTGAAACTTGTGTAACTTTTGTAACCGGAATCCAGTTTTCAGATTGAAGATTTTAACCCTTTACCTAACATGAAAAGCAGACGACATTTGCAGAGGATCGTCTTCGTTGTTTACTTGAGGTAGGTCATCTGACTTCAACTTCATTTTTATGGACTTCAAAGAGAAGGAGATGGGGGGGGGGGGGGGGGGGCATATCATATTATTTGCGACGATTAATCGATTCCTAAATTAAAAAATCGTGACAGCCCTACTCAAAAACATAGGTTATGACCCCTCATTGGAACGAGCTCGACGACCTCGTTCCAATGATGGGTCATAACCTATGTTTTTGAGACAAAAAATGAAAAATATAATGAAAATTAATTAGCGATTTTTGAGAATAGCGCTGGCCGGTTTTGGCCGTTACGTTGGGTAAAGGGTTTTTAAGGTAGTTTATCGTGAAAATTTTAGTCTCTTACTTGTGCCATGGCTGATTTTCAGGCAGTACTCACAGCCGAATAATAGCAGTCCCATGGCTGATTGTAATTTTCCCATGTTCTATGTTTCATTCCAAATATTTTGGTATTTAATTTACTGGGATTATTTCTTTCGAAACATTTTTGGACTTTGGAGAACATTTCCTGAAATTTGACCAAAGGTGACCCTTTAATAAGATTTTATACTTACGGTAAAACTCTGCAGGCCCGTCCGAACCGGGGGGGGGGGGGGGGGCTGGATAGGCGGGGGGGCGGGGGGGGGGGGGGGCTGCAGCCCCCCCCCCCCCCCCCCCCCCAATAATTTGCTCATGTTCCGTCGTTAGTTTATCCATGATGGGAGCAACCGATGTAATCTGAATAAAACTGGACATTACATTATTGAACTCAGATTAGATTAGAACAGTGGCGTAGGAACCGGTTGGGGGGGGGGGGGAGGGGGTAAGGGAGATATTTCCCCCACCCCCACAAATTTGTCAAAAAGTATGCTTTACTGGGCTGGGTTGGTGGTTTCTCCACACGGGATGCCCACTGGTTACCATATTCCGACATTACTGTTAATGATTACTGGATTGAGTGGGTTCCATGTGGGCTTTCTTCCACCAATAAAACTGACAGTCGTGTTTTCGCCTAATTGTGGAAAGCGATGTTAAACCCCAACCAACCACAGGGTAATTCATTGCATGTTCACTATTCCTGTCATTCTGCTCGGAAATCAACTGATCAGAGAGCTGACGTATTTCCTTATTGACGATGCATTTGCTCAGAATTACTCAGAATGCATATTTGTACATCTTAAATTAAAAAAAGTTCCCGGGGGAGGCCCCCCCCCCGGACACCCACCAACGAGACGGGGAGGTACCCCCTCCCTCTCGTGCTCACCCCCACTCGCCTTTTCGCGGTTCGGATGACGCTTCGCGTCATAGGAATATACGATTTATTTGCTCAGAATTAACCAGAATGCATGTTTTTACATCTTAAATTCGAAAATTTTCTCGGGGGAGGCCCCCGGACCCCCCCTCCCCCCCTCCCCCCCCCCCCCAACGAGACGGAGGATATCCCTTCTCGTGTTCACCCCCACTCGCCGCTCGGATGACGCGTCGCGTCATGGGAATATAGGTCCTACCCCCCCCCCCCCCCCAATAAAATTAGCTTACTACGCCCCTGGATTAGAATTATGAACGTATCACTGAATGTATAACATGCACCTGCATATGTTGATGTGCAAACGTTTTGAGCAATTCCTTTGGCAGCTCAGAAGACCACGACAACTGTTGGCGTAATGATAAAACTAATGAATCCACCATAAGGCCTGACTGTTTTTTAGCATGACGGAATACGGCCACGGCCTGCAGGTGAGCCCGATGTGAGAACCGTCCCCAAATGTTATGGGGTTCTATTGGGATTTTTGAAACATTTTGTTAAAAAAACAACTTTTGCCGTTTAAAAAAATCAAGAGGTTTTTGCTTCAAAAGCTACCAGAATGCTTCTTTTGATTGCTCTTTTCAAAAAATTTTCTGGGGGAGTAACCCCCCTCACCTCACCTCACCTCCCCCTCCCCCCCCCCCCCTCAAAAAGATCGTGCCTTCAGCACTCGCGCCAGATGCCTTCGGCATCTGGATACCCCATACCCTTTTAGTATCAGCCAGTTCACCCAAATTAGCAATATCAGCCCCCCCCCCCCTCCCCCAATATAAATTTCGTTCCGACGGGCCTGCTCTGGCAGACAGCAGACCGTCATTCCGTTCCAACGTGTTCATTCCGTTCCAAAGTGTTAGACATTGTCCCGCCTCGGGCCACTCATAAGACCTCGGGCTGTTTATGAATTCCGATGAGCTGCTGATCAACCGCAGCGCCCTTGTAAAGCATGTTACTGTTTTTATGGACAATACCAGACTATGATGGTAAATACGTCTTGAATCGATACTTGCTGATCTTTTGATGTAACTGGTTACCTAACGCGACCAGCAGAAGACACATGCAAAATAAATTTTTTGAATAAGGCCCCACAAAGTATATCTTCTGTTTCTCAGAATAATTTTTTTGTAAAATTGCATGTGCGCGGGCGGTTTTTAATTTTGTTTTTTATTTTAGTAATTGTTCTTGGTTTGTTTTATGTTTTAGGCCTCATAATCTACAGTATAGAATGGGTGGTGGAGTATTTCACCCCTTTAGTCCCCTAAAGCATTGCAAAGCTCCGTTCTGCTGAAGGGACAAATTTTTCAGTTTTATTAACTTGGGTGAAATATCAGACATAAACCACGTTATTGTTTTTAAAGTTTGCACTGGTTATAAAAAGAGAGCCACGAGAAGCATGCGGGTGGGCCTGAGAAACAGATGTTTAACCTTTTTAGGCATTATGACCTTTCACTGGAACGATCTCAACAAGCACGTTCTATTGATACCCACGGCTGTGCATGACCGGAATGATTCGATTCAGTTCGATTCGATTTTAGCCGCTCTGATTCGGACATTTTTTAATCTTGGAGATGTTCTCAAAATCAAGCGTCTCATCCTCTTCCACTCGTCTTCTATCAGCAGGTTCCATGTACAGACAGGAGCCTTGATGTAAGGCGAAAAAGTTCGAGGAGGTTCCGCTTCCGCATCTACTTTCATTTCGTTTCTTGAATATTCCACTTTTTTGAATGACTTGCCCGTACAGACAAGTTGCCCCAATAAGCAATACTTCAGACAAGACTAGAATATTTACGGTTGTAATAACCGTTGTAGGACCTACGATTGTACGAATGTTTAATATCTTCAACTGTCGTGCCGTGAGATTACAATTTATTATACACTAAACGGTAGAGTATCGAAGAAATTGCGGAAAGATAGAAATCGTGTCCCCCACTGTGAAGATATATAAATTTTCTCTTTCACGGTATCAATCAAAATGGCGGCTTTCAAAGCACCACTTAAAGGTGAATACGAGTCAAATTATTACTGAAAATGATCAATTTGTTCTAAAAACGTATAATGAAAAATACATTTAGTGTTTTTGAGTGGATACCGATCATTTCCAGCAATAATTCAACACGTATTCACCTTGAATTGATGCATGAAACCCGCTAGTCCAAACATGGCCTGAAAGTCCGGAATACAAGTTTTTGGTTTGGTACGTCCTTTCAAAGGACGTACCAAACGAAAAACTTATATTACGGACTTTCAGGCCATGTTTGGACTAGAAACCCGCCAGCTGAATCAGATTACAAGACGCCATCTGTTCCGAGTATCAATCAAATCACTTCCGCGTGTCAATGATTTTATGCGCTGTTTACTTTCATGCATCAATTCAAGGTTGAAACGTCGAGTGGAATTCGATCCTGCATGGTTCGATTCAGGATTCGATTGTGATTCACAGAGCCATATAGCCATGAAAAAAGTAATGAGAAAAATAAACATAATAAAATTTGAATGACGATTTTAGATATGCGGATGTTTAACCCTTAAGGCATGTTATATACCTCGCACTGCCGTCACATCGAATTCAGTTGAATTAGATTCGTCTGAAATCCGTCAAATTTTCATTGACATATACGGACGCCCTACTGTCGAGTCGAATTCAATTGACGCACGACCTCAACTCATAATGTTTGAGAGTTTACACATAAATCTTATGTGATATCTATACATGGACACGTATAGGAATACATTATACTATCATGATTTTATTCACGTGGACGCTCCATCGTCGCTCTGAATTCATTTGAAGATTGTCTTTCGTGTGATAAGGTTTATATAGTTTGACCTGCATATACAGGCATACTTATTTGCAATTTATAGTGCTTTAATGGGGTAAATTAACGCATAATGTTTGAAAAGAAAATGCCGAGTAGTGTCTGTATAGCTTAGTTGGTTGCCGCCCTACCCCCACCCCAAACCAAGGAAGAAAAACAATTCCCAAATTCGAATTAGACCCGTGTTGGTTACAAACGACGCATCATCGTCGACTCGAAGTCAGTTTCCTGTGAACGTTATTGAAATGGTAAATTACGTCACGACATTCGGTGTGGTGTATCATTATCATTTCATTTGCGTTTACTTCGAGTCAACGGCGATGCGACGTCTATAACCAACACGGATTCAAGTTTGGGAATGAGATTTGTCTGGCTGACACGAAGATTTGTCGTCTATTCGGATTTAATGGTTATATACGTCGCACAACTGCCGACTCGAATTCAATTAATTGGAATTAATTGAATTCGACGCAACAGGAGTGCGACGTATATAACAGGCCTAAGTCAGGGTGGAATTGGTGATAGTTAATCAGTAACTGCATGTACTAGCTGTCAAACATCTGCAGGCACTGTCGGCGTGTCGCCGTCTGTTTTTACGCTTCATGGTAACCAGTTTTCAAGACTGATTAAGTCTTGCTTCCTAATTCCTATGAACTTCCTCATCTTAACATGCTCTTCAAAGTATGTTTGCGTTGGCAAACGTGCTGCTTCATTGTCGAAGTGTGAATCGAATAGGATTACACAGTGGACCTCGTATCGACTCGCCGCCAACATGCAGCGGTGAGGGCAACATTGTAACAAAATTTTATAGGAACTGTACTAGTAGCTGGCTGCAATATCGAACCCAATTGGACTTTTTGCCCTAAAATTAATTAAGTTTTCCTCGGTTTTCAAAAACGAAAGTAAAGGTTGAGTTTCACTGTTCAATTTCTTGGCAGAGATCATGTGTCTTTTATGACTTTCAATAGTTTTTAGCATAGTTGTGCATCAAACAGTTTGTAATGAGAATCGGTAATTCCGACGGATAAATATAGCCGATGGTTCTCATTGGTTATGTTCCACTGAACGCTGCAAACTATAAGAACCAGTCTAACGTCAGTAACGAGAGAACATGTGAACGCGAAGGGTACTTTTTATCGGATCGCACTAGAGCTTTCTGGTTAAAATTACCACATGCCCCTAAAATCCATGTGATCGTGAAAAATACAGTTACGGGCGTGTAATAACTACCATATATACATGGACACGGCTACAGATGACTTTACCAGTGTTTCTATATTATTGTTGGCTGCCTGTACAGGCAGCCAACAATAATGTAAAAACACTGTCAAGATAACTGCATCCTGCCAGTAGAGTTCTCTTCTCAGTGAAGAATTCAGGGACAACTTTTTCAGAGCAATATAAAATGGGTTGTTTGTAGCTGTATGGGGTCTAAAGGCTTAAAATAGCTAAAGGGTTAAAGAAGATAATAATAATTATTAGCAGTAGTAAGGAGCAAGGGTTAAAGATAATGAACACAATGTATCCAACAAGAACCCAATAAAATAGGTCATTTGTTGAAAAGTTAATTCCTGTAATACTTTTGTAAATGTTAGACGTACCGTTTGTGGACTGGAGTATGTTTTTTAATACAAGCAAATAATAGTACGAAGACAGAGAGACAAGCGAAGAAGCCGAGTGTGCCTCCAATCACAATATTCGTCGGAAATCTTTCCCAATCCTACAAAGAGAACGAAGAAATTCACAAAATCAGCTCTCTGATTGAGCACTAACTTAAACAGAAATAGTAAGATCTAGTTGAACTAAATCAAGGCATATACAAAACAAACAGATTCTTTTCTGGAATGGTTTTCTCATCTGTAGGGGCAGAAACACCAGCCAGTGTTTTTCCAAGTGGCAGAACACCTACCGTGGATAGGAATTTCCAAGTATCAGACGCTGAAGTTTTCTTTCTTTTTTTTTTTCATTTTTTTTTTTTTTTTTGTGAAATTAACGAAAAATTGTAAACTGGCTTATTTATTTATTTAATGGCGTTTAAGATCACATATTTCTGCACAATGGCTTATCGTGACCGCAACATGGAGATAAAGTCAAATTTAGTTAATCGTTTATACCCACGTTTCCCATTTTAGAGGACTTCCACCCCAAACACTGGTGACTGCATGGGTCCTATTTATCCATAAAACAGTCTACAGAGGTTGTTTACCACTACAAATAAACACTGCTGCACTTGCCGGGGTCCCCACGGTGGGTAAACTGACTTAACCCTTTACCCATCGTAACGGCAAAAACCGTCCAGAGCTATTCAGAAAAACCGCCAATTAATTTTCATTATTTTTTTACATTTTTTGTCTCAAAAAACATAGGTTATGACCCCTCTTTGGAACGAGTTCGTCGAGCTCGTTCCAATGAGGGTTATAACCTATGTTTTTGAGACAAAAAATGAAAATGTGTTATTCAAGAATTTTGTTTGCAAGTGTCGTCTGCTTTTCATGTTAGGTAAAGGGTTGACTAGGGAAACTCTTAGGTATTATTTTTAAAGATGAGCGTGACGTCACATAGGATATTTGGGACGTACACCACTGTGCAAAAATTGTTACTTTGACATCTGCAGTTCAGAGTCATCAACAATTCCATGTCCAACTTGATTCCCAAATACGGAATAAAGCAAAAAGGATTAATAAGAAAAATGAATGGGACTTTTAGGTAACTTACAATCAGACGACTTAACTTCCCGAGTGTCGTCTGCTTTTCATGTGAGGTAAAGGGTTAAAACATACAACACTAGGAATCCTGTACACACTTCACAAGGCCTGTGCTCCGCTATATAGAGGATATGGAATGAGTGTTTTCCTCATATAATATTTATGAAACGAGTCTAAGAATTTTCCGTTTTGGCGAGCCTCTGGCGAGTCCAAACGGAAAATTCGGACGAGTTTCATAAATATTATATGATAAAAACACTCATTTCATATTCTATTTATTATATGACACACACACGCACAAATCAGCCACTTAGTATGACTTTTTAACCCATCGCCTACCTTGAGTTGCAGACGGCACTTGGAAAAAACATCCTCGTATATCTAAAAATTTTCATTTTTTGCTTCCAAAACATAGGTTATGCCCCCTAATTGGAACGGGCTCGTCGAGCTCGTTCCAGTGAGGGGTCATAACCTATGTTTTGGAAGCAAAAAGTGAAAATATAAAAAAATGGCGTTTTTCTTGTAGGTAAAAGATTAATACAATATAACCCACCCTAAATAGGACAGATAACGTAAATTCTCCCTACTGAAATTATGCAAATGTGACCCAGTTGTATTTTGTTTAGCCAATCAAATTGTCCAGTTTTGAAATTGACCAATGACAGCTTCCAACTCTAATTATGCAAATTATGAAAATGTGGCCCAGTTGTATTTTGTTCAGCCAATCAAATTGTCTAGTTTTGAAATTGACCAATGAAATTGACGGAAGGCTTTATTTATCACTGATTAATATGAAAACAAAATATCAAATGATTTAAAGTGAACAAAACGGACGAATCATATGATAAATTTGGATTCCACACTCTTTCGTGGAATTTTTCCCCTCTCCTTAATACTACAGGAAGACACATATCAGAATATATATATTTATTTTTCATTAGAACTGCCTTCATCTTGACTTCGCGCTTGCACGAGGTTTATTCCAGTAACCTTATAATAATCTACTCTGTACCAGACCCTAGCATCTGATTTGTCTCGGCTGCGAAGACTCGGGTCCCGACTGATAAAATATTCCAGTGAGACATCAAGCCACGCATGCCTTCGTTGAAGCCATTCCTCCATGACGTAGTTTGAATAATCTTCAGTCAGGATTAAGATTAAAAAATACTTAAAAGTTCTTGGATATGTTTGTGGAAATAATTTATTGTGTAGTAGTCGTGACAATTGGTTGTCCCAGCTTCCAGGCACACCGGAAGCACGGGGGCAGCTGTCCACAATGCCTTCGAACCACTGGGGAAGAGGGGGCAGATAATGCCCTTGTCAGGTTCGTGACTCAATTTTTTTTCAATGATTTACTCTCGAAGTAAAGCTAAAATACACCCCGAATCCGTTCTGGGGGCTTTCAAATTCAACGGAGGAGTTTGGGAGGAGCCGAGGAGGAGCCCAGCTCCCGACAGGAGGGTGAACTCCTCCTCACAAAACTCTCTCACCTCGGGGCCATCGACCTTCTAGACATGCATGCTTCGGCATGTCATGGTGGCGCTGCAAGTGCGAGTAAATGCCTCTTAACCGGGGTTTGACCCCTACCCCCGCCTGCCCTTAAGTGCTTCCGGTGCCACTACCAGCTTCTTATCCATTTAGCGCGTACCGTGCTCCAAATCCGTCACGAGAGAGCATTCAGAAAACAAAGCAAGAGTCTGTACGATCAGTGATTTTTTAACCCTTTACCTAACATAACGGCCAAAACCGGCCAGCGCTATTCTCAAAAATCGCTAATTAATTTTCATTATTTTTTTCATTTTTTGTCTCAAAAACATAGGTTATGACCCCTCGTTGGAACGAGCTCGTCGAGCTCGTTCCAACGAGGTCTCATAACCTATGTTTTTGAGACAAAAAATGAAAAAAAATAGTTATTCAAGAATTATTTTTGCATGTGTCGTCTGCTTTTAAGGTTAGGTGAATTAAGCAACTGGTATACCAGGGTGTTTTAAGACTATTCGATGGTGTTATTCATTTACCATGCACACCGTTCTTTATTGGTTTAAAGGTGGTGTTGTGGTAACCGGTTCTCGTCAGATCACCGAAGTTAAGCAACGTCGAGCTCGGTTAATCATTGGATGGGTGACCGTCTGAGCGATCAGTTCGGACTCCCGCGTTGTGTCTTTGGGCAAGGCACTTAACCCCGTGTGTCCACATCTGGCCACGATGACGCCCCTACTAAGGCGTACTGCACGTCGATGGTACGTATGTCTTCAACCAATCTAACTCTGCCTGTGCTGCAGTGCGGTGTTACGATGTTGGGGAGCTGGCAGCTGCTCCTCGTTGCTCGGTGGTTCTCTCCGGGTACTCCAGCTTCCTCCACCCGTAAAACTGTCACGGTCACAATTAGCCATTGTGCATAAGTATATTCAGATTCAGATTCAGATAATTTATTCACAGTATACATAAATAATTGTTACAAATACATATATTTTACAAGTTTACAGTGGCGGCGCCAGAAATTTTTTTGTGGGGGGGGGGGGGCAACTGGGGGCAGACTCCCATGAAGGGGGGCAAATACGTAAAGGATCATATCATTACTTTGTTATGAGGTAGTCCAAACTTGGACCCAAAGTCCGTAATATACTTTTTTGGTTTGGTACGTCCTGTGGACGTACCAAACCAAAAAATTATATTACGGACTTTGGGTCCAAGTTTCGACTAAATGTAATGGTAATTAGCGGTCCTCCTTTCAAAAAATCCTGGATCCGCGTCTGGTGGGTCTGTGCGTGAGAGAGAGAGAGAGAGACAGAGAGAGACAGAGAGACAGAGAGACAGAGAGAGAGAGACTCATAATGCCCGTCTGTCATAATGCGAAATCCATGAATTTTTTTAGACAAGGGATATGGATAGACATGTCTTTGTTGGCTCATAACTTAATTATAACTTATAAGTATCTGCATCCGAGTCTTTAAATCTCTACTGCCTGGATGTGTTCATCAGCTAGCCTGAGGCTTTGGGCTAAGTGTGTATGGGAAATTATTGGGAATAAAAAAAGAGAGGGGTGTGTGTGTGTGTGTGAGAGAGTGACTGAATGTGTTTGTGTGTGAGGGTGGATGGAAATGCATGCGAGATGGTTGGGGGGCAACTGGGGGGGGGGCAAGCCTTCGTTTGGGGGTGTGGGGGCAAATGCCCCACCCCACCCCCATGCCCCCCGTAGCGCCGCCACTGCAAGTTTAATAAATAGTATACTGTAGGGGGTGGCATAGCCAGATTGGCTGTCTACCTGTCACCCCCTGGAAGGAAGTGTAGTTGCAGACAGACTGTGACCAAATGGTTAGGGGGGAAAAAGTATGTGACGCTATGTTGGAACTGGGGCAAGACTTTCTTCATTGCTAAGTTTTATAAATGTCAAGGTATAATCTGCATTAATGATAAACGTACATCATGTAGGCCTTACCCCAGTTGATATAATCTTGTTGTCATGTAACACAAAGTGTTGAAAACTGCTTTCTCAATAAGATGCCTGATAACTAGGGCCGAAACTTTCTCTCAGCACCGGCCTGTTGAGATACGAGTGTCCCGGGTGAGATATCTGGGTGAGACTATTATGATCCCCGATGAGTCTGGAAGTGGGATGGGGAAATCTCACCCGAGGGGCAAGATATTTGAACCAGACCCGAGGCTTGCCGAGGGTCTGGTTCAAATATCTTGCCCCTCGGGTGAGATTTCCCCATTCCCACCTTCAGACTCACCGAGGGTGATTTTTCTCCCCACACGCGAGGATTATGTCATTATAGATAATTGGCAGTCACGTGCTGACATACCGAATTTATCAAGTCGTAGTCCTTTCGAAAAACGAACAATTTCGTCGGAAAGATCGTACAAAAGTTAGGTATATACCATAGGTGTATACTAAAAAATTGATTTGTAACACGGTCCGTTAAGGGGTTAATGAATTTGCGCGTGTCAAATCTAATGTAAAGGGCATTGTGAGATTATTGATCGATCGCTAAATTCGCGCAGTGATATTATTAAATCTGCAGAGAAAGAAGGGGTTGAAAAAAATCAAGTTTAATATTTGAATAATAATTAAATATTGAGTCTATATCTATATATTTGCAAATCATGAAGCCATTTTGTTTATTTACAATTGTGCAGACGATGATGAAATAGTTCCCGCGACCTAATAAAATATGCAAATGAGTATGTCATGTGGGGTGGGTGGGATAGAAATATCCCACCCTGCTGTTTCACCCGGGGACACGCGTATGCTTCACGTATGGTGGGAGAGATCTACAGTTAAAACTAGAAGTCCTGTCACAAATAGTTCGCTTATCTAGGCTTAATTGCGCGTTGGAATTGCGCGCAATGGCCATATCGAATGGCATCCAAAGCACGGCAGGTTCTCCTGGTTACTCATAGCAAACACATGCAATGTTTCTGCCAATGGACCTCCGGGTTACCCGGAGGTCCATTGGCTGAAACATTGCCTGTGCACAGGCCATATGTACAGAATTTGATAGCTTTACTTGCGCCATAACGCGTACATTAACGCGCAGATCAACGTGCTATTTGTGCGCATTTCATGACAGGACTTCTAGTTTTAACTGTATCTTACCCACCCACGTGATCAGGCTCATTTGAATATTTAATGAGCATCGAACAATGTCATCATCGTCTTCATTTGAAAACAAACATGGCTTCCCGTTAGATTAAACATATTTTATTTGCCATTTGACAATGCAAATCAGGATTGGAGGACAAATGCTTACCACTTAGAAGTCCCTCCGTTCCTGTACAAAGACTAACAATTTACAATATACAATATGGCAGAACGTATTCCATAAATAACAGAATCTAACAAAATCTAAATATTATAAACATTATAGACAAACACAAATTAAACAGAGAGAGAGAGAGAGAGAGAGAGAGAGAGAGAGAGAGAGAGAAGATATCAAAAAAAATAAATAGAATATAAAGAAAAAAAACATGAAATACAGCATAAGATCCAGTGATGATGGCTTCCCGTTTCACTTCATACACAGTGTACAGTACGGTCGCCATGGACTGGTCGTAATCCACGCGAGGGCAGTGATGTCCACGCATGCGTTTACCAGGGCATAAAATATCATCAGCAAAATTGTAATCAGTGAAGCACCGGGTTGTACCTGGCGCTTCATTATATTACATTTTTGATGATTATTCCTATAATTAATAATGTATGGAATCTAATATTATTGCGTCCGTGGAGATATTGCTCACCCCACCCTCACCTCAAATTACACGAGAATGATTTTTTTCTGCGATAAACCTGATTTGTTCCGACTGTGGTGATTCAAGTCGAGACTGATTAAATATTATTACCACGTCACAGGGCGTTCTCTAGCAGATTAAAACGGTTTTACCTTTACGGTAAAAGTGTTTAATGCGCAGTCTCAAACCGGAAGTTGTGTGTTAACCTGGTTAACGGCCCGCCTCCAGATAAATATATCGAAAACGCCTCGGCTCCGATTGAAGTTTCAAACGCACGTATAAATATAATGAATATCACACATTTGTGAGCTTTCACCATTTGGTCATGAATTAATAGATTTGGAAGAGTTCAGGTGAGTGTAAATGGCTCATTACAAGTTTTGTGTTGTAAAGTTTTCAGGAGGAGGCCAGTCTTTCGTGTCATATTTTCGAGGCGAACAAAATATATTCAAATGAGTATTTAAATGAATATTTAAATGAGCACATGACGTTTTGTTTATAAAAAAAACCGACGACTCGCGTGTTTTGACTTTTGTCTTGTGCCAAGTTGTTGATAAATATCAGATTGAAAAACTCGAAAATGTCAAGTCCGTCAAGTGAACTCGATGAAGCATCTTTGGATTTAACTATTTTAGAAGTGGTAATAGTAGTAATAACAAGATTTTGTTGGGCGTCCCTGTTTATTAACGGCCCTCCTGGAATGATTAACAGCCCTCGGACCGTTATCAGCCCCCGACTTCGTCTCGGGCTGTTAATGGACCCTCTGGCTGTTAATCATTACTGTCGGGCCGCTAATAAACCGTAACGCCCCCCAAAATCATGTTATTGGAAAATTACAACTACATGTGCATCATCAAGATCAAGAAGGGGACGCTGTGGCATTGCGGTAACCGGTTCTCGTCAGATCACCGAAGTTAAGCAACGTCGAGCCCGGTTAATCCTCGGATGGGTGACCGTCTGAGCGATCGATTCGGACTCCCGCGTTGTGTCCTTGGGCAAAGCACTTAACCCCGATTGTCCACACGGGAGCACGATGACGCCGTGCACTGAGGCGTACTGTACGTCGATGGTGCGCATGTCTTCAACCAATCTAACCCTGCCTGTGCTGCAATGCGGAGTTGCGATGTTGGGGAGCTGACAGTTGCTCGTCGTTGCTCGGTGGTTCTCTCCGGGTACTCCGGCTTCCTCCACCTGTAAAACTGTCACAGTCATGATTAGCCATTGTGCATAAGTATGTGACCTTAAACACCAATAAAAAAATAAATAAATAAATAATCAAGATCAAGACATGCCTTCAACGAATGCATGTCTTGATCAGCTTGATGATGTATTTTGAATATTTAGTCAGTCGGGACTATATAGTTCAAAAACTCAAGACGTCTTTGAAATTTATTTTGGTTATATAAAATACACCTTTTACCCTTTACCCAACGTAACGGCCAAAACCAACCAGCGCTATTCACAAAAATCAACAATTAATTTTCATTATTTTTTTTATTTTTTGTCTCAAAAACATAGATTATGACCCCTCTTTGGAACGAGCTCGTTCCAATGAGGGGTCATAACCTATGTTTTTGAGTCAAAAAATTTCAAAAAATAGTTATTCAAGAATTTCGTTTGCAAGTGTTGTCTGCTTTTCATGTTAGTTAGTTCTCGACAACGTTCGTTTGTGCACACTACGGAATAGTTTGAGAATACTGCTTTGAAATTCCTATAGTTTTGATCCCATATTCGACGAAATAATGGCCACGGATATTATCCGGTTACAGCTCTTGATTAGTCGGTTACGAAAATGAGCCAACTGTTTCAGCCCTAATTTATTCACTAATAAAGTTCCAAGAGTCTTGATGTTTTTAAGTATAACCCCGACAGACTAATATTTCAACTTCATCATCAAGGCATGTCTTCCTCGAATCATAATTTCGTCGCCTGAGAGACATGGAACATTCTAGCACTCAGGTGACGATTTGATGATCTCGTCGGAGGTATTAGTCAGTCAGGACTTGAGCCACCACAGTCAGGAGAAATCAGGTTTACGCCTTCTACCCCACCCCGCGCTCAATCGGCTATCTTCACGACGTCCCTGGGCGCAACTCTCGGGACGCTGTTATTACGTCTAGTATTTAATGACCCGGATGTTCATTGAATGTAAGTTTACGAAACTGCTTCTGCCTCATTAAGTTTTTCAGTTTCTACACTTCGACCATGGGTATTTAGCTGTATTCCGATAAACCTCTCTATATATGTCTCATAATTTTGGGTCAGGGCTTATATTTCGACGAGAATCCGAAAATCGATTCGCACAAAGATTCGCGCAAAAAAACCGACGAGAATCCATGTAGATTCTCGCTGCACCTCTACTAGGATTCGCGTGAAAAGAATTGAGTCAACTTAACCCTTTATCTAACACAACAAATTAATTAATAGAAGGCTAACATGACCTGAAATATTCTGACACTTTGTCAATAAAATTGCACAAATATGGCTGTCATTGGAACCGGCTCATTGAGCCGGTTCCAATGACTGCCATATTTGTAAGATTTTATTGGTAAATATTGTTCATTTAATTATTTTATCATTTATTTATTATTCATTGTTTAAAAATTATCAAATTTAGTTTTAAGAATTAAAAAGGTGTGTTGGGTAAAAGGTTAACATGTGTTATCAGTATACAACAGTGGTTGAACCATGGTGGCGTCCTGGAATCCTGGGACACTCATAGTTTATATGGATTCTCGCAACCATTTTCACGAGAATCCAAATGGATTCTCACAAATTTAGACGAAATATAAGCCCTGTGGGTGAAAAGGTAGTGCCTTGGCATAAGTTTGAGTTTAGTTTAATTTTGTTTTATTTTATTTTTATGTTTTTTATTTTATTTTTTTTTTTTTATTTAGTTAAATTTTTTTTGATTTAGAACACCCACGAACGATCTTAGATATGATCTTTGACTTTGATGTGAAAAACAAAACATGTAGGTAAATTATATACAAAACCTAAAATCTTGACGTTTAGGTATCGGCCCGTAAGAGCTGATGTTACGGTTGTGCACGTGTTTCTGGATCTTTTTTTATTAATCATAACTGTAAGGCATTTATTTATTTATTTCATATTTTCAAATTCTCGAGGTTTCTTTCTCAGTTTCAACGAAGAACTTCCCGCTGACTTTGTTGTAAATTTTCATTGAACAATAAAATGTTCCCCAGATTCATCTTCTTCTCCGGTACACTTTTGACATAGCCTTTTTATCTTTATCGATATTTTTGGTTACTTGTGTCTATTTTAAGGTGTTGGTTATGAATACCAATTCTCAGTCTTAGTAAATAACGAACGCACTGTGTAATTCTTAACATGGTTTAGATCGTCCAACGGTTGTAAATAATAATACACTTATAACAACATATGAATGTTCTTAGTTTATGCAAACCAAATTTATTTCCGTCGTTAAATATATCTGACTTGAACTCACTGACATCTATCTGGAGCTGATGATATTTCCTCTGTACGTTTTCGATAGGAATAAGTTCATTTAAGTCAAAACTTTTGCTCAACAAAAGGACTCCCAAATCTTTGGGTCGTATTTCAAGGATACAAATCGACCGCAAATGCCTTCTGCCTAATAAATCATAGAATTCTTTTCTTTACAATGTTAGTAGTAGGAGATGTGGAGATCGGGCCAATTCAGGGAGATCTCGTGGGGGGTCTCATATGTGACGTCATGTAACGTGACCCAGTGGCGCCATGTTGTGTTGTCATGGTAACCCGCGTGAGTGGCCATCTTGTGACGTCATCTCCATAGTGATGCGTGATTTGAGGTGATATGTGTTTCCGTCGTCCATTTTGTATACTGGAGGCCGCCATATTGGTTTCTATGGTAGCACGTGGTTGCTATGTGACCCAAAACCTTCTAATAGGACAGGGTTATGTTCGGAGGGTGTAATCCTTTGTACAGGGGTAATTTCCCGATTCGTAGAATTACCCTAATAAACCCGACAAGTTTTACTGTTTCGAATTTCAGAATTCTCTGCTTCTATCTATCTATGCAATAGTTTTCGTCTACCCGACCATGTTCTTTTGTCCTGGAGTATACTCAGTAGAGTAGAAGCGCCTATCAGCTGGAAAAACTCTGCTTATTATTACTATATTTAGCTGTTCTGGTCTGTTCTTGTTAGTTCTGACCCAATTCCGAGTACTCTTGTTGTTTCATTTATACAGATCACCCAATCTCTTCACTTTCCTGAAGTTAACTTACCAATCTGACTGCTTCATCCCCCGTAATCTCTATGCAGAGTTATCTCCCCTCTGTATAACAAAAGCCTATATCATTCCCAAAACCAATAAGCTATCGAGCAGTTGCTGAAAAGTCATTGCTCGAACGACTCGAAGCCCATCGAGCAAATGTGCAATCGAGCAATTGCTCGTTCGAGTGACTCGCACATACGACTCTTAGCCTCATTTCAGAAAAAGGGGTGCCTAAGACCTGGTATTGTATTATTTGAGGATACCTTCTGGGGAATCCCTTTTTGTCATGTGCTTATGTGAAAATGCACGATGTGACACACTGTGCACTAGCACATAGTCACATGCTGGATGTGCCGATATGTGCTTATGTGAAAAGGCACAATGTGACACATTGTGCACTAGCACATAGGCACATACGGGTATTTGAGGATACCTATAACCTGGTATTGTATTATTCGAGGATACCTATCGGGAATACCTTATGGAGAATCTCTTTTTTGTCATATGTGCTTATGTGAAAATGCACAATGTGACACATTGTGCACTAGCACGTAGGCACATGCTGGATGTGCCGATATGTGATTATGTGAAAAGGCCCAATGTGAATACTACATGGTAAAAGATGGCTAAAACAGTAAAACTTTCATAAATGCAAGATTTGCATTGCAAATCTTGCATTTATGAAAGTTTTACTGTTTTAGCCATCTTGCAAAGTTGTGTCTGGATCAAGACTGTCATCAGCATTCTTTTCGGCGCTTCAGAGAAACACCTTTAAAGTAATTTTGTTCCTTTGCTTTAGTTACTTCTCTTGTTCGACGTGCCTTTATGGAAAGCCAGATGAGAACAACAGGCCGCGGATCCCACATGTCAATTGGAGGCATATTGTAATGGACGTATAAAATGTTACAAATAACCATTACAAATGGCTCTCAGACTTAGAGAATCTCAAACACTGGGCCATGGCACCTACCTGAAGGATTTGTGCAGTTCTAAAATTTCCTTAAAAAAAACCCTGGTGTGGAGGTCCGAAGGAAGAAAGTGACAACAGTTTGAGAGAAATAGTTTTGATTCAGATTCTTCAGATTCAGATTCTTTATTTAAGGTATACATATAAAAACGTTTTACAGATAAATGTTTTACAGATAATGTATTCAGCATACCGTGGGAAGTGACATAGCCAGATTGGCTGTCTACCTGACACTCCCTAGAAAAATGAAAATCGCAACAGACTGTGATGAAGTGATCGGGCTTGAAGTAATTAGTCTAATTCCTAATGAGGGATGGGTGTTCATATTCTTTTGCCAATAATTTGTTCTCGTATAAAATATAAGTTAGGGGTAAATAATTATAGATTCCAGCGGACGGAAGGTATATATAATTAACCCTCTCGAACTGTTTGAATGAACTATAACCCCTAAATATATCCCAGTGTTAACACCCTTGAACTTTTTTAATTTTTTGAATGAACTTTTTATATCTAATATAAATAAGCACCCTTTGAACTGAACGACTTTTAACTGAATAAATTTCAAACTTAAAGAACTACAACCCATTGAACTGAATTCTTCTAATAGGGAAGGGGAATACCCTCGAGTGTCGATGATAAAACACGGAATCTCATTTTACGGAGTCGGATAGGAATTCCATTTTATGGAATCCATTTTAAAGAATCCCTTTTGGAAAACACCTGTGGCTATGGAATCCCATTTTGGTCGTATGTGCCTATGTGATAGGGCACATTGTGTCACATTGTGCCTTTTGACATAAGCACATATCGGCACATAAAGCATGTGCTTATGTGCTAGGTCACATTGTGTCACATTGTGCCTTTTCACATAAGCACATATGACAAAAAGGGATTCTCCAGAAGGTATCCTAGATAGGTATCCTCAAATAATACAATACTAGGCTATAGGTATCCTCAAATACCCGTATGTGACTATGTGATAAGGCACATTGTTTCACATTGTGCCTTTTCACATAAGCACATATCGGCACATAAACCATGTGCCTTTGTGCTAGGACACATTGTGTCACATTGTGCATTTTCACATAAGCACATATGACAAAAAAGGGATTCTCTAGTAGGTATCCTAGATAGGTATCCTCAAATAATACAATACTAGGCTATAGGTATCCTCAAATACCCGTATGTGACTATGTGATAGGGCACATTGTGTCACATTGTGCCTTTTCACATAAGCACATATCGGCACATGAATCATGTGCCTATGTGATAGGGCACATTGTGTCACATTGTGCTTTTTCACGTAAGCACATATGACAAAAAAGGTGTGCCGAAGGTCATATGTTTTTCAAAAAGGGGTGCCGAAACTGGGGTGCCCGGAGATATTGCCATTGGATATAGATGTGATGAGAATCTGATACAACTTCGTTGTAATAAGGGGAGATAACTCTATACGATTAAGTACAGGTTATGGGTAATCAAGCAATCTGATTGGCTAGTTATAATTTATATAAGTGATCTTGATAAATGAAACAACAAGAGTACTCAGAATAGGGTCAGAACTAACAAGAATAGACTAGAATAGCTAAATATAGTAACAATAAGCAAAGCTGTTCCAACTAATAGGCTCTTCTACGTTACTGGAGTATACTCTAGAACAAAGGAACATGGCCAGATAGACGTAAACTATTGCATATATAGATAGAAGCAGATAATTCTGGGTAATGACCAAAGGAACGTGTCTTTTAATGGGAAAAACGTCATGGGATAGGGATCCAAAAAGGGATTCTGGGAGAATTCTAAGCCAGAACATTACTCCAGTTCAATCGAATGCACCCCCGGTACCCCCTTAGTACTATAGCACTACGTGCTAAGCCGATAAATTGGGGAAATAAAGTCAATTTCGGTGATTTTGGGTGGATTTTGGTGATTTGGAAGGATTGTCGGGTTGTTTGTGGTAATTAGATTTACTCTTCTACAAAGGAACACACCCCCGAACATACCCCTGTCTTGTTAGAAGCCATTGGTAACATAGCAATCGCGTGCTACCATAGAAACCAAAATGGCGGCCTCCAGTATACAAAATGGACGACGGAAACACGTATCACCCTAACAACACGCGCCGCGCATGCGCACTCACACCACGTATCACTATGGAGATGACGTCACAACATGGCCGTTCACGCGGGTTACCATGACAACACAACATGGCGCCCCTACGTCACGTGACATGACGTCACTTCCGAGATCCCCCGATGAGATCCCCCAACCTTGAGGTGAAAACCACATCACATACTACTAACGTCATGTTTTCCGATGAATCGGAGTTCACTCTCGACTTCCACTACAGGCGAACAGAATGTGGCGGCGGCGGCGGCGGAACGAACGATACCATGACGTAACCGTTAGGTAGCAAGATCGTTTCGGCGGTGGGTCGGTTTTGGTGTGGGGAGGCATAACCATGACAAGCAGAACAGCATTACATGTCATCCAAGGGTGTGTCACAGGGCAGTACTACCGTGGCAACATGTTAGCAGCTCACGTGGTGCCATTTGAGCGACGTCACGGCCGTCGATTCATTTTCCAAGATGACAATGCAAAAGCACACGGAGCCCGTGTCGCTACAGAGTTCCTCCAGGAGCAGAATATCACAACACTGCCTTGGCCAGCACTAAGTCCAGACATTTCACCAATCGAGCACGTCTGCGATATGCTTGGCATGCACCTACGACAACGCCAACAGTCCGCTACCAATGTCCAGGAACTCTCCGCTGCACTGCATGAAGAATGGAATAACACCAGTCAAGCTGATATTGGACGTTTGGTGAGGAGTATGCCACGTCGGATCCGCGCTTGTCTCGTGAACCGAGGAGAGTTTACAAGGTACTGAGGTCTTGAACTGAATGTGGTAAATTCTCTGACGGGCCGTCCATGTCTTCTACAGCTCAGTGAGTGGAATGTGTGCTTGTCAGACACCCAACCATTGCTGAAATTATTCACCAGATGTCCCAGTGCAATGCCTCGCCTGTCCCTTTGATGAAAATATAAATATATTATATTTCTTCATATATCTCACTTTTATGAAATATCCCCTACTTTTTTTAATAGTATATGCATGGAACCTGGTCAGTAATGCAACGACGAACTCTTGCCACCTCCACCAGCGTCAGAGGTCGTACCAAACGTCTTCCCATGATTTTTAGCTCAGAGGTATCAATAGGTCAACCTACACGTTTTTAAAACACCAAGAATCATCATTACCCCACCCCTCCCTGCCGGCGCTGGTGCATCCAGCAGCCTGAAACGGGTACTACAGAACGCCATTTGTATGACGAACTGTATCTGTGACACAAGTTGAAGTATCAAGTCTTGCCTTTTAAGTACATGATTACTTGCAAGAGAGAATTGATATGTCACACTCCAATCTTGACGACACTGTCCTGACTGTGAAATGTCGGAAGCGGGGTGTGGGGGGGGGGCACCTCCACCCCAATCCAAACGCCCTTTACCAGGAATACTGTGGTCTTGTGTGGATATACTCGCTAAAAACTAAAGTGTTAAAAACTACACTTGAAGTGCTGTATTTGACACTTACTAAGTGCTGAACTAGCACTTTGTTCAAGTGCAGATATCCCAGAACTTGACAGGTGTTTCAATAATACCACCTGACATGTGTAATGTCGCGACACTTAAAAGGAAACAACGCAGATGACGCGGATCAGGCTCGAACTCTCGAGCCTGATCCGCATCATCTGCGTTGTGTCCTTTTAATTATGTACCCACCAAGCACAAATCAAATTATGGACGATTCTGGAAGAACCACCAATGCTAGACACATGGGAAGTGCCATCCATTCAAGTTTCAGATGTCTGACGATTGTAATGTCTAAGTGCTTAAAGCATTGCACTCTGAGTGTTAAAATCAAACTCTAAGAGTTAGAATGGGTTTAACACCTTGAAAGCGTCAGTTTTAACACTTTAGTTTTTAATGTGAAGGACGATTGTGTTAAATTATTATAAGAATTTCCAACCAATGCAAAAATCAGTATTGCATGCGACGATTCTATTTTGCAACACGGGGTTGAAAATCTTGATGTACTAACTTACTTCTTCAATCGTCTCGTCTGCTATGCTTGATGCAACACAATAAACTGGAGACGGACATAAGAAAGTGTCCAGTGGAACACAGTCTGTTAGTTTTGTATTGAATCCTGTTCCTTCGGGACAAAATCTTTTTGTGAGATACCTTCCATCAGGACCACACTCATTATACACCACACAGGATGTAGTATCACGAAACTTGGTTCCGGCACGACATGGCAGATTCGTTAGGCCACAAATATCTGAAAAATATAGAATACAGATAACACTCTTAACCCTTTACCTAACATGAAAAGCAGACGACACTTGCAAAAAAAATTATTGAATAACTAATTTTTTTCATTTTTTGTCTCAAAAACATAGGTTATGACCCCTCGTTGGAACGAGCTCGACGAGCTCGTTCCAACGAGGGGTCATAACCTATGTTTTTGAGACAAAAAATGAAAATATTTTGAAAATTAATTGGCGATTTTTGAGAATAGCGCTGGCCGGTTTTGGCCGTTACGTTGGGTAAAGGGTTAAAGAGACAATCCTTCGTTAATTTAACACTTTCCAATTACAATGTACGAATGACAGTCAGAGGCGGACTGGCTGTATGGTCCACCGGGAAAATTTCCGGTACCGTCGTTTCATTGGGGTCCCCTGATGACCCCCGAAGTGATGCAGCCCAACACCTGTTGGTATGTGAGATTTCGTGAAAATGACCAAAAGGCCAAATGGATTTAATTGTATAGACTGTCGGTATATCGAAATAATCTCTATGTAGACTGCCATTGGCAGGCCACATAAATGACATTCGATATACCAGCAATATAATCTGCCATTGATCGCTCAGATGAAAGGAAAGAGCGTTCCTTCAGTTTCAAAAATCAATTTTTTTCCGATTGGGCCGAACTTAGATCTTCCCGATGCCCCCGTCCCGGGGAAACCATTTTTCCAGATGATCGATGAAGGTGATATAAAAATGCCATCGAAATGTCCTCTACAGTACGTGGGGGTTGGATTGTAACTAAATCACCGGCGGAGTGGAGTTATCACCCAAACTATAACTTTCAAATTTTGCTACATATGGACAAAAACACAAGCAATGTTTCAGCCAATGGACCTCCGGGTTTAACCCGGAGGTCCATTGGTTGAAACTTTGCCTGTGCTTGTTATGCTTTGCAACAAATTTGCAATTATTGATTGGGTGGAATCTCCACTGTGCGGGTGATTTAGTGATAATACACTCGCCACGTACTGTATATGGACTTCCATTGATCAGATGCAAGGAAGTTGTGTTCCTTCAGTTCGAAAAATAAAAATTTCTCCATTCTCTGCCAAGACTACCATCCTTCCTCGGTGTATTTCCCGGTAACCTTTCTTGGTCCAGTAAGCCCTTGATGACAAACTACACTTGCCAAAAAACATTATCGAATAATTAAAAACGTTTCATTTTCTTCAACACTAGCGTATGACCTTTCAATGCAACAAATTCCATACTGACCAGCCGTAACTGCGATATGTCCCTGGGCTGGGTTGGCAGCTCTTTATCCGATTGCCCACGTGGGGACACGGTGGCGCAGTGTACTAAGGCGTACTATACATCAATGGTACACTTGCCTTCAACCAATGCTTACCCTGCTTGTGGGGATTTGGTACATGTATGTTGCGGTGTCTGACAGTTGCTCGCCGATATTTGGTGGTTCTGCTTGCACTCCGCCTTTCCCTACTAACAAACCTGTCCGACACAATGTGAATTTGGCTGTCTAAAGTGTCGTTAAACCCCAATCAACTGAACGGAACTGAATTTATTTAACCCTGTACCCAACGTAACGGCCAAAACCGGACAGCGCTATTCACAAAAATTGCCAATTAATTTTCATTATTTTTTTCATTTTTTATCTCAAAAACATAGGTTATGACCCCTCAATGGAACGAACTCATCGAGATCGTTCCAATGAGGGGTCATAACCTATGTTCTTGAGTGCAAAAATGAAACAAATTAGTTATTCGAGAATTTTTTTTGCAAGTGTCAGTCGTCCGCTTTTCATGTTTGGTAGAGGGTTAACAATATACATCTGTATGAGTGTACAATAATTTCGTAACAGTCAAGTTTCAACACTCTCACGTGTAAATAAATAAATAAATAAATAAATAAATAAATAAATAAATAAATAAATAAATAAATAAATAAATCTGTTTGTATGTATACATAGACCAAGTGCACAAAAGCAATGAAACATACTCGTCCATGATTTAGATTAGGTAGATATATATTCATTCGACAACGAGTGAGTGTAAGGGTGGGGAGGGGGGGGGGGGGAGGGGTAATCAGTCTGTCCATTCTGGAGATGATACAAAATATACCATACCTACAGATGTTTGAACTCTCAAGAAAAGAAATTTCAGAAATTACGTTCTCTCTACTTGCACTGTATATAATAAACTAATAAACAGGGAATTATTTATTTATTTATTTGGATTTTAACGTCACTTTCGACAGCTAGGGTCACCTCGTGTCGAACAGTTTTAAAAGTAGAGGAAGCCGGAGTACCCGGAGAGAACCACTGAGCAGCGGCGAGCAACCCTCAGACTCATCAACAAACTAACTCCACACAAGCAGGGTTAGCATTGGATGAAGACAGGTGCATCGTCGACGCCTTAGTACACATAGCCACCGTGCCCCCGCGTGAGCAATCGAGATTAAGTGCCTTGCCCAAGGACACAACGCAGTTATCCCTGGCGGGGATCGAACCGTGGACCTTCCTTTTTGAAGTACAATTCCATAACCACTGAGCCATCGTGCTCCCAATCGTATAGGTTTTCACCTACCCAGATCCCCACATCTAACACAAATGCAGATTAGGGTCGCCTATATCTCTTTTCATGTCCCAAAAATCATGTGCGTGTCATGTCCAGATGTACATTCAGAGGCGTCGCCACAGGGGGTGTCTCCATCACACACCTTAGCCCACCACACACACACCCGCCCCGTCGTTCGTCAAATTTATAAGATTTGGAAATTCGAAGCACTAATTTGGAAAATGTTGGAAATTTCAGTCAGGGCTCCAGTATAAATGTACCAAACAAGGCTTGAACTTGGCCGAAATATGTAGTTTTTAGACTGAAAAGTAGATAAAATTTTCAAAATAGTGATTGAAAAGTAGTAAAAATCACCCAAATAGTGATTTGCCGTTAAAATTTGGTTTGTTACTAACGAGAGCCTCAGTTATTTACCGCCGTGGGTTGGGGTGGGGGGGGGGGGGGCGGGGTCGGATAGAATTCTACATCTTAAAACCTGTAGTTGGAAAAGTTTGACTCGTGATGGGAGGTGGGGCGCTAATAGGATTTTCCAGTCGTTGGAACTCATGTAGTGATAGACGGAATAATGCATACCAGGGTTGGACATGCGATTGGAAATCTAGAAGTTATTTCCTCCCCATCCGAGACCCCTTACATGTAGCACCGTCCCTGTGGATATTGTGTACTTATACCACAGTTACTTCCGCATAAGTCTAGACAAACAATAAAAATGGGCCACCATCTTTAAAACAGGCACCTCAATAATGCCACGTATTTGTATTGATCAATATTAACAAACTCACGGTGTTTGTAAATATTTCATGGTGGTGAGAGTTCGAATAAACAAATTACCCATTTTTTCGAAAAATGAGATGGACTTAACGTTACGTGTACAGTTGCAAACAGAAAATATTTTTCACTGATAATAGCGCTTCCTCCGAATCTTGGAATACTTCCTTAATGTGTGTAGCCTTGAAATTGTATGGGGAGGTGCGCTAAGTGGCGATCGTCGAGTATCAAATGAGTATTAAATGGGGCGCCACTGTGTAGCACCTGAGAAAATATTATATGAAATTTGGAATCTAAAATATAGTCACGTTTGCTCTATTTGTATGTGAAAAATTACAAAGAAAATAGATGGATAAAGTTGATAGGCACATTTTATTCTCCAGCTATATATTATACCTATATACAGTTGAAACTAGAAGTCCTGTGACTGTAATGTGTGTTGAAATAATATCGCGCTGCGTAAGTACACTCTTGTCCCTGTCAAACAGCTCCATTAACATAACTCAATTTCTGTAGAAACACAGCGTGTACAAATCCCGCAACCAGGGACGCCGGACGCACCGGGCATAGGGGGCGCCTGACCTCCCGGCCTTCGGATCACGAGGGCGAGAGGGGGCAGACAATACCCTTCCCAGGATCGTCATTCAATTTTGTCCATGATTTATCCACGAAGTAAAGCTTAAATACACCCCAAATGCGTTCTGAGTGCTTTCAAAATTCAATGGGCCAGTTGGGTGAGTTTGGGAGAAGGTGCCCCCGATGGGAGGGGGCACCTTCTCTCAAACTCTTCCATCTCCAGTCTTCGGCCTTGGAGACATGCATGCTTCGGCATGTCTTAAGGGGGGCTGCTAGAGCGAGTAAATGCCCTTCGGGCCTGTTCGGGAGAGTATCAAGAGAGATTGCCAGTTCGGTCAATTAATCAAGCTGTTGAATGCATATTTAGATATCTCTGTTTTAACCTTAGGGTTAACAATTTTACGACTTGGCGGCTTGAACAACAGTCGACAACGACGACAGTTTTACGACTTGGCTGCTCGAACAACTGCCTATATCCGTAATTGGATTTGCTTCTGTTTTTCTTTGTAACCAGCTGGCCTCAGTCACAGGCCCCAGTAACATTGTTGTAGCCGCATGGGCATTTTATATCCAAACAGAATATATTGAAATAAAATTATCCTCACTGAAAAGATCACGTTTTATTCATTATATAGATACTGATGCAACAGGATGATATAAAAGATGTGGAAAGTATTCCTGGTCCGACAAAAATAGATTGGTGAAATCACGACAATGTCTCATAACATTTCCACCTAAATGTACATATTTACAATAGCTGTTACTTCTGATAAATCCATCGGATACGCATTACGCAATTATGTAGCCAGAACCAAGGTGGAACTAATTTGTAGTAGTGCATTCAGACAATGGGAAAAACAAAAGAATAAAAATTGTGAAAATCGTGTATGAAATACTCGGACCTGACAGAATGTAACTTTTGCAAATGTGGTATGAAATACTCGCACCTGACAGAAGGCAACCTTTGCAAATGTGGTATGAAATACTCGGACCTGCCAAAATGTAACTTATGCAAATCTGGAATGAAGTATTCGGACCTAACAGAATGTAACTTATGTAAATCTAGTATGAAATGCTCGGACCTGACAGAATGTAACTTGTGTAAATCTGGTATGAAATACTCGGACCTGACAGAAAATAACTTTTACAAGTCTGGTAAGAAATACTTGGGGCTAACAGAATGTAACTTTTGCAAATCTGGTATGAAATACTCGGACCTGACAGAATGTTTACTTATGCAAATCTGGTATGAAATACTCGGACCTGGCAGAATGTAACTTCTTTTGCAAATCTGGTATGAAATACTCGGACCTGACAGACTGTAACTTCTTTTGCAAATCTGGTATGAAATACTCGGACCTGACAGACTGTAACTTATGCAAATCTGGTATGAAATGCTCGGACCTGACAGAATGTAACTTATGCAAATCATGTATTAAATACTCGGACCTTACAGAATGTAACTTATGCAAATCTTGTATGAAATACTCGGACCTGCCAGAATGTAACTTATGCAAATCTGGTATCAAATGCTCGGGCCCGACAGAATGTAACTTATGCAAATCTGCTATGAAATGCTCGGACCTGACAGAATGTAACTCATGCAAATGTGGTATGAAATACTCGGACCTTGTACGAAATACTCAAACCTGAAGAATGTAACTTACGCAAATCTTGTACGAAATACTGAGACCTTTTGTAAATCTCGTATGAAATACTCGGATCTGACAGAATGTAACTTTTGTAAATCTTGTATGAAATACTCGGACCTGACGGAATGTAACTTTTGTAAATCTCGTGTGAAATACTCGGACCTGACAGAATGTAACTTATGTAAATCTGTTATGAAATGCCTGGACCTGACAGAATGTAACTTATGTAAATCTGGTATGAAATACCCGGTCCTGACAGAATGTTACTTATGTAAATCTGGTATGAAATACCCGGTCCTGACAGAATGTAACTTATGTAAATCTGGTATGAAATACCCAGACCTGACAGAATGTAACTTATGTAAATCTTGTATGAAATACTCGAACCTGACAGAATGTAACTTATGTAAATCTTGCATGAAATACTCGAACCTGGCAGAATGTAATATATGTAAATCTTGTATGAAATACTCGAACTTGGCAGAATGTAATATATGTAAATCTTGTATGAAATACTCGAACCTGGCAGAATGTAATATATGTAAATCTTGTATGAAATACTCGAACCTGGCAGAATGTAATATATGTAAATCTTGTATGAAATACACGAACCTGGCAGAATGTAATATATGTAAATCTTGTATGAAATACTCGAACCTGGCAGAATGTAATATATGTAAATCTTGTATGAAATACTCGAACTTGGCAGAATGTAATATATGTAAATCTTGTATGAAATACTCGAACCTGGCAGAATGTAATATATGTAAATCTTGTATGAAATACTCGAACCTGGCAGAATGTAATATATGTAAATCTTGTATGAAATACTCGAACTTGGCAGAATGTAATATATGTAAATCTTGTATGAAATACTCGAACCTGGCAGAATGTAATATATGTAAATCTTGTATGAAATACTCGGCTCTGACAGAATGTAATATATGTAAATCTTGTATGAAATACTCGAACCTGGCAGAATGTAATATATGTAAATCTTGTATGAAATACTCGGACCCGACAGAATGTGACTGATGCAAATCTTATATGAAATACCCGGACCCGACAGATTGTAAATTATGTAAATCCTGTATGAAATACACGGGTGTCACAGAATGTAACTTATGAAAATCATGTATGAGATACTCGGACCTGATAGAATGTATATGTAACTTATGTAAATCTCGTATAAAAGACTCGGACCTTACAGAATGTAAATGCTGCAATTCTTGTATGAAATACTCGGACATGACAAAATGTAACTTGTACAGATCTGGTATGAAATACTTGAACCTGACAGATTGTAACTTACATGTATGGAAATCTGGTATGAAATACACAGACCCGACAGAATGTAACTTACGCAAATCTTGTACGAAATACTCAAACCTGAAGAATGTAACTTACGCAAATCTTGTACGAAATACTCAGACCTTTTGTAAATCTCGTATGAAATACTCGGATCTGACAGAATGTAACTTTTGTAAATCTTGTATGAAATACTCGGACCTGACGGAATGTAACTTTTGTAAATCTGGTATGAAATACCCGGACCTGACAGAATGTAACTTATGTAAATCTGGTATGAAATGCTCGGACCTGAAAGAATGTAACTTATGTAAATCGGGTATGAAATGCTCGGACCTGAAAGAATGTAACTTATGTAAATCTGGTATGAAATGCTCGGACCTGACGGAATGTAACTTATGTAAATCTCGTATGAAATACTCGGACCTGACAGAATGTAACTTATGTAAATCTGGTATGAAATGCTCGGACCTGAAAGAATGTAACTTATGTAAATCTGGTATGAAATACCCGGACCTGACAGAATGTAACTTATGTAAATCTGGTATGAAATGCTCGGACCTGACAGAATGTAACTTATGTAAATCTGGTATGAAATGCTCGGACCTGACAGAATGTAACTTTTGTAAATCTCGTATGAAATACTCGGACCTGCAAATCCAAAAGAAGGTAGAATTAAGAAGCGAGTAGGCCTCATTGTTGGGAAAACACTCGTGGCCCCTGTCAGAAAATAAAGCCAAGTGCCCCTTGTTACTTTTAATAAACGGGGGAAATAACAGACAGCTCTCGGGGTTGTCTGTTGTTTTCGTTTATTAAAAGTTACTAAAGAAAACATAGAAATATCTAGTTTCAGATAATCCACCAATAAAATTATCCATCTTCCAACACTAATTGTCCTCTTTAGCAAATGTGTTTTTACTGTACATAGCAAGTTTTTATACTACCCAGGAAAACAATCAGCAAATCTCACATCCTAGACTTTGATATAAATGAAAAGGATAATGTCTGTATTACATATCACGATACGTATACTCTCGATATGGTTCTTATAGCCGGAATGAAATTACAGAACATCAAAAGATGGTGAAAATGCCGTTTTCTTATTTTTAGATCATTTTTAACAGAGAATATTAATCAATCTTTCAGACTGGTTGGAAAAAAAATTGTAAAAGTCCAGCTTCTGTGTTTTGACAATACGTCTCCTGAGTTCCAATGTGTTCTATGTGCCAGTAGGGTGCCAGTAGGCCGCCAGTTGGGTGCTAGTAGGCTGCCAGTAGGGTGCCAGTAGGCTGCCAGTAGGATGCTAGCAGGCTGCCAGTAGGGTGCCAGTAGGCTGCCAGTAGGGTGCCAGTAGGGTGCCAGTAGGCTGCCAGTAGGGTGCCAATAGGCTGCCAGTAGGCTGCCAGTAGGCACATAGAACACATTGGAACGCAAGGGACGACTACTCGATAGGAAAATGTCTGAGGTTGATGAAATGATGCGCACATCGATGATTCAAACTGGCTAATATTTCGAAATTTCAGTTTTTGTATGCAATTTCAATGCACTTAGGGCCTACAGTACAGTCGCCGTGGACTGGCCGTAGTCGCGCGGAGAAGGAGATACTTCGAACTTTATGAAAAGAATGAGAAACAATAACACTGTCAGAAAACTACAACAGATCTGAGAATATTTTACAATTATCTGATTTGGTTTAATAAATAAAGAGGTTATTACTTGACTAGTTTCATATCTGTCCTGATATTGGTGCTTGGTACAGTACAGTCGCCGTGGATTGGTCGTAATCCACACGCGGGCAGTTATAACCACGCATGTGTTTACCAGGTAGTAAAAAATCATCATCAGAAAACAATTAATTAATGAAGCACCGGATTGTACCCGGTGCTTCATTAATTCAATTTTTGATGATTATCCCTGTAATTTGTGTTTGGAATCTAATATTATTGCATCCGTGGAAACATTGCCCACGCATGAAAAGTGACCAGTCCACGGCGACTGTACTGTAACTTTATATCAGCCTTCGACCTTCGCTCTCAGACTAATATGAAGTTATCTCGGGCTGATATCTCGGCCGATATGTACCTAACCGAGTAATAACCTCTAATTATACGAGGCAACTGAAGGATTCTATACTCAATTTGGCAGTACACCCGACGGTCTATGCACAGCAACATTGCTTATTGTGTCCTTACATTTCTGCTAGACAAGAAAGTAGCAGTCAGATGTGACGCGAAGATGACCGATTAGGGGGGGGGGGGGGGGGGGCAATTTGTCCCGACAGGCATGACTCAATTCCCGACTGAAAAATATATTCCAACTACATCATCAAGACAAACCTTGTAGTTGGATTAGTTGTTAATGGGGACTGATGATTAAAATACTCGGGAAATTTGCCTGCGGATAAATACATGTAGCAGTCGTGATGTATGTGCAGTCGCCGTGGACTGGTCGTAATCCACGCGTGGACAGTGATGTCCACGCATGCGTTTACCAGGTAATAAAAATCACCAGAGGCAAAATTTTAATTAATGAAGCACCGGGTTGCACCCGGTGCATCATTAATTAAATGTTTGATGATTATTCATATAATTAGTGTTTGGAAGCTAATATTACTGCACCCGTGCATATTGCCCGCCCATGGAAAGTGACCAGTCCACGCGGCCATACTGTAATTAGCAAAAACTGGTTATGCTGGGCCCCCAACATGCACAATCAGCCACAGATCTCCATTTGAATGGGACCGACTGTGTGTGTGACGTAAGTCCAAGAAGCAGCTCTGGTCCCGTAAGAGAGTTCACGATTACCAGCAAGAACGGATTGATATCTAGGACTGCAGTCCAGATGAAAATGTCCAGACTGGAAAAATATTCGAAGGGAGGTGTCACACACTCCTACACCACCCCTTCCCCATAGGTGGTTACCTAGTAATTGTATGGATGCGCATCCACTGAATAAAGTACCATATATGTACGTGTACTACGTATAAGCCAAGGCGCAACGCGCGATTTGACACGAAGGTTTCATTGGTGTAACGTGCATTCAATTTCCTAATGTTTAATGTTGCTCATAGGATACACACGGTTGTGTGTATTGTTCCCGTGACATTGACATCTATCAATAAAGCCTTTTTTGTCTCATGTCAACTGCAGTGCATCAGAAAATGATGGGAAATTTGAGATAAATGTCACTGATATCTCGCGCTCATATAATCTGACAGGCGCGATTCACTCTGTGAAACGACCCCTCCCCCTCCACACCCAGACACACACCCTTATATGCACACTATATCGAGTGACGACTCATGTACAACCAGGGCCGCCGAGAACGAGGACGGGCTCTAGGGCAGTGTGTAAAACGGGCGTTACGGGCCCTGCGAGCGCCGAGGGCGCGAAACTATGAGCTGAGGGTACACACTAAAAACTAAAGTGTTAAAACTGACACTTTTAAGGTGTTAACCCCATTCTAACTCTTAGGGTTTGATTTTAACACTCAAAGTGCAATGCTTTAAGTACGTAGACATTACAATCGTCAGACATCTGAAACTTGAATGGATGGCACTTCCCATGTGTCTAGTATTGGTGGTTCTTCCAGAATCGTCCATAATTTGATTTGCGCTTGGTGGGTACATAATTAAAAGGACACAACGCAGATGACGCGGATCAGGCTCGAGAGTTCGAGCCTGATCCGCGTCATCTGCGTTGTTTCCTTTTAAGTGTCGCGACATTACACTTGTCAAGTGGTATTATTGTAACACCTGTCAAGTTCTGGGATATCTACACTTGAACAAAGAGCTAGTTCAGCACTTAGTAAGTGTTAAATACAGCACTTCAAGTGTAATTTTTAACACTTTAGTTTTTAGCGTGTATGTGGGTTCTCTCCCATTAAAATGTTTTTTTTGTTCAAACTTGTGCTAGGAGAAGCATTCTTCTGCATTTCCATAACAACATCTACTCAATTATTAATTTACAATTAGGGTAATGTATTACCTGTATTTCTGTGTGTTTGGTGCAATGTTTTCTCCAAAGATAATCGTGACCACCACGATGCAGAAAAGACTGGTGGAAAACCAACAAACTGGAACAAGTGGGATTTTTATAGGAATGGAACCTGGTCAGTAATGCAACTACGTAAAGTACTGTCGCCGTGGATTGGTTGTAATCTACGCGTGGGCAGAGATGTCCACGCATGCGTTTACCAGGTAATATAAATCACCATCAGCAAAATTTTAATTAATGAAGCATTACTTACATTTTTGATGATTATTCCTATAATTAGTGTTTGAAATCTAATATTATTGCGTCAGTGGAAATATTGCCCACCCGTGGAAAGTGACCAGTCCACGGCGACTGTACTGTACACTTGTCACCTCCACCAGCGCCGGAGGCCCATATCAAAAGCCTTTCCATGACTTTCAGCTCTGACGTATCGACAGGTTAACCTTCACTTTTTAAAAAACACCCCAAATCCCTGGAGGTTGTCCCCCTAACGCCCCCCCCCCCCTACGCTAGTGTGTACAACCATTGTTGTTCTGCTACAGCACAGAGAGGACACGGACGAGACAACCGTTACTTATTCCCAGTTCCTTATTCGACATTCGTTATCAACCGATTTTCGGTTGATAACGACTGTCGAATAAGGAACCGGGAATAAGTAACAGTTGTCACGTCCCCAGAGAGGATACAAACCATGTGTTAGGGATTTTTTTATTTATAACCGTCGACCTATAAGAAAACGCTCAGATTTGAATAGGGAGTGTAGAGTAGGGACTCTGTGGGATTTAGCGTGTGATTTACCAACCGGGGATGTCCTCGATTAAGGGAAGACGTGCACTTTTCATGTTCTGTCCTCTCTCATATAACATCTTTGTAAGAACTAACCTGGAGTTCGTCAATGAATAACATCAATTATTGTCAGTCAGTTTAACCAGTTCCTAAGCTCAACACTTAGTTTGAATCAAATTTGTGTATTATTTTTCGTCATGTTTTAAACGCATCAAGGTTCAATATATATACTTTGAAGGAAACAATATTTCGGCGGCATAATACAAGTAAAAAGCGTTTCAGTAGGAAATGTCTGTGCCAGTGCGTATTTGTTCTACCTTAAATACGCACACATACAGGATTGTAATTCGAGAATTGACGAACATAAATTATAGTGGCGTACAGTGGCGACTAGAAGCAATCCCCTATTAACCCATGGCCGGGCCCCTAGGCTTTTAGGTACTTCGGGACGGGGCCCCTTCCGGCACTTCAAACTCACAACTTGACATATTATTTAAATAAGCATTAAAATAATGTACTGTATATAAATATATATCTATAGTATACTTATGAGAGTATATATTTGGATAAACACATATATACATGTATCGCTACTGCGCAGAGTGCAAAGGGGCTTTAGCCATTAGGCACTAAGGCCTCAGCAAAACAAAATGTGGAGGGTGGATTACTACTAAATCACTGTGGGATAGATTTTTACCTTAGTAATTATTTACAATTTTTGAGGACAAAACACAAGAAGCACTTGCAAAGTTTCATCACATGGATCATGTGATGAAAGTTTGCAAGTGTTTCTTGTGACAATTATAAATACTTTTCTAGTAGAGAATATATGGCGCTGCGATTAAGTAGTAATCCACTCTCGTCATTCTGTATATTCAGACGAATTTTAATATCTGTTTACGTCATTACATGTACATGTATCCCAGTAGAGGTTAGGAATGATGTTAATGATCTCTATTTGCTAGTATAGAACTGTACACGAGTTGGGCAAGCTATTTTTCTCCAGGAATTAAGTTTAGCTAATGGTGCACTTTGACGGGGATAAAAGTGTACTTACTCAGCACGCTTTTATTTCAAAATAGTGCACAATACAGTCACAGGACTTTTAGTTTAACTGTAACTAACTACGTATATGTAAACTGTCCTCATAACATAATGTAGAGGAGACTTAACCCTCTACCTCAAAGGACCTACGCCCATAGCATAATGTATTTTCTGTTTGTTGTTAAAGCAGCTACAGCTCTTTCAGTTGGCAGTATGAGTGGCTAAATACAATTTTAATAAAAATGTACAGCCATTAGAAATCAGTTCCCAGTTGCATCAAGCTTAATTTTCGTTCTGTCCGAAATTGTATGGTCTCGCACACACACGCCCTTTGAGCTCAACACTGGCACTCTTTTGCCAACAAACATCATATCTTCAGTAATTTTTTTACTTTTTCCATACACACTCTAACCCTTAATGGTCTGTTTCAGGATTGCACGATCTCCGAGCATGGGCCCTTAACATGCAATCAATGTGAGGTCCTTCCGACAATGGACACACCACCTGGGCAGCCGAAACTTGACTAGAACTCACTGTTAAGCAACTGTACCTTTATAAGTTTCAGTCTAGTGGGAATTTAGGAAATTGCACAGGTCCTTAACCCTTTACCTAACATGAAAAGCAGACGACACTTGCTAAAAAATTCTTGAATAACTAATTTTTTTTTCATTTTTTGTCTCAAAAACACAGGTTATGACCCCCTCATTGGAACGATCTCGACGAGCTCGTTCCAACGAGGGGTCATAACCTATGTTTTTGAGACAAAAAAATGAAAACATAATGAAAATTAATTGGCGATTTTTGAGAATAGGCCTTATAAATAGCGAATGTTGAAAGGTTTGAGAACACAGTACTGCCGCCGTGGACTGGTCGTAATCCAAATGTAGAAGAGTACTAGACGGGTCGATCACATAATCTAGGCTATGTTCCATTCGACGAGACTACTCCAGTAGAGCTGCCAAGCCTTTCATTTGGAACAGTATATGCCGTTTGTAGGCTGTCGACCCTTCTCCCTGATAGACTCTGTCCTACCTAGTCGACTCGAAGGGACCGAGCCAAGGAGCCATGGAACAGTCCCTCAGGGAGGGACTACTCGAACGACTCTTAGAAATGGGCCATAGAGGAGCAGCTCGAGGAGCAGTTACTCGGACGACTCGATGCGATCGAAAAAATGACTAATCGAGGAGATGTTCCCCGCGAGTGATACCTCGAACGACTATTCTAGCAGCTTAGAGCGGCTGCTCTACCAACTCTTCGACTCATCTAGGTTCGAGGCGGTCACAAGTACTGGAACCTAAGTGAGGTATAGGATGGTGACCCTACCTAATAACCCACAACCTCACCCAATTGACCAGTAGCTGACATTCCCGATGTGGTACGTTGGTCTGCCCAGAGAGCTTGACCAAGAGGACTTAACCTGCTCCACTCGACCCACCACCCTCTCCCCATCAGTAACCCGAACCCGGAGGCCCTATTCAAGAAGCCTTAGCATCCTCTACTCGCGACAGTGACCCAGCGATCTAAAAGTCTTGGCTGTCCCGACTAAGAGAAATACAGTTGCCCTACCCCCCCCCCCTCCTCCCTAGCTCAAGGAGTCGTTCGACAGCTCAGTCGTTGTAGCTTGATGATTATTGGGGCGGGAGTCATTGAGGATTACTGATGATCAGGTGTCGCGTCATCTGTGATCAGTAACTGCGGGAAACACGGTGATCACTTCATGATCACTAAAACACAGATCAGTAGAAGAGTCATTCAAGGAGTCACTCGCTGGGAGAGCAACTCCTCGATTGCTCATCTCGATCGCATCGAGTCGTTCGAGGAGTTGCTCCTCGATGGTCAGTTGTAAGAGTCGTTCGAGGAGTCTCTCCTGGAGGGACTGTTCTACACACTAAAAACTAAAGTGTTAAAACTGACACTTTCAAGGTGTTAAACCCATTCTAACTCTTAGGGTTTGATTTTAACACTCAAAGTGCAATGCTTTAAGCTCTTAGACATTACAATCGTCAGACATCAGAAACTTGAATGGATGGCACTTCCCACGTGTCTGGCATTGGTGGTTCTTCCAGAATCGTCCATAATTTGATTTGCGCTTGGTGGGTACATAAAAGGACACAACGCAGATGACGCGGATCAGGCTCGAGAGTTCGAGCCTGATCCGCGTCATCTGCGTTGTTTCCTTTTAAGTGTCGCGACATTACACTTGTCAAGTGGTATTATTGTAACACCTGTCAAGTTCTGGGATATCTACACTTGAGCAAAGTGCTAGTTCAGCACGTAGTAAGTGTTAAATACAGCACTTCAAGTGTAGTTTTTAACTCTTTAGTTTTTAGCGTGTATGGCTCTTTGCATGAGCCCTTTGAGGCAACAGAGTAGGACAGAGTCGATCGGGGAGAAGGGTCGATAACTAATAAGCTTGAAGTGGCACAGTGTTTTAGCGGCACTCCTGAATAGAGTTTAGTTACCCAGGATCTACCATTCTCTACAGCTCGACAAGTTCTGGATTTGTTTGCTGTGAATATTACATGTTCGTTTACTCACGTCACCATGCAGTCGATTTTTGTCGCATTAGGGGCGTGCACCCAGAGAGATTGTTTACCTTTGCCTTAAATTCTAACATGGAAGAATTTAGGCATGTAACTATTTAATGCTTTCAATGCTGAATCCTTCAGTGGAATCATCACATAAACACACATAAACACACATAAACACATATACTGTACAAATGGACTGGTGTAAATTTGGTGTATTGGGTAGATCAGCTATACATTCATCTTACAGCCCTTGGGCTGTAAGATGAATGCACAGCTGATCTATACGACAGGTTTGTTTTTCAGGTGGACAATAAATGAAGACTTCATTATTTTGGTAACATTATTTCAGGCCAGTGTTAAGAGTCACTCTGGACGCACGCCTCTTAATATTTTGTTAAAAATGCTATATATTGTGCCCGAGTTGACAAATCGTAGATGTCAATGGAGTTAGTCAATTTTCTAACGTAATATTGAGATGTTTGTGTGGGAGCTCTTTTTTAGTGGTTGCACTGATGCTCAGATCTTACACCCTTTGTGCCCCGAGAAGGAGCGTCATACGGGTCTATTTTCTCATCCTTTCGCTTCTAAAACAGTCTTTCTGCGCGCTCCTTGTGATCAAAGCTATGGTCAGGGCGTCATGGTGTCGACGTGAGATGGGTTAATACACACACTGCTGCACGCGATTTCGGCATCCTCGGGAGAAACTGCGGGGTGCCGTGGGTAAACTTTAGAACGGTCTCTCACTCTCCATCCTGTAATATGAATGGGTTAGTTTGACACAAATGCGAGGCAAGGGTATTTAACTGGTTGAGTGCTAAATTATTTTTGGCCATCAAATCTTGTGCACATGTCTTTGCCTTGTTACAATTTATGGGAGAGTGCCCATAGGCACTCTCCCATAAATTGTAACAAGGTAACCTCTTACAATAATATCACTTCAATGATAATACAAAGCACATGTACTGAATATGAGCCTTCAAGCTGTTCTTGTCTTTAGAATAAAGCCCAAATATGGGCTTCCAGCACTCTACCAGTAAAGAGAAAATCAAGATGGTGGCCAATTCTGGTCACATACAGTTAAAACTAGAAGTCCTGTCACGAACTGTGCGCTTATCTAGGCTTAATTGCGCGTAGGAATTGCGCGCAATTGTCATATCGAATGGCACCCAAAGCATGGCAGGTTCTCCTTGTTACCCATAGCAAACACAAGCAATGTTCCTGCCAATGGACCTCCGGGTTAACCGGAGGTCCATTGGCTGAAACTTTGCTTGTGCACAGGCCGCATGTGCAGAATTTGATAGCCTTGCCATCGTCATAACGCGTAGATTAACGCGCAAATCGACGTGCTATTTGTGCGCATTTCAGGACAGGACTTCTAGTCTTAACTGTATGGTCTCATATGGTATGGCACCAAAAGAGGTAACCCGATATGGTCCAGCCTTAAGTGTTTGCTATCGGTATCTGATTGGTTAAAGTAGCTTTCTGGTCAGAAAAACATAAATACGGGAACAATGATTACAATACTAATATTGTTTTCGTGGAATTTGGGGAAAAGAAATAGCTAAAATTCCTGATAATTACTGATTTCCTTAAACCATTTAGATTGTGATCTGTCCTGGTATGCAAATGAAATGTCTCTTCGCCCAGTGTTTGGTTTAACGTGACGAGAAACCGAGATCCGGGTCATTGCAACTAGGCGGACAGAATATTGAAACAGAGAATACTGTTATCGGCAACTAGGCGGACAGATATTGAGGCGAGGGTGATGTCAAAGAAATCGGTGTATTTGTTAAATTGACAATCAGTCAACGTTTAGCTATATGACAATGCGTGGGGGATGAACCCGCCTTCCGATGGACACTTTGTGGTCAATTTGATAAATGCTAAATGGTGCGATAACTGGCGTTTAAAGCGCAAGTTGTTTTGCCACGTTTTCGATTTTTCGAGGATCGAACATGGTCAGATAAAACTCACTATCGTGATAATTTCTGATCGCGGACAATGTGGGGCGACCAGAGTATACTATACTAACAATGTCAGTAGCCAAGAGTTCTGTAATACGAAGAAAACATTGTAAAGTGGCGGTCGATTAGAAATTCCACGCTCGAAAACTTCGATCGATCAAAATATTCTCCTCCTCGCGAGTTCCAACTTCCGGTTTCTGTATTTTCCTCTTATCCACTGTGCGATCACGTCATTCAGACATCCATTTAAAAAAAAATCCAACTCAAGGTAGGGAACACCCTTTCTCAACAATGGGGGGGGGGGGGGGGGGGGTTGTGAGGATCATAAAACTTCTGACAGCAATGAACGAAGCAAAACATCGCCGTGAAGACTTTTACTTCGTTAATTTCTGTCGTTAATTTTGCGGCCTCAACCGACAGCAGAAAAACGCTATCTGCGCCATAGGTCTGAGATGCATTATAATCAAGGGCGTCTTCAAGGGTGTGTTGTGACGCCCCCAAACCACCCCACCAATAATTATTGTTCTAGTCGGAACATTTTCGTCGGGATTGCAGGCTACAGTTGCAATTAGAAGTTCTGTCACAATTAGCGCAGAAAATGCTTGTAAGCTAACGCGCTCCTTACTACAGAAAAATGAAGTTGTCTGAAAAATACAAGGGCGTTTGTGCTCTTCAGTGCAAAAATATGATGCATTATTAGCGAGATCGGTAGTGAAATCACGAACTGAACCGATCAAACAGAAAGAAAAATAATATTAAAACTACAGTATGTGGACGGTGGATTACTACTAAATCGTTGTGGGGATAATTTTTTCCCTAAGTAATTATTTTCAATTTCAAAGGACAACACACAAGAGGCATTTGCAAACTTCCATCACATGGACCACCGGGTTGCACCCGGTGGTGCATGTGATGAAAGTTTGCAAGTGTTTCTTGTGCTGTTATGAACAATTACAAATACATTTCGAGTGGGGAAAATATGGCGCTATGCGATTAAGTAGTAATGCACTCTCTTCATTCTGTATATGCAGTCAAATTTTAATATTTGTTTCGTCATTACATGTACATGTATCCCAATAGACGTGTTAGGAATGATGTTAATGATCTATATTTGCTAGTATAGAACTGTGCAGAGTTGGGCATACTGTTTTTCTACAGGATTTGAGTTACGCTAATTGTGTAGTTTGATAGGGACAAAAGTGCACTTACTCAGCGCGGTGGCGCGGTGGTGTTGCGGTAACCGGTTCTCGTCAGCTCATCGAAGTTACGCAACGTCGAGCCCGGTTAGTCCTTGGATGGGTCACCGTCTGAGCGATCGATTCGGACTCCCGTGTTGTGTCCTTAGGCAAGGCACTTAACTCCGTTATCCACATGGGGGCACGATGACGCCGTGTACTAAGGCGAACTGCACATCGATGGTGCGCATGTCTTCAACCAATATAACCCTGCCTGTGCTACAGTGCGGAGTTACGATGTTGGGGAGCTGGCAGCTGCTCGTCGTTGCTCGGTGGTTCTCTCCGGATACTCCGGCTTCCTCCACCCGTCAAACTGTCACCGACGCGATATGACCTTGGCTGTTAAAGTGTCGTTAAACCTAACTAATAAATAAATAAATAAACTTACTCAGCGCGCTATTACTTCAAAATAGTGTACAATACAGTCACGAGACTTCTAGTTTTAACTGTAAGATATCAATTCTCCCTTGCTGATAATCAGTGTACTTTCTTAACCCTTTTATCTAACGAATCGCCCGCATCCGCCCGCGTAATATGCAAATTCATCAGTTGAAAAAATATTATTTTTCAAAAACTTTCAACAAATCATACCGAGCTCGTTCCAACGAGGGGACACATGATATGATTTTGTTGACATTTTTTGAAAATCTTTTAAAAATGATATTTAAAATAATAAATTCTGATATCGTTTTCGTTTTGTAAAGGGTTAAACGATTAAATTTGATACCATGACTTCTGTCACACATACAGTCGGTCGAACAAGTGGAGGGATGTAGTACCTGATTCGGTACTTCATGAAGCAGTTGACTAATATTCCAACCACATCATCAAGGCATGCCTTCGACGAAGGCATGCCTTGATGATGTAGTTGGAATACATGTATTTGTCTGTCGGGACTTCATCCGTCGGGATAAATCAAGTTTACACCTCACACACACCCACCATCCCACCCTCAAATAATCTGGCTTCTTCGCTACACCCTGGCTATAATATGTTTCTTTGAAACATTAACTTCGTGTTCAACATTGAACTAACCAATAAGTAACAAATACCTGCCATCTTATAGTAACCTCATCAAGGTTCCATTTGATGAAACTTCGTCAAATCAATATAGTCCGCAGGTGTTGGCAGGAAACTTTCTAATACGAAATGATTGGTTTGACAAACGAAATATCCGGTAAAACAAAAAATCACGCAAACTTGATCTGAAAACGCGCTTCCCATATCCTTGCGGCACTGTGAAGACTGTCAGACCGGATTTACACAAACGCGCACATGTATATGTACACACACTGCTTGTGTAACAGTTACTGTTAAACGAAAACCGTTTACAAATCCCTTTAACTTGCACACCTGTATATAACATAGATCACGTGACCTAGAGATGTCGTCTGCCTTAATTAAATATTTGGAGAGGCAGAAAATGTTTAGAAACCTTTGGGATGGATTAGGAAAGATTCGTACTTGAATAGCTGAAATTTTCGTAGATTCCCGTCCACCCCTAGCTAGCGACACAGGACATTATCTGATTTCGAATTTCACTATAATTCCGCACGCTACATTGAAACACTTATGCTATCATCCTTAGGATAAACCTTCCACTGCGCGTTTTTATTTTAATAAACAAAGGTTATTTGTTTGAGAAAAGAAGGAAATTTCCCGAAAATCTATGAATATTTAAACCGACCAATAAACAAGATAGCAGTCCGGTTGAGTCAGACTGGGACACTGGTCCGTTAAGATGACTGTATTGCCGAGTATGACTGATGCTGTTTGGTTTGAGGTTTTCGGTTGGACTTCAACGGTCCTGAAAATATCAAACTTATAAACTGCGGAGTGATTTTTGTGCGGACGGCGAGAGGCGAACGTCTGTGGGGTTAGGGCGTAACGACCTTTAGCGTAGGGTTCTGGGTTGGGTTCTTGTTGGTCACTTAGCTAAAGGATCAGAGGAAAAAGGTGATTGAACCTCACCCTGGAAGTTGATTTGTGATGTTTTTGTCTTTCTGAAGACTGTGAAACATCAGAGACTGAAATAAATTTCTGTTTTATACGTCTTTTTAACCATTTCTCAACAGGACATGACACGATTTTGTTGATAAACGTTCTTATCTATCGACTAGGGTGTATTCTTAAATCCACTCGGTTGATAGAAACGTGATACGGAGCCGTCCCACGATGTTTCCCCCAAACTTCACGTATCACATGGGCGCGGTTGTTCAGGAAAGACCTGTCGACGTGATACAGATTTATTGTCTGTTCCGGAAATTTAATTTCCCCGTTATCGCCTTCGCCATGGGATACGGCTGTGTTCGGGTAGTTACAAAACATACAATGTGAACAGGCACGGGGTAACTAATAATGACACTGATCTACATAAAATTTGAATTTCTGCCACGTTCTTTAGTCGCACAAACAGAAAAGTCCTTCACTTGCCGCCATCTTCCCAAGCCGCTATCTTCTCCAAGCCGCCACCTCACACAACTATATATCTCGCAGTGTGTCAGGAGATGGGACACTTGTCTATTTGTCAATTTATAGCAACAACGGGGTGGGGTGGGGTGAGGGTGGGGTGGGGTGGGGTGGGGTGGGGTGGGGGAGGGGCACATGTTGCAATAAATGACCAATGCTTAACAAAAACATTTTTACGATATTTTTTATTTCTAAACTCCCTGCAGTTGTTGATTACCGGTACTAGTTAAACAATATTATACGTTATTGTGACGAATTGACGGTAACATGGTCTGAGGTTTGCGGCTCGGAGCTTATGTTCAACCGAGACGCTTCGCGTTTCGGTTGAACATACGCTCCGAGCTGCAAACCTCAGACCATGTTACCGTCAGTTCATCACAATAACGTATATGTTCCAATAGACACTACCCATAGCCCAAAACCTACATCGTGAAACACTAGAGGCTTATTTACTAAACTTGTGATCGTTAAAAGTTGCCTTGTTCGTGTAGACTTTCCACCGACGGCACTGGATAAATAATCAATAAACCAGATAAACTCATTCCATCTCAGTTCCAATTGTAAATCGGTTTGTAATTTAAACAAGCCTTCATCCGGAGCACCGTCTGCTGCACGAGTGAAAAATCCAGAAAAATGAAGCGGCTTGCTAGTCACTCCGCTGGTGAAGCAATTACGCAACTGGTGACTTCATTTCAAATATTCCGCGTGGTGACGTCAGACGGTAACACTTGCCACTTCAGCCGTAAACATAGAATATACTAAGCGAGCTCTCGTCCAATCAGAGGAGGAGGATTTTAGTCTTATTGGAATATTAAAAGTTATTCTGTTTGTTGACAGGGGACATGGTCTCACGTTTCCTGCATGAACTTTATATTCAACCGAGGCGTCAGCCGAGGTTGAATATATGTTTCATGCAGGGAACGTGAAATCATGTCCCCTGTCAACAAACAGAAAAACGTATATGTCCCGTTCTTCGCTTCATTCGAATCATTTTAAAATTTATTGTTGTACAGAAAGCAGACGTTGTTTCGGTAAAGTGTTAACTTTTATCATAACAGACTGGAGTGATTTCCCTTTATTCAATGTTCACGTACGCAATCAACGGGGAGAGATGCTCTCGATTCGTTTCAGTTTATGTTACAGTAAATTAATGAAAAGAGACCTTATAATCTAATCGGTTTCATAAATAATTACCCATGTTTACATAACTAATCTTTTTGTACGTAATAACGGTACTTTTGTGTGTATTTTACTTCAGTTAAATGTATTTGTCTCAGTTGATTTCAAGTGCAAACGAGACGCTTTCCTTGACAGTGAACATAAGAATCGCTGACAGTAGACATATGCGCGTGCCCGGCGACATAAAATAAAATCAACGAGGCATTGACCAATCACTGCAAGGTATTGTGGTTGGTATCGGGACATACTTTGATATCTACTAAATAGAGGATATGGAATGAGTGTTTTTCTCATATAATATTTATGAAACGAGTCTAAGAATTTTCCGTTTTGGCGAGCCCAAACGGAAAATTCGGACGAGTTTCATAAATATTATATGAGAAAAACACTCATTTCATATTCTATTTATCATATGGCACACACACGCACAAATTAGCCACTTAGTATGACTTTTTAACCCATCACCTAACTTGAGTTGCAGACGGCACTTGGAAAAACATCCCCGTATAACTAAAATTTTCCATTTTTTGCTTCCAAAATATAGGTTATGACCCCTCATTGGAACGAGCTCGTCGAGCTCGTTCCAATGAGGGGTTATAACCTATGTTTTGGAAGCAAAACGTGAAAATATAAAAAAAAATGAATGGCGTTTTTCTTGTAGGTAAAAGATTAATACAATATAACCCACCCTAAATAGAACAGATAACGTAAATTCTCCCTACTGAAATTATGCAAATGTGACCCAGTTGTATTTTGTTTAGCCAATCAAATTGTCCAGTTTTGATATTGACCAATGAATGCTCTCAACTCTAAGGGTATCTAGATTAATAAACATTTCATGGGACTGTGCTTGAACTGACATTCTTAGCTGGAAAATAACAACTTTCTGGTAAACTATATTTTATTTGATTGCTGTTATCTCCATTATATTTTGTTATACAATTCTTATATTTATTTATTTTTTCTCTTCTCTGTTTTATCAAGTTATGTTCCATTCTTATTTACCTATGCATGAATTATGTTTAGTTTCATAACTTCCTACTGGGCAAATGTAACTAAATTTTAAACAACTTGGTATTTCATTAGTGTGAACAAGACCATCTTATCACTGCTAAGCAACTTACTTAAGTGACATGCTGAGATTTTGGTACTACTTTTGTGTCAACAGATTGGCATCTGAAGTGTTACTGAAGTATTCCAGCTCAGTAATTGTTTATCTTCTGCTTTTGAGTTTCTAAATTTCTATCATTTAGTTTACTTTTCTATATAACTTCATTTATTTATTTTTTGGGGAATTCAATATTATTAATTTTTTTTATATCCATTTTCAGTGATTTGGGGGAGATAATGCACTGATCGAATTACCATTTGAGTATTGTTGTGAAAGAATGGATGATTTCTAGTAAATATTATTTACTTGGTCGATTAAGTGTGTGAATAGCGCATAGCGTTACACTGTAGTTTCATATTAATTGTCTTTCATTATTATATCATTTAAGAATTCTAATGAGTGAAAGAAAATTATTGAAATATTTAGATCAGCCCTCAGAAAAATCACCAAATAAAGATGCTGCAATAGTTCTGATTTCCACGAGTAAGGGTAAACACCTCCAGAGACAATTAGACTCTGTTACAAATCACGTCCAGGTTATTTGGTGGTATAAGAGTGGAGCAACAACAAGAGAACAATTAGGATTCACTGGTTCTTTTTATAAAAATCAGAATCACATTGTTTATTGCGAACCTCCTTTAATGCAGCAACTTCAGCTGTAAGTTTTTGACCATAGTTTTAAGTTCTGAAATATCATCAGGGCTTGCAACCTGCACTTGATTTGCAGGGGGGAGAGTGTGGACGGCTCAGAAATTGATGCTTTCCATGAAATGTAAGCATAAGTATGCTATACATTAATAGTACGAATATACTTTTAATTTGTGTTTTATGCCAACTATTGTTTGCATGCAGATTTACTAAACATTCTGTCACTTCATACACACACAAATTCCCTGCGCCTGTTGTGCAACTGTATTGTAGAGAAATGTGTGGTTTAGTAAATTTATCGATTAGTTACCATACACTTATTATGCTTAACATGAGCTACAGGTAATATAATTCAAGAAACCTCGGATATGTCTGAACATGAGTAAACAAACTAAAATTGTTATTAATTGAGGTTTAGTCTTTACTTTTAACCCTTTACCCAACGAATTGGCCACATCCGCCTGCGAAATATACAAATTCAGCAGCAGACAAATTCTATTTTTCAAAAGATTTCACCCAAACCATACCATGTGACCCCTCTTTGGAACGAGCTCGTCGAGCTCGTTCCAACGAAGGTTCACATAATATGGTTTGGGTGAATTTTTTTGAATTTTTTTTTAAAAATGATATTTAAAATAATAAATTTTGATAACGTCTGTGTTGGATAAAGGGTTAACAATTTTACTAAAGTACGAAAAGATGAGTGTTCATCAATCATGTCTCTTTGTGAAACAGTTTTGGTCAGTAAAATCACATATTGATAGGTATTTCTTGATTTCATGTTATTTAGAGAAGAATTATAACGTTTTTATAACGATTATGTCAGGTTTATTTTGAATACTTTATTCAATTTTAAAAGCAAAATCCTGTAAATCTAGAATTATTTCATCAAGATAAAAACAGGAGAACATGGTATTAATACGTCAGAAATCTGATTCTTTATCTTTTTCTGGCAAGAACTGTTTTCTTTCCAAATCTGACAAACATCAAAACTTCAGAAATCAGTTTGGGAATGTAAATGGACTTATCCGAAAAACAAATAATAAAAAAATTTCCAAACTGAATGATAATGATTTTATAAACCAGCTTACCCCCATATCATTTTCTTACAAGATATACACATTGGAAATAAAAAAAATAGTTAGTTTACCCAACTATAAATGCATTCTCCAATGTAGATACAAAGATACCAGCAGGCTAAGAGGAGGTATAGCGTTGTTCATTAAGCACTCTATTGCCAAGGGAGTGAAAATAATTGAAGCTTCATTGAGTGATACGATTCAAAATGGACAAAGATCTATACTTATGCTCCACATATATTTCTATCATGATTACCTACCCTACTATATATAAAAGGCCTAATACATAAATTTTAGCTTCACACAAAAACCGTGGTAAACACGTCAGCAATGGGAGTTCAATAGTTAAAATTTACACCTACAGTGTCTATAAAGCAGTTGAAGATGTCACATCATTCATGGTAAATACCGCCTTAAAAATTAGCACTAAAACAAGGGTGCGTAAAAATTACTCAAAAGTCAAACAAAATAAAAAAGGTCCCAAACAAAAGAGGAACAAAACGTGGTTCGATAATGATTGCAGAAGCCAGTATAGAAATCTTAGACATTTGAGTCGACAATTGGAATCACAACCTACATACACTCTAAAAATTAAAGTGTTAAAACTGACACTTTCAAAGTGTTAAACCCATTCTAACTCTTACGGTTTGATTTTAACACTCAAAGTGCAATGCTTTAAGCACTTAGACATTACAATCGTCAGACATCTGAAACTTGAATGGATGGCACTTCCCATGTGTCTAGCATTGGTGGTTCTTCCAGAGTCGTCCATAATTTGATTTGCGCTTGGTGGGTACATAATTAAAAGGACACAACGCAGATGACGCGGATCAGGCTCGAGAGTTCGAGCCTGATCCGCGTCATCTGCGTTGTTTCCTTTTAAGTGTCGCGACATTACACTTGTCAAGTGGTATTATTGTAACACCTGTCAAGTTCTGGGATATCTACACTTGAACAAAGTGCTAGCTCAGCACTTAGTAAGTGTTAAATACAGCACTTCAAGTGTAGTTTTTAACACTTTAGTTTTTAGTGTGTATAAGCAATTGTGAGTGAAAGTCATGCATGAAGATAAACTCTACAAAAAGTTACGAAGAAAAAACAAAGATCATTTAGAAATAGTCTGATGAATAACATTGTATGATGCACAAATAATAGGCCTTCACAGTTTTGGGGAATTGGTCAAAAGATTAGATACAAGCAGCACGGCTGATTCTTGTGTCAATATAACACCTTAACATGGGTTGACTATTTTCAGTCACTTTTGAACCCGATTCAAATCATTGATGTCCAAATTGTTGAAGTCAATAAACCACCAATCGAAGAATGGACAAAAAATACCCAAATCTCTTGTGGAGTTGACGGAGTTAATAATGAAATGCTGAAAACAGCATGTTTATGTAAACCCCAAATATTTGTAGATGTTTTTAACGCTATCTTTAAATCTGGTCAATTTCCCAGTATTTAGAGGAGAAATCCCATGAAACTATTGTTCAAGAGTAGTGGCTTTGATAACCCATCTAATTACAGGGGTATAGCACTCTCCAGTTGTATGAGTAAACTGTTTACCAAAATGTTAAATAACAGGTTAGAGGTCTTTTTGGAGGCAAACAACCTAATTTGCAAAGAACAAATAGGGTTTAGAAAAGGGAGGGGAGTCGAACCTCTGATCACATTCGCACACTCAAAACTTTATTTTATAAATAACTCAGAAATATAGAATATACCCATTGTAGCTTGGTGTGCCAAATGTTCACCACGAGTGGTGAAGTTGTGTTAACCCTTTACCCAACGTAACGGCCAAAAGCGGCCAGCGCTATTCTCAAAAATCGCCAGTTAATTTTCATTATTTTTTAATTTTTTGTCTCAAAAACATAGGTTATGACCCCTCGTTGGAACGAGCTCGTCGAGCTCGTTCCAACGAGGGGTCATAACCTATGTTTTTGAGACAAAAAATTAAAAAAATTAGTTATTCAAGAATTTTTTTTGCAAGTGTCGTCTGCTTTTCATGTTAGGTAAAGGGTTAACCGCGAGCCTCTGGCGCGCGGTTAACACGACTTCACCACGAGTGGTAAACATTTGGTACACCAAGCTATTTTGGGTATATTCTATTTATACCATGATCGTCAGATTAATAAGAGTTTAAATGTTAAATAATCAATATTCAAGGTGCGAATCTGTTTTTGTTTACACGGGCACCGGTGGGCTGGCAATCTTATCGCCGAAACAAAATAGAAAAAGAAACGCACAAATCACGGGGCCTTTTTTCATTTTAATAACATAATAACATACTATTTCGAGTTAGATATGCTTTGTTAACTTGAGACAACGTATGTTTGTTAATTTTTGGTATCTTATGGGGTAAACTCATTTAAAAACGTAATAAATAATTGCTGGTTTCATTTCATTCTTCACGAGGCGACGATTGATAAATTTAGACAAGTTTGCATGCAAGGCGAGGTCATTTAGACAAGTTTGCATGCAAGGCGAGGTCACCAAAGGTCAACTTGGATGTAGCTCCACTGTTGGTGTAAATTTTTACTGTTGAAATCCCATTGCTGACATGTTCACCGCGGTTTGTATGTAAAGCTAAAATGTATGTCATAAGCTTTTTTTATATATAATAGAATAGGTAACTATGGTATAACGTCAGGGCATTTGTATGCGTATTTTATAGATCTGCAGAAAGCCTTCGATTTAGTAAACAGAGAGGCCCTATTTATCTAAGCTTCTGTATTATGGGATTAGTAAACCTTTTGTATCAGTTTCAAATAGTGTGTACATTGATGTACAATATTCAGTCAAACTCCCTGAAGGTAGAACACCTAACATTGTCTCTTCTGTAGGGATAAAACAAGGGTGCACCCATAGCCCGGCACTTTTTTCTTTGTATATCAGTAGTATGTCTCGGGCTTTTGGTGCCTTATTTGGGGGACCCCAGTGGGGGACCCCGGAAGTGACGTCATGTCACGTGACGTAGTGGCGCCATGTTGTGTTGTCATGGTAACCCGCGTGAGCGGCCATGTTGTGACGTCATCCCTACAGTGATACGTGGTGTTAGTGCGCATGCGCAGCGCGTGTTGTTAGGGTGACATGTGCTTCCGTCGTCCATTTTGTATACTAGAAGCCGCCATCTTGGTTTCTATGGTAGCACGTGATTGCTTTGTTACCTAAGGCCTACAATAAGACGGGGGTATGTTCGGAGGGTGTGTTCGATTGAATCGGAGTATTTTCTGGAACGACTTCCCTGGATAATTACCACAAACAACCCGACAACATGTATTATTTCGAATTCTTTCAGAATTCTCTGTTTCTATCTATATATGCAATAGTTTACGTCTACCTAGGCATGTTCCTTTATTCTTGAGTATACTCCAGTAGCATAGAAGAGCCTATTAATTGGAACAGCTTTACTTATTATTACTATATTTAACAATTTCTGGTCTATTCTTGTTAGTTCTGACCCTATTCCAAGTACTCTTGTTGTTTCATTTATCTAGATCATTTATATAAATTATAACTAACCAATCAGATTGCTTGATTTCCCATAATCTGTATGCAGGGTTATCTCCCTTCTGTATAACAAAAGACTATATCCAATGGCCATATCCCATGGAATCCCATTTTTTTGCAAAACACCTGTGGCTATGGAATCCCGTTTTTGTCGTATGAGGCCATGAGGGCTATGAAAAAGCCCTCAATGAGTCCTCATTTATTATCCCTCACACCCTCATTGAATTTTGAGGTTATGAGGACCTTGAAAAATCCCCCAATGAGGTATAATTTAGTACGACTCTTATCCTCATTTCAGTATTTAACAGGTATATCCTATGGAATCCCATTTTGGAAAACGCCTGTGACTGTGGAATCCCTTTTTGTCGTATGAGGCCATGAGGGCTATGTAAAAGCCCTCAATGAGTCCTCATTTACTATCCCTCATAGCCTCATTGAGTTTTGAGGTTATGAGGACCATTAAAAATCCCTCAATGAGCCATAATTTACTACGACTCTTAGCCTCATCTCGGTATTTGAGGATACCCATGGCCTGGTATTGTATTATTCGAGGATACCTATCGAGGATACCTTTTATAGGATACTTATCTGAGGATACTATATAGGCTGTACATATCCCTATAGGTCTCTTGCTGGCCCTTAGTACTATTAATCCACCTGATGCATTATGTTATCATATGACTGGTATAGGTAGTATGCAATGCTAGGCATAGGGGTATTGTGGGTAGGGGTGCTGCCTGGTAGTTTACAACGGTACTATAGTATGGCGGTATATACACCTATATGCCCCTGTTAGTGCTTGGTACTATTAACCAACCGATTGCTTTGTTTTATTATATGGCTGGTATATGTAGTACGTTATGGTAGACCTAGTGATATTGTGGGGGTGGGGGTAATGCTTGGTAGTTTAGAACGGTAGTATAGCGTAAGCTGTACATATCCCTGTAGGTCTCTTGCTGGCCCTTGGTACTACTGATCCACCAGGTGCTTCATATTACTGAGCGGTATTCTGGGGTGGGGTCAATGCCTGGTAATACAGAACGGCAGCAGAGTATGGTTGGTATATTCCCCTATAGATCCCATCCTAACCGTTGGTAGTATTCACCTACCAAATGCTTTGTATCATCCTGTTACTGGTAAGGTGGTACGTAATACCAGTAGTTCCTACCTTATTCCGAGTACTCTTGTTGTTTCATTTATCTAGATCATTTATATAAATTATAATTAACCAATCAGATTGCTTGATTTCCCATAATCTGTATGCAGGGTTATCTCCCTTCTGTATAATAAAAACCTATATCAATGGCAATTTCCCCGGCACCCCAATTTCGGCACCCCTTTTTTGAAAAACATATGACCTTCGGCACCCCTTTTTCTGAAATGAGGATAAGAGGGATTTTTAAAACGACCCACAATACCCCTATGCCTCGCATTGCATACTACCTATACCAGTCATAGGATAACATAATGCATCAGGTGGATTAATAGTACTAAGGGTCAGCAAGAGACCTATAGGGATATGTACAGCCTATATAGTATCCTCAGATAAGTATCCTATAAAAGGTATCCTCGATAGGTATCCTCGAATAATACAATACCAGGTCATGGGTATCCTCAAATACCGAGATGAGGCTAAGAGTCGTAGTAAATTATGCCCCATTGAGGGATTTTTAATGGTCCTCATAACCTCACAATTCAATGAGGCTATGAGGGATAGTAAATGAGGACTCATTGAGGGCTTTTACATAGCTCTCATGGCCTCATACGACAAAAAGGGATTCCACAGTCGCAGGCGTTTTCCAAAATGGGATTCCATATGATATACCTGTTAAATACTGAAATGAGGATAAGAGTCGTAGTAAATTATACCTCAATGAGGGATTTTTCAAGGTCCTCATAACCTCAAAATTCAATGAGGGTATGAGGGATAATAAATGAGGACTCATTGAGGGCTTTTACACAGCCCTCATGGCCTCATACGACAAAAAAGGGATTCCATAGCCACAGGTGTTTTGCAAAAAAATGGGATTCCATGGGATATGGCCATTGGATATAGGCTTCTGTTATACAGAAGGGAGATAACCCTGCATACAGATTATAGAAAATCAAGCAATCTGATTGGTTAATTATAATTTATATAAATGATCTAGATAAATGAAACGACAAGAGTACTCGGAATAAGGTAGGAACTACTGGTATTACGTACCACCTTACCAGTAACAGGATGATACAAAGCATTTGGTAGGTGAATACTATCAACGGTTAGGATGGGATCTATAGGGGAATATACCAACCATACTCTGCTGCCGTTCTGTATTACCAGGCATTGACCCCACCCCAGAATACCGCTCAATAATATGAAGCACCTGGTGGATCAGTAGTACCAAGGGCCATCAAGAGACCTACAGGGATATGTACAGCCTATGCTATACTACTGTTCTAAACTACCAAGCATTACCCCCACCCCCACAAAATCACTAGGTCTACCATAACGTACTACATATACGCCTGTTCTATCAACAAAAAGAAGACATTTTATCGTCAACGAAGTTTGCTAGGGGAAGCCGCTTTACTATTTCGTCCCCTGAGTTTCAATGTGTTCTCCAGTACGTGGAGAGTGTATCATCACTAAATCACCCGCAGAGTGGAGATTCCACCCGAGCAATAATTGCAAATTTGTTGCAAAGTATACCCAGCACCAGCAAAGTTTCAGCCAATGGAGCTCCGGGTGAAACCCTGAGGTCCATTGCCTGAAACATTGCTTGTGTTTTTGTCGATACATATAAAATTTGAAAGTTATAGCTTGGGTGATAACTCCACTCCGTGGGTGATTTAGTTACAACCCACTCTCCACGTACTGTATGTGCCTACCTACTGGCACATGGAACGCATCCGAACTCGGGGTACTATTTTTAGCTATCGCTAGCGATTCAAACTGAAATTTCGCTTTTTTATAAAAATTGTCCGTTAACAATTTCCGTTCCACACATATGTGCGGAACATATTTTCATTTTCCGTGTGGATCACTGTTGCTGTAGTCGTGGATTGCATAGAAAAGGCGTGTAATAAACTTTTTGTTTACGACGGACGGATTGCTACAGGTGGTTCGCCTCTTCCTCCTTTTACATTTGCCTTCACTATGTTGTTGCCATGGGTAACGTCCAAAATATTACTTTGGTTTACCCTTTGCCCAACGCAGACGATATCAAAATTTATTATTCTAAATATCATTTTTTTCAAATTTTTCCCAAAATTCCAACAAAACCATACGATGTGACTCTTACTGGACACGTTCCAATCAGGAGGCCATGTGATATGGTTTTGTTCAAATTTGTTTTTGAATAATTATTTTTCAACTGCGAAATTCGTAAATTACGCGGGCGGCTGCGGCTCATTCGTTGAGAAAAGGGTAACATTCGCGCAACTGAAGCTTCTATAAAGGACAATTTAAAAAAAAGTACAGTCAAAAAAATAAATATTTCATGTTTCACTTTAAGCATACATGGTTTTATCATGACCGCCACGTATTAAATCAAGTTTATTTTTTATTTTATGCTGCTTACTCAAGAGGACTCATACCCATGAGTTGGTTATACCACTACTAAATTTCGACTGGTTGAAATAGCAGTAGTAATATTAAAAAAGTAATAGAAATAGGAATATCGTTAGTGGTAGTCGGGAGAGGATTAGCACCAAACACGTTTGTTTCCCCCTTTATAAAACAAAAGTGAAGGAAGACATGAACTCGTGATACTATGTTTATCTGAAGTTGTAGAAGCAGTAGTAGTTAGTGGGAGCGCGGTGGCTCAGTAGGTGGCAAGCCGAGAGGTCCTCGGTTCGAATCCCACCTGCGGCAACCGCGTTGTGTCCTTGGGCAAGGCACTTCATCCCCATTGCCCGCGTGGGGGCACGATGACGCCGTGTACTAAGGCGTACTGCACGTCGATGGTCCGCATGTCTTCAACCAATCTAACCCTGCCTGTGCTGTTGTGCGGAGTTACGATGTTGGGGAGCTGGCAGCTGCTCGTCGTTACTCGGTGGTGGTGGTTCTCTCCGGGTACTCCGGCTTCCTCCACCCGTAAAACTGTCACGGTCATGATTAGCCATTGTGCAGAAATATGTGACCTTAAACATCAATAAATAATAAATAGTAGTAGTTAGTCAGTAGTAGAATAGAGCTGAAACGGTAAGGGGTTTTCTTGATCGATTAATCACGTGGATTAACCTTGGTTAACCGATTAATCACTTGTCCAAATAGATATCTGTATAACTGCCATACCGTTGATGATTTACAGCATGAACCATTTACCCTACGTAACAAACAACACCGACTAGGTCGTTCCAATGAGGGGTCATAAGCTATGTTTTTGAGACAAAAATAGAAAATTATTATTATTATACAAACATCTCCATTCAAATTTATTATGTTTTCAATTTTTGTCTCAAACACATAGCTTATGACCCCTCATTGGAACGAGCTCGTTGAGCTCGTTCCAATGAGGGGTCATCAGCTATGTTTTTGACACAAAAATAGAAAATTATTAGTAATTCATGAATTTATTTTGCAAGTATCGTCTGCTACCCGCAATGGGTAAAGGGTTAAGAATTACCATTTCCAGCTACTGATACAGTATGATGATCATGCAAGCAAACAAGTATGTCAGCAAGTAACTTACATGCTTCACTCTGTCTCATTTAATTGATGTGAGTCAGTGTGACAATGTTTGCCTGTTTTGGAGCAAGTTTGTTCCATTGTTAACCCATTAAATACAGTAGTTCAAAAGTAACGGGTAATCGATCAATTTTTTTTGGGGTCGATCAAGATGTTGATCATTGATTGATCGATTAATCGGTTAACCGTTTCAGCTCTATAGTAGAAGTTGCTCTTGTAATAATAATAATAATAATAATGATAATAATAATAATAATAATAATAATAATAATAATAATAATAATAATAATAATAATAATAATAATAATAAATAATAATAGTAATGATGATAATTATAATAATAATAATGATAAATAATAATAAATAATAATAATAATAATAATAATAATAATAATACGGGGAAAGCGTACGTTGCTGTCTTAATTAATCTTGGTAGAAACACTAGTTGTAGCTTGGTCAACCGACCTGCACAATATCCTGGTTGCACTGTCATCCTGCCATAGGACGAGACTCACGGATCTCTGTACCCGCGAGTTGTAAATAAACGAGAGGTATTCGGGTAACCAATTTGGACATTTATCATCATAGAGTTACCCATGTCACTTGAGGTACTTGAAAAGACAAGAGGGACGGATCGTGATTGACCGAATTGGAGAGGGGCGTGGATGGGGTTTGAATGTATGATATGTACCGCGGTTGTTAAAAAAACAAAGCAAAACAAACAAAAAACTTGCGGGTCCATTCGGTAACTTGCTAGTGTGATAACCACCATTCAGGCAACGAAATTCTCTTTGGGGGGTACTCGTTACTTTTTGAGGAATCTATATATACACATCCAGCATGTCCATGTGCGCTCAATCAGTGTTGTCACATTACTACATTACATTAATTCTAGTATGTGTCTATGTGCTTCGTGTGTTGTGAACACGTTGTTAACTATCACATAGTCACATCTCACAGATGTGTAGCTTCCGCACGGGCAAGATGTTGTATAGGCTGATACCGGCCTCGGTGAGAGGTGCAATCTAATTCAATCTTGGTAGGGGCAGAGGTTAGGACCAGAGATCGTAGAGAGTAGTTAGAACAAGATAGACTGTTCTAGAAATCAGGAGTAGAGCCCGTGATAGGTAGATATCGGGGATTCTGGAAGGCTCGACTGAGATAAAACAGTTTTCGAATCCTTTTGGGTAGTTGTCTGGCTATTTGTGGTAACTCTACATAGTCCCAATAAATCGAGGTAAATTATGCACTATTTATGACCCTATAGCACTACGTGCTACTATTTTAAACTCAACATGGCAAAAAAAGAAGATTCTGGGATAATCCGAGCCAAATAAACAGTTATCGGGTGGTTTTGGTGATTAGATATACTGCGCTTGAATCGAACATACACGCTAAAATACTCCCGCGTTACTGTATGACTTTCATTTACATAGTAACCACGATACATCATAGATGCCAAAAAGATGGCGTCTCCCAGTAAACAAAATGGTCTATAGAAACACCTGTAACGGGACAGGGTCCAGGGGTTCCAATATATGTCCTAACTCTTAACAAACCCTTTTGGGATGTGCCTTCCTAGACCTCCACTACCAGATTTGCAGGTTTGATGTTCTTGAACTATGGCCTCTCTAGGAATTATAGGTTGATAATATAAAGTGTAAGTCAACAGACAAGATCAGAAATTAATCAGTTGCTATGAATTTTAATTTGGTCAACAAGTATAAACAATATATAAAAAAAAATGAAATGTACATAGCACACCATGATGGCAGGAGAGTGAAGGAGCTAACTTGTGTGAACCAATATCCATTCCCAAAATTGTTTATAAATGACTGTCTGAAGTCCTTATATCTGAATGATTTTGTATTTTAATTTCAAAAGGTGGAGCTCAAAAAGATATGTATAGTTTAATTATTTTCCCAGCAAAGGGCTTCAGAAGAACATACTATACTACCATTTTCGTATCAGAATTCTAAGTCACCAATTAGGGATCATATGTACATACTATACTACCATTTTCATATCAGAATTCTAAGTTGCCAATTAGGGATCAGATACGCATACTATACTACCATTTCCGTATCAGAATTCTAAGTCACCAATTAGGGATCATATGTACATACTATACTACCATTTTCATATCAGAATTCTAAGTCGCCAATTAGGGATCAGATGCACACACTATACTACCATTTCCGTATCAGAATTCTAAGTCACCAATTAGGAGGTTAGAAGAACACACTATACTACTGTTTTATCTGAATAAGATTTAGTTTTAAAATGATGACTTAAAAGTACAAATGTATTCTACGTTTTCAATATTTCATGGATTCATTTTAGGTATTGATTGTCGGGCTTTGAATAATTCTATCTCTAAACCGAGAAAATTAATTCGGGAAACTTAATTATTATTTATTTGAGAAAACAGTCATCTACACACCCTAACTTCAGATAAAGTTACTTCGGCAAAGTCTACAAATTTCCCTACATAATTGTCAGAATTTTAAATTTTCCCATTACAAAGAACACTGACCACCCGAAATCGGACTTGTAAGTCCTTGTTAGGGAAGGTAAAGCTGTTGAACCTGTAGGTTCTTATGACTCTACCGAAGTGACTTGAAATCACCACTCGGCCCGATTATATAGTTAAATCAGCCAATAAGATTCCGAAATATTGTGTCTTGTGACAAATGTGAATTCGTGCAGAAATGAAATGAATGCCGTTTGTTGATAGGTGCTACTGACAGCTTCAAACCAATGAAATTACAGCTTTTATAAACTCTTAGGCTAACTTCGCAAAATGGTGGAAGTTTTAGGTTTTCACCAAACTTTTAATAAGGAATTTTACAAATATATATTAACAGATCTGTTATAAGGGTAAATAAAACTGAGAATTAAATGTACTGAGTCACAAATATAGCTCAGAATACTGACATGGTGAGATCATTTTTACTAATAAAAATATTGAGAGAAAAATAAACCCGAGGCAGCCGATAAACAACAATAGACATCGATTCACACAAATCGACCCCATCACACTCCAATACCTCTAACACGTTCTGCGCATACGCACAACACCACTTATTACCACGGCAGTTACGTCACATCATGGTCTCTCACGTGGACTCTTATGATAATTTACGTAACGTAGGCTAAACAAAACATCGCGACAAAATGTCGCATGAAATTCTCCAAAATGTTAATCATCTGACCTGACATACAACCAATGCCAAATTTGGGGTAGTGGCATTTATACCCACAGTATCCCAGTAACGTAACGGCAATGTAGTATGTGATATGTCGTTGTGTTCTACTTTCCCTGCAGAAAAGTTTGTTGAATGGAAGTCTACCGTTACAATTCAGGGCTTATATTTCGACGAGAATCCAAGAATTGATTCACGCAACAAAACCAGTGAGAACCCATACAGATTCTTGTGCACAACTGCTTGGATTCGCGTGAATGTCAATTTTACCCTTTAACATGGCGGCATCAAATTAACCAATAAAGGCTAACGTGACCAGAAATATCCTGACATTTTGGCAATAAAATTATACAAATATGGCTGTCATTGGAACCGGCTCAATGAGCCAGTACCAATGACATCCATATTTGAAGGGCTTTATTTGTAAATATTGTCCACATGGGGACACAATGATGCCGTATACTAAGGCGTACAGCACGTCGATGGTGCGCATGTCTTCAACCAATCTAACTCTGCCTGTGCTGCAGTGCGGAGTTACATGTTGGGGAGCTGGCAGCTGCTCGTCGTTGCTCGAGTGTTTCTCCCCGGGTACTCCGGCTTCCTCCACCCGTAAAACTGTCACCGACACGATATGACCTTGGCTGTTGTGTCGTTAAACCCTAATAAATAAATAAATAAATAAATAAATAAATAAATAAATAAATAATATTGTTGTTGTTTTTTAAATTATCAAATTTATTTAAAAATTAAAAAGCTTTGTTGGGTGAAGGGTTAACATGTGGTATTCCTTTACAACCGGGGCTCAACCATGATGGCCTAATGGGAACCTGGGATACTCATAGCAGGTATGGATTCTTGCTATCATTTTTGCGGGAATCCAAATGGATTCTCCCACATTTAGATGAAATGTGCGCCCTGAATTCTCTGCACGTTAGTACAAAGCGCCATCGTTCACTCAAATTGGCAATCGGGATGAAGTGTCTTGCCTAAGGACACAATGCAGATGATGTGGGTCAGTATGTTTTCAAGGGAAGTGTTAGCATCATCTTTGTTCAGTCAAACAAAACTGACAATCAACGCTATCGCCGGCATCAGCAACACCAACTGTTATTGTCACAGCCATCTTTATTCTCTGGAAAAAAATGATATGTTACCGTTGCATTTCCGTTTGTTTGTTTTTGCATGGGCTGAAGGTATGAGAGATATGTCGTATTGCGTCGATACGCTGCACTCATGCAAATAGTCACATTTTTCACAGACTGCTTTCTCATTCTTGCTGAAGAATCCACTGAGGTTGTTGATTTAGGACTTTTACGTATTGCTGGCTACGTAAGTGATTACAACTCCACAGTTAACTCTTCGCCTAAGACGACCTGAAGTTTGCCAAAAAGTATCTTGAATAGGCCTGACTAAATATTTTCATTTTGGATTTAGCACAAAGTTTATGACTCCTCATTGGAACGTGCTCGACGAGCTCGTTCCAATGAGGGGTCGTAAGCTATGTTTTGGCGGCAAAAAAAAAATGAAAAAAACATGAAAATAAAAATTGAACGGCAATTTCAGTGATTAACACTGGCCAGATATACCCATTATGTTACGTACAGTCGTAAGTACGGCAGTGTAGAGCCGCCAATGACATTCGGTTATTATCGTATAATTACAAAACACTAACTTGTATTTACTAGATACTAATTACAAGTTAGCTAATTGTATTTACAAGTTAAAAATTTGGAATACAAGTTAGTTAAATTGAAATTACAGGTTAGCTACACTGAAGTTACAAGATACCAACTTGTAGTTACAAGATAACTTGAAATTACAAGTTAGTCAAATTGAAATTACAGGTTACCTAGCTGAAGTTACAAGCTACTAACTTGTAATTACAAGATACTAATTATTAATTACAGATATTAATTGCAAGTTAGCCAAGTTGAAATTACAGGATAACTTGAAATTACAAGTTAGTTAAATTGAAATTACAGATTGGCTAAACTGAAGTTACAAGATCTTAACTTGTAATTACAAGATACTAACTAATAATTACAGATACTAATTGCAAGTTAGCTAAGTTGTAATTACAGGTTAACTTGAAATTACAAGTTAGTTAAACTGAAATTACAGATTAGCTAAACTGAAGTTACAAGATACTAACTTGTAATTACAAGATACTAGCTTGTAATTACAAGATACTAATTGCAAGTTTGCCAAGTTGTAATTTCAAGATACTAATTGCAAGTTAGCTAAGTTGTAATTACAAGTTAATAATTTGAAATTACAAGTTAGTTTAATTTAAATTACAGGTTCGCTAAACTGAAGTTACAAGATACTTATAATTACAAGATAGTAACCGGTAATTACAAGTTGATATCTTTTACGAGGTACTAAGTTGTAATTACAAGTTGGTATCTTGTAATTACAATTTAGTATCTGGTAAATATAATTTAATATCTTGTAAATTACAAGATAATAAGTGAAGGATCCAAGTTCATTTCGTATCTTGTTATTACAATTCAACATCTTGTAATTACAATTTAGTATCTTGTAATTATATATATATGTTAGTAGCTTGTAAATACAAGTGAGTATCTTGTAATTACAAGATAATAAGTGAAGGTCGGCAATGGCTCTACACTGTCGTACTTCAGTCATAATTGGCAAACTGTTTTTTGAGGTTACACTTCAGATGCCGTAAGGTGTATACATTTCTATTGTGTTTTAAGCCAATTACACGCAAAAAGCAATGCCAGCGTTGCGGGAGTTGTGATAAAGTTGTAATAGCATTTTTTCTTCTTAGTTATTTTGAACAAAGTGTTATACCTCAAACATTGTTTGCTTTGGAATTAAATCATATTTATTTATTTATTTATTTATTTATTTATTTATTTATTTATTTATTTATTTATTTATTTATTGGCGTTTAATGACACTTTCGACAGCTAGGATCAACTCGTGTCGGACAATTTTACGGATGGACGTATTAAATCGTAAAATCGCTTATTACATTTTTGATGTCAGGAATGGTTATGTCAAAATAATATTCTTTGTAGGTTTGTCTTTTGAAAGTGAATTTATTGTCTTTGTTTCACAGCAAGATCCACCAATAGGTTTCATACTATGTCGAAAATCCAAACTGAGAAGAGAAAGGGTATTTATTACTTGTAATATCGCGTTCTTCGCTCACGTTGCGTACAATATGTAACAGTCTTCCAAACAAAGACGTTCATCAGTAACGATGTGTTCCCTGTCCGAGCCGAGGAGAGGTGTTTGTAGTTATACTGTTTGTTAGTGACCAAATATGATATAATTATACGGTGTCAAAATTCCATATTGACACTGTATATATTCAGGGACGTGTCTGGAGGTTTCCGATTGAGGGGGGTGTAGGTTAGTGAATTTCCAACCGGGGGAGGGACTGGGAGGGGAGACCCCCCCCCCCACCCCACCCCCCCCACACTTGGAAATTCACTACCGAGAAACACATTTTGAAAATTGATTCTAGTAACTGCAATGCCAACACATTCATGATAGAATTATCAGATTATTATTATTGGGTATTATTCTGGGAATTGAATATGTGCTAAACAAATGCTCAAGCTGGGAACTTTGAGCAATTCACACTCTCCTAACATTAAATCAGATCTTATGCAGGAATGATCAATTTTCGATGTTTCATCATTTTGTAACTGTGAATGATGGAATTAACTCAGGATAACGATTTTACATGTGATTTTCTTGAAGTGCATTTCGAGCATTATTTTTTTATTACGATAAGTAAACGTACTATAGAATTATTTATTTATTTATTTATTGGTGTTTAAGGTCACATATTTCTGCACAATGGCTAACCATGACCGTGACAGTTTTACGGAGTATCCGGAGAGAACCACCGAGCAACGACGAGCAAATGTCCGCTCCCCAACATACCAATTCCACACAAGCAGGGTTAGCATTGGTTGAAGACAGGTGCACCATCGACGTACAGTACGCCTTAGTACACAGCGTCACCGTGCCCCCCACGTGGGCAATGGGGGTGAAGTGTCTTGCCCAAGGAAACAATGCGGTTGCCGCAGGTGGGATTCGAACCGAGGACCTCTCGGGTTGCAGCCTGCACCTCTACCAACTGAGCTGAGCCCCCCCCCCCCCCCCCCACCCCCACGTACTATAGAAATCTTGTACCGATTGACATCATGCATACTTATGAAGCTCGATATTGCGTACACTGTAGTTGTAAATAATAACAGTTGGATTTTTTTGTCGATTTGAATGAAACCGAGTTGGAATTTGGGATGTAAAGGAGACATCGGCATCACGAAAGAAGCACTAAAATCCAGATAGATGGAATTTTCAACTACGGTATAGTTAAAACTAGAAGTCCTGTCACGAATAGTGCGCTTATCTAGGCTTAATTGCGCGTTGGAATTGCGCGCAATTGCCATATCGAATGGCATCCAAAGCACGGCAGGTGCTCCTGGTTACTCATAGCAAACACATGCAATGTTTCTGCCAATGGACCTCCGGGTTACCCAGAGGTCCATTGGCTGAAACATTGCTTGTGCACAGGCCATATGTACAGAATATGATAGCTTTACTTGGGCCATAACGCGCACATTAACGCGCGTATCAACGTGCTATTTGTGCGCATTTCATGATAGGACTTCTAGTTTTAACTGTACTCATGACTTGCCCTCCAAATTTCCAACTATAGGAAATTCTTGCCAGGATTGGGGGTGACACCCCCTCCCCCCTGTCGTCACGTACCTATATATATTAGTTACTGACAAACGGTTCAACGAATATGTCTTAATTTTGCCTGTATACGCAATTAGCAATTGCTAATCATTCCTCATGTGATAGAATTCTTGATTAATGTGAAGCGGTTATCGCATGTAGGCCTCATTTTTGACAGGACAACAAACAAATGGGTGGTTATCCTTAACGGTGAAAAGATCTCAACACAGTGTCTATGCCGGTATGCCTATATACACGAATTACACGTGACATCTTAAATCCATTGATGTTCTCAGCAGTTTGTAAGCTCCGTGGGAACCCCGGAAAGTGAATCAATGCTTGTTTAGTATAGTAAGCATGCTCCCTTTTACTGATAAAATAGGAGCCGGCCACTAACACCTGGGACGGATGTCCTCTAAAATGGGCATTATGGGTACAAACGTTTGGCTGGACTTGGCGTTATATCCGTGTTGTGGTCACGATTGGCTATTGTGCAGAAAAATGTGACCTTAAACACCGATAAATAAATAAATAAATAAATAAATAAATAAATAAATAAATAAATACGATTTTAATCAATATGGCATGTGGAGAGGAACTCGAACACTTGTACAGGGTTCCCACTGATATCAGAAAATCAAATTTAAGCACTATTTAAGTACTGTTCATGACTCTGACCATGATTTTCAAGGACTGTTATAATTTTGACATGAACTTACATTACCATAGCAACATAAAGAATTTCAGTCTCGAGGACCTGATATCTGGATAGCCCAACTAGCCAGATATATACCGTTCCTTCAGTTCAACAAAGGAGCCATCTGCAATGCCTTGGCGCATTCAAGGGACAAAAAAGAGATCAAATAAATGTGATTCCTGGCCGATTTTGTGACATCGCAAGTATGTGGAGGTGTGTGTGTGGGGGGGGGGGGTGTATCCTAAGACGTATTTTCTCTGAGGTTATAGGTAAACTGATTTTAAGTACTTTTCAAGAGGAGTGATGGAAAATCAAGTACTTATCAAGTCTAGAAACAATTTCAAGCACTTTTCAAGGAAGGGGCCAAAATTCAAGGATTTTTTCATTTGAGTGGGAACCCTGCTGTTGCGAGAAGATTTCACCCAGGCAAGACCTCTAATCCCATAAACATGTAAATAGGACGCAGTATGTTAGGGCTCAGTAGTAGTATATCAGTGTCCAGGCGGAAGAGACGTCATATTCACATGATCAGTTTCATAGGGTTGTCATGGTAGCTCATGCGAGCGGTCATGTTGGGACGTCATTGTCATGGTGATACGTGGTATCAGCGCGAATACACAGTGCGTGGTTTCGTTTAAACATATTTTATTTGCTTCCGTTGTTCATTTTGTTTATCGGAGTTCACCATCTTGGTGTCTAGGGTGTTACGTGGTTTTCGGGGCCTGGAACAAATCCAATAGGACCGGGGTGTCTTCTGGAATTGCGTTCGACTCGATGGGGGTATATCTAATGACCCAAAATGAACCCAACAACTACATTAAAGTATGTAATTTACGTGGAAGTTCAGGGAATGATGGGGTAAGAGTGGCCAGAAAAGAATCCAAGATAGGCAGTATTATCTAGAAAAACCGAGTACGGTGGGGCAGACAGAGACAATGACACAGATGAACCATGTTCAGCGTGAATGGAAAGAATAGGGTAGCCAGAACAGTTAGAAGCAGAGGTCTCTGAAAGAATCCGACTAAATAGATAGTTCCTTGTGGTAATAATCATACTCCAGTTCAATAGAACGCACATTTAGGGCCCTATCGATGCTATGTCACTACAGTTAAAACTAGAAGTCCTGTCACGAATTGTGCGCTTATCTAGGCTTAATTTCGCGTTGGAATTGCGCGCAATTGCCATATTGAATGGCATCCAAAGCACGGCAGGTCCTCCTGGTTACTCATAGCAAACACATGCAATGTTTCTGCCAATGGACCTCCGGGTTACCCGGAGGTCCATTGGCTGAAACATTGCTTGTGCACAGGCCATATGTACATAATTTGATAGCTTTACTTGGGCCATAACGCGCACATTAACGCGCATATCAACGTGCTATTTCTGCGCATTTCATGACAGGACTTCTAGTTTTAACTGTACGTACCACTCTTATAAAGAGGATTCTGGAAGAATCCGACTCCCAAAAGGTCCGTTTGGGGTGATTTGGGGATGTTTTGTGATTTTAAGTGTGTTGGGTCATTTTGAGTACTAAGTTGAGTCGACCCATCCCCAGAGCACACTAACACCACTTATAACCGTCACAATGACATTACAACACGGCTGACCACGCGGGGTATCGTGACAACCTTACGTTACAAAACTGATCACGTGACTATGACATAACGTCTTGGGTCATCCAAATGATGATCGTCTGGACTCTGGAATATTACTTTCGGCAAATTGACCTCAGGAATTTACCTGGAAGTCAGTTAACTGAGACATTGCTCCTTGTTCTCGTCCTGACATTGGTTGGGTTTCTCGCGAAGTCTTGGGATATATATGAAATGTATTGCCTTCTTGGAAACACCAACGTGAAGGTTTAGTTGAAGCAATGAAGTCAAATCGAACTGAAGATTATAATTTTCGTTTTCTGCTCCATACAGCGCGGAGGAAATCGAAACTCATTAACACCCAGAACACTGTGAGTGGGTTCAGAGGGTATAACGAACTCAGTGTTGGGATGCGTGATCGCCCCAATAATTTTCTTGTCGGGTTCTTTTTTTTTTTAATTATAGTCGAATTTATCGATTCGCCCTTTCTATTAATTATGTAGTTTCTTTGGAGATAAGATTGTCAACCTGGACTTATGTCACACACAGAGGTCGGTTGAACAGTGGAGGCATGTGGTACCCGACTTGGGCTGATGTATTTATTTATCAACAAATAGATTTCTAAGACCTTTCCAAGTTTTTTAAATACACGCTAAATCAGTTGGGTTAAAAGCAACCGAAAGCACCTGTGCTGAGTGAATATGAACCCAATTGGGTTCATATTCATCAGCACAGGTGATTTGGGTTGATTTTTAACCCATCTGATTTTAAAGTGTATAGTCCCGACTGATAAATATTCCATCTGCATCCTCAGTTGTAATATTTTATTTATTGGATCTTCAGCCATCACAGTTGGGAGAAGTCAGGTTTGTCCTCTCCCTAATCGGCAATCTTAGCGACGATCCTGGGGTGGATTTCCCACTTGCCTGTTTTTTTTAAACTTCTCACAAGGAGCAAACAAAGCACAATGAGGTTTCTAGCTCATGGATCACATGGTGCGACGCAGTGGTCAGTTAGCTGAATGTTTTCTTTATATTGTGTTTGATGGATAAGAAAAATGTCTGCGTGATGGGGAAAAAAAGTCTTTTTTGGCTCTACTGCGTTTGCTTCTTGCTTTGAAATGTATTTATTATTTATTTGTTGGTGTTTAAAGTCACATACTTACGCACAATGGCTAATCATGACTGTGGCAGTTTTACGAATGGGGGAAGCCGGAGTACCCAGAGAGAACCACCGAACAACGACGAGCAGCTGCCAGCTCCCTATCATCGTAACTCCGCACTACAGCACAGGCAGGGTTAGATTGGTTGAAGACGATGCGCACCATCGACGTGCAGTACGCCTTAGTACACGGCGTCATCGTGCCCCGTGGTGGACAATCGGGGTTAAGTGCCTTGCCCAATTAAACAACGCGGGAGTCCGAATCGATCGCTCAGACGGTAACCCATCCGAGGACTAACCGGGCTCGACGTTGTTAAAGTTCGGTGATCTGTCGAGAACCGGTCACCGCAACGTCACCGCGCCCCTCTTGCTTTGAAAAGTAGTGGGGGTAGTCGTAAAAGGAGGCCAAGCCGTTTTTCGTGGTTAGGGAATCTTGTTTGTACAGTACCGTGGAAAGGCCAAATCCACGCTTGGGAAATATCCACGCATGCGTTAACAGTAAGTCTCCGACACAAAACAATGGAATCGCCCTCAAACTTTCAGTGAATGAAGTATTGTGTACAACCCTGTACTTCTTTCACCGAATATTTTTCTGAAAACTACTGACTATTGATTGACAAAAAGTACCCACTGCCCACACTACCCAGGCGTGGATTTTGACCATTCCACGGCGTGTATACTGTAGATGTCGATTCAGTGGCGGCGCCAGAGTTACAGAACTGAGGGGGTGGGGTGCAGTTGGGGTATTGCCCGCCCGCGTAGCGGCGGCCTCGACGCATAGCGCAGAGCCGGGGTGGGGTTTCTGGAGGGGTGTCCCCTCCCTAAGTTGAGAAATTTTTTAAAACTTACGTTGTAAATGGTTGTTCTCTGGAGCATTCTCAGACAATTAAATTAAAACAGTTTTATCCTTTTGCAACTTATTGGTTAGGTCTTTCAGTTATAGAAAACGTCTTACATGGTGACATTTTAACGGAAGAACGCTGTTGTAAAGTGCGAGCACAAAAGCACCAAACGACACTCCTCGAATACTCTTAAGCGGTATGTTTCAGAACGTTTGAGCGCGGCACGCCTTGTTGCACTTTGGTCCCTCGACTCTTGTTTGTTTGCAGTTAATGTGTGTGTGTGTGGGGGGAGGGGGGGGGGGGGGCACACACAAACATAATTTAAAAACTTCTCTGATTTAGTGCACTTGGGAATATGGAATTAAGCATACCCACCATTACACCGCAACGTTCAATACAAAAAGTTAAAATGATAGTATTTTTTACTACGCTTGGCGAAAAAAGTGGAGGGGTAAGCACCCCTCCCCATACCTACCCCCCCCCCCCCCCCCATGGCGCCGCCACTGTGTCGATTATTGTTTTTAGTATCATAGACTGACGATTGTCGTCGGTATGCAGAGTCTCCAAACGCGGACACATTTTAGAGATATTTCTCTCAAGAGATTTTATCATTGGGGAGGATACTAGTGGCCTAGATGCTATCAAGTGGCTCCGACAAAGCGTCCCTTGAGTTCCGATGTGTTCTATGTGCCAGTAGGCACATAGAACACATTGAAACTCAGGGGACGATTAGAGTTGTTCCGATGAGGGGGGGGGGGGGTATTTAGAGGGTGGAAAATGCAGTACTGTAGTGTTCAAGAAGTTCTGTACCCTCCCCATCTTCTGTGCGTTTCAAAACATACATCTCCAAGCCGTTGTCTGGTGGCGAGTCTGCTCAGTCAAAATCCGCGCAGGTGAGTCTGATTTAGAACACCGCATTGACAAAACGTGGAAAAATTGTTTGTGGAACATGTGAAGTTAGAACAGTGTACACTTTGTGTTATATAAACAAAAGGACGGGCGGTGGTGTGTGAGTCTGCAACGGTGTTTAAACGTCCATGTTTATGAAAGGTGTTACATTTAAGGTGACAGCGGTAAAGTTTCAGACTTAAATGTGGTTACAAAACCAGACGAACAGGTCGAGAGTTAACCGCAAGAAAAAGTTTCTCGTTTTCATTCGCTAGAATTTCGTGAGCCAACATTTCTTGGCAAGCTATCGTCGAGGGGATTTTCAAACAATTCATGTCATGGTCTTTCGTCATTAGTAAACGAGAATCGAATTTATTGTTAAATTTGCTGTTAATCTACTGTTTACTTCGACTGGCGTTGTAAGTAAATACAATTTAGACATTCAAAGTACATGTACACTTACGTACGCTCAAACACACTGACTGCTATAGTTTATAACCCTTTCCAAGTTCTAACGACGTTTGTTTTTGAAATTTCTCCTAAATCTTGTCGAATTATCATCAGACGTAATCTTCTATGAAATTAAACTATTCATACAAATATATTTATTTATTTATTTATTTATTGGTGTTTAAGGTCGCATACTTATGCACAATGGCTAATCGTGACCGTGACAGTTTTACGGGTGGAGGAAGCCGGAGTACCCGGAGAGAACCACCGAGCAACGACGAGCAGCTGTCAGCTCTCCAACATCGTAACTCTGAACTCTGCACCGCAGCACAGGCAGGGTTAGATTGGTTGAAGACATGCGCACCATCGACGTGCAGTACGCCTCAGTACACAGCGTCATCGTGCCCCCATGTAGGCAATCGGGGTGAAGTGTCTTGACCAAGGACACAACGCGGTTGCCGCAGGTGGGATTCGAACCGAGGACCTCTCGGCTTGCAGCCTGCACCTCTACCAACTGAGCCACCGCGCCCCCATTCATACAAATAGTCATTTGTGTGCCGTGTGTGGGTATGTTTGAGTTTTTTTTAACTTTCAACAGCCAGGATCGCCTCGTGTATGGACAGTTTTAATGTGGAGGATGCAGGAGTACCCATAGAGAACTACCGAGCAACGATGGGCAACTAATGTCCGTCCGTCGTGCACTCGTCATTTATCACGGGTGGGCAATATTTCTACGGACGCAGTAATATTAGATTTAACGCACTTATTATAGAAATAATCATAAAAATTTAATTAATGAAGCACCGATGTGACAGGAATGATAGTCCGTAGAAATATTAGTCCCTCTGGACTATTATTCCGCGGAATTATAGTCGTAGGTCTAACATTTCTAGGAATAGTAGTCCGCCGGACTACTATTCCTAGAAATGTTAGACCTTGGACTATAATTCCGCGGAATAATAGTCCAGAGGGAATAACGTTCCTACGGACTATCATTCCTGTCACACCGGGTACAACCCGGTGCTTCATTAATTAAAATTTTGCTGATGATTATTTTTGTTACCTGCTAAATGCATGCGTGGACATCACTGCCCACACGTGGATTACGACCAGTCCACAGCGACTGTACTTTATCACTCCCCAACGTACTAACTCCGCACAAGCAGGGGTTAGCATTGGTTGAAGACAAGTGCGCCACCTACGTACAGTACGCTTTAGTGCAGAGCGACATCGTGCTCCCACGTGGGCAGACGGGATTAAGTGCCCTGCCCAAGAACACAACGCAGTTACCCCTGACAGGGATCGAATCGTGGACCTTTCGATCTGAAGTCCCATCCCGTAATCCATGGCGCACCCTAACGGGTGTTAACACCAGCAAAACTGAAAAAGGAGTTGATTTACGCTGCAAAAGTTTTGTTAGAACGTCTATGGAACGGATTTGAAATTGTTGAAAATTTGATACGATTCGAAATTATCAACGAATATTCGATACGAAATTCGATTCGAGTCAAAACGTGGAATTCGCAGGGACCTAACACATAGAGGATATCTACGCCGTTTTAGTGAATATGCGCTCATGAAAAATATAACTTTCAGTTCCACACTCATGAGATAATTCCAGATATTCACTAAAGTAGCGTAGATTTTCTTTTTTTATATGCTACGTGACATTTTACTGCGCAATATTCAACCCAATTCGACTGCGAACAGTTTCAAGACAACAACAAAGATCTGCTATCGTTCCTCCGAGTGACGTTAAAGGCGACGTCATGCGCCGAAGCGTGTGAACCTGAAAGTATTATTTTTCACTCGCGCAAGCGGTCGTGAAAAGTAAAACTTTCAGGTCCACACTCATGAGATTGATTGATTGATCAATCAATCAATCAATGAGATAAATAGAGAGAACGTGATGTGTTTTGAATCTGTGGGTGTTTTACATAATAAGTTGGAATGGCGTAGTCATATTTCGCGAGAGCCGTAGGCTTGAGGGAAATATGACTACGTCATTCCAACTCATTATGTAAAACACCCACCGATTCAAACACACATCGCGTTCTGTGTTTATTACACATCCCATGGATTACAATTCACTTAAACAAACAAATTTTAATTCCGATGTTTAAACCCAAAGGTGAAGAGCCCGTTTGTTTTGTTTGAAGCTGTACCGGTCAAATGGATCGATAAAAAAATCAAAACAACCTCAGGCCGCACGTTGAAAATATTTATTGGTCTACCCCACACATTTACTGAACAGCCATCCAAAATAATGACGTTATGACGTATCATGTCCCTGGCCGGGTTCAAAGGGTTAACCTTTTGCGGCGCTTTCGACAGTCAGGGTCACCCGGTGTCGGACAGTTTTACAGATGGGGGAAGCCAGAACACCCGGAGGGAACCATCGAGCTTTGGCCTTGCCCAAGCATACAAAAAAGTTGTCGGTGGTCAGCTTCGACTCGTGGAACTTTCGGTTTAAAGTTCAATGCTCTGACCACTGAACCATGGCGCTCCCAGTTCGTGTCAGTGTGTTGGTTGGAATGAGTATGGTGGCATTTAGATGAAAAACATAGCTTGTGACCCCCCTAGTTCGAACGAGCTCGTTCCAACGATGGATCATCAGCTTTAGTTTTGCGGCAAAAATTGAAAAAATAATAAAATTTCAAGGACGATTTTTGTGAATAGCGCTGGGCGTTTTGACCGGCGCGTACGATAAAATGCTGAAGGACTTACAGTCCAGGCACTGGTTATCGCCCATGTTAAGTGAAATCACGTGGGCGCGGTGGCTCAGTAGGTAGAGGTGCAGGCTGCAAGGTCCTCGGTTCGAATCCCATATGCGGCAACCGCGTTGTGTCCTTTGGCAAGACACTTCACCCCATTGCCCACGTGGGGGCACGGTGGCGTTGTGTACTAAGGCGTACTGCACGTCGATGGTGCACTTGTCTCCAACCAATGCTAACCCTCGTTGTGTGGAGTTGGTATGTTGGGGAACCGACAGTTGCTCGCCGTTGCTCGGTGGTTCTCTCCCGGTACTCCGGCTTTCTCCACCCGTAAAACTGTCGTGGTCATGATTAGCCATTTTGCATAAATATGTGACAAAAAACGCCAATTAGATTTCCGGGGCGTTAGCGAAAAATAGTACCACTCAAATTGCCCCCACTCGATGCGGTACCTCATCCCTATCCATGAGAAGGTGAAGCTGTAAGAGCTTTCACTTCACCAAACGTTCTAGTGTTTAGCCAGAATAGTATCGGCTTTCTAATCTTGCCACTTATTTTTGGTCAATAATAACTATAAAATGTTGTAAATATTCAATTTGTATTGCCACAAAAAGTGGGTACATTAGGCCTCACAAAGTAGATCTTCTGTTTCTCGGGCCATTTTGGGTAAAATTGCATGCAGCGGGCGTTTTTGATTTTATATTTGTCATTATTTCTTTTCCATCAGAAGTTCATGTTCTTGGTTTGTTTTATGTTTTAAGCCTCGTAATCTACGGAATAGAATGGGTGGTGGTGCATTTCGTCCCTTGGGTGCAAGAAGGTTTTGTAATGCTAAAGCATTACAAAGACTTGTTGCACTCAAGGGACCAATTGATCAATTTTTATTTTACGCTAAACGATAGATTATCGAAAAAATTGCGGAACGATAGAAATCGTATCCCCCACTGTGAAGATATAGGCATTTTCACTTTCTCAGTATCAATCAAAATGGCGGCTTTCAAAGCATCACTTCAGGGTGAATACGAGTCAAATTATCACTGGAAATGATCAATTTGTTTTCAAACCGTATAATGAAAAGAAAATCTAGCGTTTTTGAGTGGATACCGATCATTTCCAGCAATAATTCAACTCCCTGAATTGATGCATGAAAGCCGCCCGCTGAATCAGATCGCAAGGCGCTACCAGTTCCGAGTATCGATCAAATCACTTCCGCGTATCAATGCGCATCAGCTGTTTACTTTCATGCATCAATTCAAGGTTGAAACGAGTGGAATTATCGATAGGAATGATCAGATTCTTATAAAATGCGTATAATAGAAATAAAATCTAGTGTTTTTGAGTGGATACAAGCGCGAGCGAAAATAACCATTTGTCTCGGTCACGGGTGAGATAATTTTCGGTATCCACTCAAAAACACTAGATATCCTCATTTATTAACTTGGGTAAAATATCAGATAAAAATAATTTAATTTCTTAATTTTTTAAAAAGTTATAAAAAGAGAGCATGCGGCAGCCAAAATGACCATGCAGGAAAGCCTGAGAAACAGATGTTCAACTTTTTAGGCCTAATATGCTGTAAACATTCAATTTGAAAAGGGGAACATTACAAAAATATTCATTGTCCACAGACATCAAAGTGTACTCTTTAACCCTTTACCCAAAGTAACGGCCAAAACCGGCCAGCGCTATTCTCAAAAATCGTCAGTTAATTTTCATTATTTTTTCATTTTTTGTCTCAAAAACATAGATTATGACCCCTCATTGGAACGAGCTCGTTCCGATGAGGGGTCATAACCTATGTTTTTGAGACAAAAAATGAAAAAAATTGATTGTTCAAGAATGTTTTTTGCAAGTGTCGTCTGCTTTTCATGTTAGGTAAAGGGTTAAAAAGTGATCGGCAACTGCGTGGCGTCTGGAACTTAAAAACCTTCGAGATTTTGTTTGTTGAGCATTGCATTGTTTATTTATATAAACTCCCACCCCCTTCCGGATGGCGACGGTGGAGACACTTTTCAATATGTGACCAATGAGCGTTCCAGTAATCCATTTGTATAGAGATGAATGAGTGGGGAACTCATCTGCCATACGAATCGATTCTACTTACGTGGATCAGAAAGTGTTAAACTGAAATACATACTCAAATAAAGTTTCCCGAAACGTGAGTTACTGAGGGCGGGCCTACTGAAACAAAAGGAAATTAGTTGTGTCGGTTTAAATCTGCGCACTTTCTCTTCCGTCTCATAATCCCAGGAAGAAATCTTCAAATCCTGAAGTAGTTTTCTGAAGGTTCAGTTTCTTTACAATGAGTTTCAGGTGGTGACAGTACGACATTGAATAAAAATGGCCACAGAAACGAAATCTCCCATCAAGAGCCTTTGCCCAAATTTCTGGTCAATCTCTGCCATGACAAATCGTTTTGATTATTTGATGGGGATAAACGACACTCTCAATGTTCAGCCAGTGTCACGTCGTGTCTGGCAATTTTACAAATGGGGGGGGGGGGGGGGGGGGGGGGGGGGGGAGCCGGAGTTTATTTATTTTGGAGGTTTAACGACGCATTCAACAGGGCCACAACGTGCAGTACGCTGTATAGTACACTGCGCCACCGCGCCCACACGTGGCCAATCTGGATAAACCCCTTACCTAACACGAAAAGCAGACGACACTTGCAAATAAAACTCTTGAATAACTAGTATTTTCATTTTTTGCGTCAAAAACATAGATTATGACCCCTCATTGGAACGAGCTCGATAAGTTCGGTCCAATGAGGGGTCATAAGCTATGTTTTTTTAGACAATAAATGAAAACATAATAAAAATTGAATGACTTTTATGAATAGCGCTAGCCGTTTGACCGTTACGTTGGGTTAAGTGTCTAGCCCAAGAACACAGCGCAGGTAGCGCAGATAGCGCAGCACGCGATTGAACCGTCGGCTTTTCAATTTAATATCCAATGCTCTAACCAACGAGCCACCGTGCCCCCTGACAAGTCGTGTGCACTTACAGGAGGGACCTAAAAAGTATCCAACTGATTTAATAAAGTGATCATATTTTCTTCGTTTCAGTTACCATTTTCCAAGTAATTTGATCCTTGCTGTAAAACAAGCATAACTCTTGAATGCACTGAGCCCAAAATGTAAGCGGAAATGTAAAATCATCACTGATTATAACACTTCGAAGCTAAAAGTTGTCCCAGCTAGCATACAACGTAGGGGGCGCAGTTGCGTTGTGGTAACCGGTTCTTGTCAGATCACAGATTCGGACTCCCGCGTTGTGTGCCTTGGGCAAGGCACTTAACCCCGATTGTCCACATGGTGGCACGATGACGCCGTGTACTAAGGCGTACTGCAGGTCGATGATGCGCATGTCTTCAACCAATCTAACCCTGCCTGTGCTGCAGTGCGGAGTTACGATGTTGGGGAGCTGGCTGCTGCTCGTCGTTCCTCAGTGGTTCTCTCAGGGTACTCCGGCTTCCTCCACCCGTAAAATTATCACCGACACCATATGACCTTGGTTGTTAAAGTGTCGTCAAACCTTAATAAATAAATAGCATACAACGTAACCGCCGCATTGTTAGTTATGGAGCGGTTGTGCCGAACTACAGCGTGTCAACGACAAGTTTACAACGTTAAATACGAAGTTGTTGAAAGTTGTGTTGCCGCAACGTTTTCACGGCGTTTCCACGGCGTCAAGTAAAAAGTTGTTGTTGCCCTTGAGAACCTAATTTCCGTCTCAATTTGTCCCTTTTTCTGCAATAAAACAGGCCCCAACATGATATCACTGGAGAGACATCGAAGTTACATTCAAGTGCCCCAGCAGTTGTTTCTAGACAAGTCTGGGCTACCTATATAAGCAGCCAAGACTTGTCTAGAAACTGCAAAGTCGCTATAGGGTGGCTGCAGCGGCAAGTAAGAGGTTGTTAAATGTTATAAGATGGTTGTGTTTCCCGCAACGGTCTAATAGCAGTGCACAACGCTAAATATGAAGTTGCTAAACGGCTGTGTTGCCACCACCAGAATCAGAAAGAAACTGCTTTCTATGGTTGGCACAATGTTTTCATGACGTGACTACAACCTTATGTAATAGGTTGCTGACCTGATGTTTATTGCCAACGTAATGAAAAACGTTGTCACTACCCCACATGGAGTCCACAATTGCACTGTCAGTCAATGTTGTAGAAAAAGAAATCGCAACGTTTCCACCACAGTGTATAAGCTGGAGTGTTGTATTCAATGGAAGCATTTTTTACTTTCGACACTAATAATTAAATTATTCTACGTTGTTTTGGGTTACTAATTAATATCCCAGAATTTATCAATCATATCCATTCGAACTTTTGTAATTTTTAACGCCGATAAAAATATTCTATCGTGTATTTTTTCTTCCCTGTCAGTCAATTAACATAGATGACGGTCGATCGTAGAGTGTGAGGAATGTCACCGTCAAAACATCGAAGTTTGTCCGATTTCCCTTAAATTTTTGAGCTAGAAATTCCACTTACGGAATCCCTCCTATCGTCTGCCTATGCTTGTAAATTCCTTTTTCACAGCATGAGGGCCTGGTGGATATGAGAGATACCTCATACACAGATACATACAGTTAAAACTAGAAGTCCTGTCACGAATAGTGCGCTTATATGGGCTTAATTGCGCGTTGGAATTGCGCGCAATTGTCATATCGAATGGCATCCAAAGCACGGCAGGTTCTCTTGGTTACTCAAAGCAAACACATGCAATGTTTCTGCCAATGGACCTCCGGGTTACCCGGAGGTCCATTGGCTGAAACATTGCTTGTGCACAGGCCATATGTACATAATTTGATAGCTTTACTTGGGCCATAACGCATACATTAACGCGCATATCAACGTGCTATTTGTGCACATTTCATGACAGGACTTCTAGTTTTAACTGTATATCTGGGTACTGATCGGCCATATTCCGCGGACGCCCACCCATAGAATTCCTTACTACGCTCGACTATTTAATTCTCAGACATTTAGCCTTTATCGTCGCCTGAGTGCTAGAATGTCCTATGTCCCCTATGGAACTATATATTATCTCCCCTATGGGACTACATATTACCTCCCCTATGGGATATCGGACATTCCAGCAGTCAGGCAACGTTATATCAAACAATAGCGTAACAATGGTCGAGGCTTAGGTAAACTTCGATAAATGGAGTGATCTGATAACTTTTTAAGACTTGGCTGGGGCAGAGATTGGGACATGGTCAAAAATACCTAAGACTAAATGCAACAGAACACTAAGGTGAGGGCAACCCGGTATAGATAAGAATATGACCTGGCATAGGAAGAACCGGACTATTCTTTGAGAATCCGAGCCAGATAAACAGCTTGTATGGACGTTTTGGAGTCCCTTTGGATAGTTGTATGTAGTTTTCGGGTTGTTTCTGGAGATTCACAACACTATTCACTATACTTCCATATAATCGAACATACTCTCCGAACACAGCCCGCACTATTTAAGGCACTTGGCACTACCTACTCCCCAAAATGGCAACCTCGTCGAGTCTATTTCGTATCCAATAATTAGATATTCTCCCCACAGCCCCACACTATTTAGACCCATTAGCACTGTGGGCTATTAATACCAATCGAGTTCAATCCAAATTGGTCATTTTGGCCATTGTCGGGTCTTATCTGGTTATTTGATATTGCTCTGTCCAATTGAACATACCCTATGAACACACTCCAAATGCATTAGTATTCGACCACATAGTAACCACGTGCCGCCACAGACACCAAGGTGGGATCGCGGTGGCTCGATGGTTACGGACTCGAAATCGAAAGGTCCACGGTTCGATCCTCGCCAGGGGAAACTGCATTGTGTCCTTGGGCAAAGTACCTAATCCCGATTGTTCACGCGGGGGGCACGATGGCGCTGTGTACTAGGGCGTATGGTACGTCGATGGTGCAGTTGTCTACAACCAATGCTAACCCTGCTTGTGTGAAGTTAGTACGTTGGGGAGTCTGACTGTTGCTCGCCGTAGCTCGGTGGTTCTCTTCGGCTTCCTCCACCAGTAAGCTGTCCCACACGAGGTGCCCCTGACTGCAGAAATTGTCGTTAAATCCCAATAAATAAATAGACACTAAGGTGGCGGCCAACAGTGAACAAAATGCACGACGGTAACACGTGTCTCCCCCAACAACACGAGCTGTGAATGCGCACTGTGCCAAATATTAGCATGGTAATTACGCCATAGTGTGGCCGCTCACCAAAGCTACCGCAACAACCAACAAAACGTGACTGGCCATGTGACTGATGACATAACTTACCCACCATCTTTTTCCTGCGCCAACATATACACCTGAAAGATGCGAGACATATTACTTCCGCAAGATATATTCGCTACACAGTTTATTGACATATATTATGGTGCATACGTTCTCAGTTTATTCTATGCAGGTGTCGTACTTCGCTCTCACTCAATATTGGATTAACCAACACAAGCCGCATGTACCATATTAGGTCACTAGTCATGTAATTGATGACATCACTTTCCCTCCATCTTTTTCTTCAGCCAACCTAGACCTGAAAGTTGTGAGACATATTACTTCCGCAAGATATATTCGCTACAGTTTGTTATTGATGTATTATGGAGTATACGCGCTCAGTTTATTCCATAGTGGTGTCGAGCTTACGCTCTCGTCCAATGTTGGATTAACTGACACACGCTGTATACACCATGTTGGGTTCCTGGGCATGTGATTGATGACATCACTTTCCTTCCACCCTTTTCCTCCGCCAACAAGGTTGAAAGATGCGAGACATATTACTTCCTCAAGATAGATTCGTTACAGTTTGTCATTGACATGTTATGGAGTATACACTCTCAGTTTATTCCCTAGTGATGTCGAGCTTACGCTCTTGGGCAATATTGAATTAATCGACACGCGCTGCCTATACTAATTTTGGTCAATAATAGTCTGAAAAACGAATGATATTCTAATAAAAGTCGCGTTCAATACGTGATGAAAGACACCGACGAACAATTCACAATAATTGCAGACGCACAGCCAGGTATCTACATTATACTGGGGTTCGTGGCTCGCTCTCAGATCTTTGAGGGGCTCTAGACATTTTTATGCTCCGGCTTAACACGAAGATAAAAATCTTAAGAATGTGGTGTCTCTCTCGAGGCGACGGAGGGGTATTTTTGTATTTAAAGATAGCTTTATTTGAGGACCTTTCGTCCCCTAAATTCCAATGTGTTCTATGTGCCAGTAGGCACATAGAACACATTGGAATTCAGGGAACGATTTGGAGGTTCGAAAGAACATCAGTTTATACCAAGCCTGTTTTGACACCTGTAATTTCATTAACTGACACCCTGTGCAGATCGTAGAATTCCGGATTTTTATGACAGGACTGTGTGGATTTTAAGGGGTAGGCTTACCCTCCGCTAGCTAGCCTACGCCACTAAATAAATGTCATTTGCATGTTATTACGTTTTCAATATCTGCCCCCTCCCCTTCCAAAAAAACCCCCAGCTACTGGTTCCTAGTTGGGCGATGTTTATTTGTTTATTGGTGTTTAAGGTCACATACTTATGCACAATGGCTAATCGTGACCGTGACAGTTTTAAGGGTGGAGGAAGCCGGAGTACTCGGAGAGAACCACCGAACATCGACGAGCAACTGTAGTTGGGCGATTAAATATTTTTTGAGTCAAATAAGAAGCTGTTTTATTACTTTTCAAAGTGTGATTTACTGGGATTTCCGGGTTTGATTTTCAACGATAACTTCACAAGTGAAATATATGAAATCAACAATTGTGTCATGTATCCATGCGCGCAAACGAAAACGCTTTGCCGTAGGTGTAATGGGGACTTCATTGTTTGTCGTTTTTTTTGTTTCTTTTTTTTTTTTTTTTTTGCTTTTTTTAACCCTTTACCTAACATGAAAAGCAGACGACACTTGCAAAGAAATTTTTGAATAACTATTATTTTCATTTTTTTTTTTGTCTCAAAAACATAGGTTATGACCCCATATTGGAACGAGCTAGCCGTTTTGGACCGTTACGTTAGGTAAAGGGTTAAATGAGATAATTATCTTAATAATGAAAAGTAATAAACAGAGTAATCGCTTGACTGGATTGGTTACGTAAAATAATTCATTCGAGGCGAGGGACTATATTGTAAAACACTCGTGCGCATTGTACAACGTCCCTCACCTCTCATGAATTATTTCACGTAACCAGTCCAGTCAAGCGATTACTCTCTGTTTAATCATTGCAGATTTTGTTGGGAAGTTGCGTCTACTTGCACTAGGATGCATAGAGTAAACATCATAGCATGTTTACAAAAAAAATATATTGTTCAAACGAAAGGATTTGGGAGTTTTATTTAGTTTCTTACAATTTGTCATTGAGCAATGTATATTTATGCGCTAATTATTTCCGATGAAACTGAACGCTGTTTCACCACCATACTGTTGTTATGTCGTTTCTTCTTTGCTTTGTATAACATTAGAAGAAAAAAACAACTTCACTTTGGAAGAGAATCTCACAGAAAAACATTGAAACAGGACGTGATTTTGAAACAGTTTCGTCGCCCGTGTAGAAGACAGTGGAGGAGGAAACTGCGCTCGTGGGCAGAGTTTCTATCTTTTTCAAGTCATATATCCTCCCCCACCCCACCCCCACCCACCGCGATTCGTGAATAAAAAAACCGTGGAGGGGTATAATAAACATACTTTTATTATCTGCATTGTTACACCGCGATTGTTGTGTGTAATCAACGTTACCCGATAAAATACAGTCATTGAGAAATGTGTTAGGAAAACCATGCGTAGAGTCCGGTCTTCGTCATTTAAGAACGCATCTGATCGGACGTTACGCATCATTGGGTATTGGTGACGCAGGGGGTTGCAAGGGCCAATAAAATGCTAATGTGAACCAATGAAATACTTACACTTGCAACAACAGTATCATGAAAGAAAGTAAACAATATGCCGAAAGGTGATATTTTGCTTTAAAAATCCAAGCTTCATTCACTTTACCCAAGTTTAATCACAGTATAAGTACAGAACACATCTCAGGTGGACTACGGGTGGTAGGAATCAACCAGCTTGAAGGGTTTTCCATATATTTCACGAGCGTCGCATAACTGAAAAATTCCATCTCGTGTCGTTGATTTCTGCTCCTCCCCCCCCCCCCCACCCCCGTACTGCACCCTCGTTATGTTATATCTTTTTTTTCTAATCATTTGTCTAGCACGAGTAGCAGACGATAGTTTGCAAAAAATCTTCAGTAACTAGAATTTTCATTTTTCGCTTCCAAAAAACAGCGTTTGACTCTTGTTGGGACGAGCTCAGGGTGTTCGTTCCAGTTATGGGCTATAAGGTATGCTTTGGAGCCAAAAACTGAAAAACATACGCTGACACTTTTTTTGACTTTCACATTTAATTCGTGGTGGTGTGATGGGCATACTTATATTTAGGCTTACAGAACTTACGTAGAAAATCGCACATTGCTCAAGTTCTCTTCGAGGAGACATGCAGGTGTGAATGCCACAGAGACCAACGGTGAGAAGGTCTTTGTGGCATTCATTTTTGCGTGGACTTCTCGAAGGGAAGTATTAATAACATTTCCAGTTAAGAAACTTATTACACTTTTTAACCCTATGGCCCCATTTCCGGGAAAGGGGGCATTTCGTTCCAGTTCCGAGTTGTAAAGAGAAATGTTTGACAGAATGTTATGAGGATGGGATAACATCCGCAATCTGCAGCTCTACGCTGCAGATTGTGGATGTTATTCGACCCTTCCCACATTTTGCTTTGGACTAATCTGTCTTCGTACATCTACTGAGAGATGGGTATTTCCGCTCTGGGAGCTTAGGAGTAAAAGGGGTAAAATAGCAGTTTGGGTTGGGAGCTTGTTTTGGGGTGGGGTGGTGAGAATTGCAGGGCTTTGTGCACATGGCGCATGCGCCACATATATATTTATTCGTTTCCACCAATGGTCGGAAGACCAAAGTGTATATATTCATATGGTATGAATAAAGTATGTTATGTCTGTTATCTATTCAACTGTAACAAAAACACAGGTCCGTCTCGAATGTGTGGACAGTCTGATAGATTTTGTCTGATATCAAAAAAGCAAACGTCCCAACGCACCCTCATTTCTCGTTCTCGAGTCCAGTGCTCAACCAATGAGTCACCGCGTTCCATGTGTTATGGTTACAAACTTCCTGTAAAAATCTGCATTGTCAAGTGTCAACATCAGATCTGATTTGGGGCGGGGACACTGGTGCAATTAAGGAAAACATGCTCTTAATTACATTTTTGTGGAGTTTTCTCGCGCAGCGCGATTTGATGTGCAAACATGTACGTTTAACCCTTTACCTAACACGAAAGGCAGACGACACTTGCAAACAATATTCCTGAATAACTTAGTTTTTCATTTTTTTGCGTAGAAAAAAACAGCTTATGACCTCTCATTGGAACGAGCTCAATGAGCTCGTTCCAATGAGGGGTGATAAGCTATGTTTTTTAGAAAAAAAAATGAAAAAATAATGAAAATAAAATGGAGATTCTTGTGAATAGCGCTTGCCAGTTTTAAGCGTTACCATGTGTAAAGGGTTAACGCATCTCGGTTACCTGCGGTGTGTCCCTGGGCAAGACACTTAATCCCGATAGCCCACATGGGGACACGGTGGCGCCGTATACTAAGGCGAACTGCACGTTGATGGTGAAATTGTCTTCAACCAATGCTATCGTGACCCCGCGTTGTGTCCTTGGGCAAGGCATTAACCCCGATTGCCCACATGGGGCACGATGACGCTGTGTACTAAGGCGTACTACACGTCGATGGTGCGCATGTCTTCAACCAATCTAACCCTGCCTGTGCCGCCGTGCAGAGTTCAGAGTTACGATGTTGGAGAGCTGACAGCTGCTCGTCGTTGCTCGGTGGTTTTCTCCGGGTACTCCGGCTTCCTCCACCCGTAAAACTGTCACCGACGTGATATGACCCTGGCTGTTAATGTGTCGTTAAACCCTAATAAATAAATAGATAAATAAATAAATAGATAGATAGATAAATTCAACCAATGCTAACCCTGCTTGTGTGGAGTTAGTATGTTGGGGAGTCTGACAGTTGCTCACCGCTGTTCGCTGGTTCTCTCCGGGTACTCCTGCTTCCTCCACCCGTAAAACTGTCCGAGACGAGGTGACTCCATCTGTGGAAAGTGTCGCTAAACCCAATAAAAAATGCACCCCAGAAATGGGCAATTTCATATTCTGCTAGAAGAACTCTTAAAGGCATATTTACCAGATAAGAAAAATGAGGGATGGGGTCGTTTAGAAGAGAATAATATAATTTTCTTTTATAGTGGTATCCGATTTTCTTGCATGTGTGTTTGGTCGAGATGAGTTTTTTACAACTCAGTGAATAATTTTCATATCGTATTAATGTTAACCAAATAAAGAATTATGGGCATGTCCAGCTGTTCAATTAAACTGTTGATTGCTGCAGATGGGCTGTTAGTTGGTATTCCAGTCTGCGTGTGTTGACCTTTGTTTAAAATAATAAAACTGTTGTTTGCACAAAAGAACAGGACTGCAAAAATGCAAAGGGCGGCGTCTTCGGTCGCCTGATAGTTCATGATAATACAGTTAAAACTAGAAGTCCTGTCACGAAATGCGCACAAATAGCACGTGGATATGCGCGTTAATCTACGCGTTATGACCATAGTAAGGCTATCAAATTATGCACATATCGCCTGTGCACAAGCAATGTTTCAGCCAATGGATCTCCGGGTGACCCGGAGATCCATTGGCCGAAACATTGCCTGTGTTTGCTATGAGTAACCAGGAGAACCTGCCATGCTTTGGATGCCATTTGATATGGCAATTGCGCACAATTCCTACGCGCAATTAAGCCTAGATAAGCGCACTATTCGTGACAGGACTTCTAGTTTTAACTGTAGCTCTATAACAAATGAAACCTGGGGAATATAACAATTGAAACTATAATCCGTCGCTTTATTGGAGTATGGATGTCGGATGGGCGTCATAAGTTGTGTATGAAGTGCGACGCGCTTCATACAAAACTTTACACGCCCTTCCGACATCCATACTCCGATAAAGCGACATTTAATTCATTTGAATTCTTTTTTATGTGAATAAATGCCCGTCGCAGTGCGCCAATATATGAGGCTAAAATGCTGCAAACTCTACATATGAAGCAGCCAGTCACTCGAGGTAGATTCATTGAGAGCGCCCAAAAACAAATTTAGAGCAAACAAAAACAAATTTGAAAGATGCTTTGCGATATTCTGTAAACAAACGGCAGGCTGAGGTGTGCCGATGTCAACCCGGTCGTCTGAGTTGACGTCACTGTACTGTACATAACGTCAGAGCCGTAAATATTATTTTTTTTTTAGCTCTGCCACTAGTAGGAGATGTGGAGATCGTGCACGGTTGGGGGAGGGAACGTGTGAGGTGAAGTGTCGTCGCAGTCACGTGACCCAGTTACGTCATGTTTATTGTCAAGGTTGCTCGCGTGAGCGGCCTTATTTTAACGTCACCCCTCTCCCCCCTCCCCCAGCGTTTTAGTGCGCATGTGTAATTAGACTTACTTTACCCAGTTACGTCATGTTTATTGTCATGGTAGCCCGCGTGAGCGGTCTTCTTTTAACGTCACCCCCCCCCCCCCACTCACCCCCCCCCCCCCAGCCCCACCCCCCACCCCCCAGCGTTTAGTGCGCATGTGTAATTAGATTTACTTTTATACACAGGAACGCGCCTATTGTTGGAAAAAAAGGAGGACTGACTGACTGACTGACTGATGACTGACTGACTGACTGACTGACTGACTGACTGACTGACTGACTGACTGACTGACTGGCTGGCTGGCTGGCTGGCTGGCTGGCTGGCTGACTGGCTGGCTGGCTGGCTGGCTGGCTGGCTGACTGACTGACTCTGACTGACTGACTGACTGATTGATTGATTCTTTATTTAACAGTAAACATATACACAATAATAGACAATAATAATGATGATAAAATTACATGAAAATACATATGTATACCGTGGGAAATAACATAGCCAGACTGGCTGTCTTCCTGTTATCTCTAGGGCTGTCACGATTTTTTAATTTAGGAATCGATTAATCGTCGCAAATAATCGATGATAATCGATTGATCGTACCTAGATGACCCCCATCTCCTTCTCTTTGAAGTCGATAAAAATGAAGTTGAAGTCAGTTGACCTACCTCAAGTAAACAACGAAGACGATCCTCTTTTAGTTACATTCAAAGCTTTGATGTTCTGAACTTTTGAACCGTCAGTGTAATAATCAAGACCGGTCGGCAGTTGCGAACTTCGCAACTGCCGACCGGTCTTGATTATTACACTGACGGTTCAAAAGTTCAGAACATCAAAGTTTTGATGAATATACCTGAAAGACAAATGCTTCCAATAGCTTCTTGGGGGTTTAACATCGAATCGATGTTCTTAACTCTTTACCTTTAGAAACAATAGTTTTTTCAACATATTTTCTTTTAATTATTAAACGTCTAAAACGGGATATAATTTACCGATTATTCGACAACGAAAAATACCAATCGATTTCGCCGTGACCGATCAACAATCGATTAATCGTGACAGCCCTAGTTATCTCTAATTTAAATTCTAATGCAACATTGTACTGGGCATTATAAAATTTTAAACAGAGTGCAAGTACTGCCTTGCCCTTCTATTGAGTTCTTATTGTGCCTCACCAAATGCTGAACAGCACCCAACACTCACAACTGAATGCTGTCACCATAATAGTCTGAATCAAACGTTTGGGTCTGAATAGTATTTAGACAAGTTTGAAACATACAAATAATACAGGATTAATATGGGACTTGATGGCTGATGTGTAATTCAGACTCCCCACCACAGCCCAGCCTCCACTGTTGACCAGGGTAGTACAACCTGTCTATCTCGAACACTACTTAGCTGGAGTTGGTAGGGAGAAATAATGCGACGAGCTTAAAAGACAGATGGGTATCACACGGAATATTTGATTATTCTATTCACGGGTTTTTTTCTAATGTGCAACATTTTAGATTCCGACAAAAGATTAATATTACATGTATCTTAACCCTTTACCTAACATGAAAAGCAGACGACACATGCAAACAAAATTCTTGAATAACTAATTTTTTTCATTTCGACGAGCTCGTTCCAAAGAGGGGTCATAACCTATGTTTTTAAGACAAACAATGAAAAAAAAGAATGAAAATTAGTTGGTGATGTTTGTGAAAAGCGCTGGCCGGTTTGGCCGTTACGTTGGGTAAAGGGTAAAGTGGTGACATTGATATAGTACGGCCGGGGAACGTGTCACGAACATATTTCGTACCGGGAATATCACTTCAGAAAATACTAAGACTACATGTCTTTACACTATATAACAAATATATTCAGTGGACTCCAGCATACATAAGTAATAGATGTGGAGATCGGACCAATTCAGCCAGAGGAAGGGCAGGAGGGGAAAGTGACCTCATAGTCACGTGACCCAGTGACGTCATGGTGTGTTGTTATGGTAACCCGCGTGAGCGGCCATCTTGTGACATCATCCCATAGTGATGCATGTTGTTAGTGCATGTTGTTAGTGCACATGCGCAGTGCGTGTTGTTAGGGTGATACGTGTTGCCGTCGGCCATTTTGTATACGGGAGGCCGTCATCTTGGCTTCCATGGTAGCACGTGGTTGCTATGTTACCCGAAGGCTTACAAGACAGTGGTATGTTCGGAGGGTATGTTCCTTTGTACACGAGTAATTTCCCGAAATAAACCGGACAATCTCTCCAAATACAACTTTTATTTGATATGAAACCCCAGACTGGGCATATAATAGTAGCACGTAGTACCGAGAGGGTCCCCGGGGGTAAGTTCGATTGAACTAAAGAACATCTAATTACCCAAATAGACCTGACAACCCCTACAAACCACCAAAATTTACCCCAACCACCAAAACGGACTTGCCGAAGCCCCATTTTGGGCATGTAAAAATAATACGTAATGCTATTGGACCGAGATATCTCCTGGGGGTATGTTATATTTAATGGGGGTAATGGACCTGATTTTCCCAGAATCCAATTTTTATGCCTATTGCAGATGCTGCTCTAACACCAACAGTCTATCCAGTCCAAACTATCTCTGGTTCTCTCGTCCAAGTCTTATAATCACCAGTGCTTCATTTTCCGTAACCTGTATGCAGAGTTATCTCTATTGTGTATAACAAAGGACAGTAGGTGATATTTGCGGATTCAGTATCACTTGTACACGATTTCATACATGTACACGTACATCGATGTACACCTCCATAGGATTTAGTGTTAAAATCGTGTACAGGTACACGATTTGTCATTTTTTTATGGTGATACAGAATCCGCTTGCGGATTCTATATCACTGGATTCTATATACACGTTGCTCAAAATGTATGAAATTTTAAGGAAAAAAAGGTGTACTGTCTTATACAGAATCCGCAAATGGGTTTCCCCCATAGGATTCGGTGTTAAATCGCGAGCAAAAAACGTGTTGCAGATTCTGTATCAGCATCAAAAAGGTGGTTGCGGATTCTGTATCATCCCGTATCTGTACACGATTTTAACACTGAACCCCTATGGAGGCGTACACGGAAACCCATTTGCGGATTATACATCAGAAATCGACTTATGTACGGCACATGGAAAAGAGGTGATACTGAACCTGCAAAACCACGATGAGAGGTAAAAACTGACACTCATGTTTTTGTTCTGGTGTGAATGAAGGTTTTCGTTCAAAAGAGTCGACTATAAAACATGAGTGTCAGTTTTTGTTCTGGTGTGAATGAAGGTTTTCGTTCAAAAGAGTCGACTATAAAACAAGAGTGACAGTTTTTGTTCTGGTGTGAATGAAGGTTTTCGTTCAAAAGAGTCGACTATAAAATATAATCTGTAAAAAAAATAGACATTCATATTTTGTTTCAATGTAAACGAAAAAAAAAATTGAGTTTAGAAAAATTAGAAAAAATCGGAGGTAAAAAATAGTTTGTTTACGTTTTGTCACTGCAAATTTTGTGAAATAAATTTTAATAAAACACTTTATAGAATGTTTCATTCAAATAAAAATAGTTCGTAGAATTGACACTCATGTTTTTGTTGTGGTGTGAATGAAGGTTTTCGTTCAAAAGAGTCGACTATAAAACATGAGTGTCAGTTTTTGTTCTGGTGTGAATGAAGGTTTTCGTTCAAAAGAGTCGACTATAAAATATAATCTGTAAAAAAATAGACATTCATGTTTTGTTTCAATGTAAACGAAAAAAAAAAATTGAGTTTAGAAAAATTAGAAAAAATCGGAGGTAAAAAATCGTTTGTTTACGTTTTGTCACTGCGAATTTTGTGAAATAAATTTTAATAAAACACTTTTCTAGAATGTTTCATTCAAATAAAAATAGTTCGTAGAATTGACACTCATGTTTTTGTTGTGGTGTGAATGAAGGTTTTCGTTCAAAAGAGTCGACTATAAAACATGAGTGTCAGTTTTTGTTCTCGTGTGAATGAAGGTTTTCATTCAAAAGAGTCGACTATAAAATATAATCTGTAAAAAAAATAGACATTCATGTTTTGTTTCAATGTAAACGAAAAAAAAATTGAGTTTAGAAAAATTAGAAAAAATCGGAGGTAAAAAATCGTTTGTTTACGTTTTGTCACTGCGAATTTTGTGAAATAAATTTTAATAAAACACTTTGTAGAATGTTTCATTCAAATAAAAATAGTTCGTAGAATTGACACTCATGTTTTTGTTGTGGTGTGAATGAAGTTTTTCGTTTAATGGATCGTTTTAATAATAGATAATAAAACGCATTTTTCCACTCAATTAGGTTAGAGTGGTAAATTTTTAATATATTCGTGATAATGTTCGGAGCTGTGAATGAATCCTTTTAACAGACGTGATTATTCTCAAACGCGTTAAATCAGAAACCGGTTTCTTATGTACTAAAACTTTTCAAACTTTTTCAAAGTTCTCTCAGTTCAACATTGAGTGAATGATTTGAGATATGAATGAAATCCTTTTAACAGACGTAATTATTCTCAAATGCGTTAAATCAGAAACCGGTTCCTTATGTGCTAAAACTTTCAAACTTTTCAAGTTTTCCCAGTTCGACACTGAGTGAATAATCGGTGATGCGATTTTTAATGCGTTCAGAGGCAAAACGCATTTATATGGGTTTTATCATGTAAAATGTTTTTTCCCAACTGGTTTGTTAGTTATTATATTAAAGACAGAAGATTTTAATTACTTAAAACATAAAAAATAATTATACATTTAATTTTGAAAATAATAAAATAACTCACATTAGCATACTCAAAGGAATATTAATAATTTAAAAACGAAAAATGTTTTTACAGATGGATGCCAAACGTCGAGGTCAGCTTTTAAGTGAATATGAACGTGCCAAGAAGAGCATTCAAACGGCTGACAGAAGCAGACGTCTTGGAGAGATTGAACTAAGACGCGAAGCCACAAAAATATTTAAACCCGTGACGGAGGTTCAAGAGTGAAGCAAGAAGGAGATAGTTGAAGAATTGAGACCCATAAAAGAGAGTTCTTTGAGAATGGGTTCGTTGCCCGGTAGTTTTACAAAACAGTTTTCCTTTCAATCTACACCGGATTACGTTCCCATGAGAATCAAAACCGATCTGAGCGAGACCGACAATACAGCTTCAACTATCACCACTGATAGCGTTACGTCGTCCAAGGATGGTGGTAAGAGAGATCTGTTGTATGGAATTTATAAGGATTCGGACGGTAGAACTTTTGTGGGCGATACAGAAGTGGAAATGGATGATGAAGATTTAATTGTCGGTTCGAATAAATATAAAATAACTGATGGACTGCGCAAATTGCTCTTTTTCGACAAGCCTGGAGATCACACAGAACAGGATTTCGACAATTATGGTGACATTCTGGTTCAGACCCACGCCATGCTGAGAAATAACGATGCCAGAGAGACAAGACCCAAAGCCAACAGAGGTTACAAGTGGACGAAAGTGGTGAAACCCATATGCGATATGAATAAGAAGTTCGTCGAATCGGTGACTGGTAAAGGGGTGAAAACCACTTTTCTTCTGAGCGATTCTGACGCTCTGTCTCAGAGATTGAGTTTGTTGATGGCAAGCAGACGAGCTGGTAACACAGTATTAGATAATCAGATAGTTACTATATCTGACGAATTGTTAAGACAGAAGGTTTTGAATAAAAACCATTATAAAAGGCTGATGAACGAATTGAAGGATTGATGTATATAATAAGTAGAGAGAAACAAACAAAATATATAAAATAAAAAATAGTAAATTTTACACTAGAATAATAAAAGTGTTTAAACAACAAACGATTTACCAGTGAAAACAAATATATATTATAAAAATAAAAATATGTTGGTGATAAAGAACAGGGGATATGTCAGAACTTACGTTCAAGGTGGTTCTGGCATTGTCGATTCTATAATGCAAGCATTCACGAATGATGCGGGTAGAAAACTCGCATCGACCACGTTTGAGGTCGGTAAGAAGATGGCTTTGGATGTTTGTAAGAAAGCTGCTTCCGAAGCCAGTGGTAGGGTAGCTTCTGTGGCTGGCAAGAGGGCAGTCGACACGTTGATCGACAAGTTGATCAGTCCGCCGGCGAAGCGAGCTGTGTTAGAGCAAATGCCGAAAAGTTGGAAAGATTTTAAGGATGCTGTGGTACCCATACAAGATTTAGCCAAAATGACGAGTGGATCTGACTTGAAGAGAACTCGCGACGGTGTAATATAAATAAATAATAATATTAAAAACTGAGTTTGAAAAACATAAAAAATTGTGTTCGCCGCAAAGGCATTACCCTTTCTCGGAAAGACTCTCAGCATGGGAGATCTCACAGGACTCGCGAGTTCGGCAGTTGAGAAATTAATGGGTGGCAGCGGACTGTTTTTGAAGAAGGGAGGAGCCGTGTGTCGCATCCACATAGATGACAGCGGTAAAGAATTGTATCTAGAACCCATTAGAGGTGACAACTCTTTGAGTGGAAACAGTCTCTATCTGAAGAGTGAACGGAACGTTGAGCGACTCGGCAAGGGTTTGTTGTTTGGTGAGAATTCGCCATTGAAGAATATACTGATTTTGAATATGTTATTATAATGTAAAAATTATATAATTATATAAAATATAAATCATAGAAAGTATAAAAAAATAATATAAAATGGATAAAAAGGTGGAAAAACAATTAGATGATAATGATGAATATCACGAGATAGAGTGCGAAAAAAGATGCGGAAAAATGATTAGAAGCTAATGATGAATATTGCAGGATAGTGTGGGAAAAAGATGTGGAAAAACAATTAGATGCTAATGATGGATATCTTAGGAAAGAACTGATAAAAGAGTTAAATAAAGATCGGGATAAAAGAATGAGACGTTTTCCACCATTACCACTATCTTCTGAAGAGAATGGTAATGATGTGAGTGTTACCGAGAGATGCACAACATTCGTTCATAATTATGATTCGGATAAACACATGTGTTCTTATAAAAACGTAGCATATCACAAAAAAGAAAAAAAAAGAAAAGAAGAATCGATGCTGAAATTTAAGAAAAAAGGAAACGTATTATAATATATGGGCAATAGTGAAGAAGGAAAACAAAAAAAAAAAAACAAAAAAAAGTAATGAGATCTAAAGATGATCTCATTACTTTTTTTTTTCCTTCTTCTTCGCTAAAAATCAATCTCTCTATTGTTTATATTTCCAAGTCCATTATTAGCATGTTGACACTTGCATTTTCTCCTTTGTCGCAAATGTGTTGAATGTTTATCTTTACTTTTTTGAGTTTTTTTATTTCAGTCAACGCGCTCTCACCACCCGATTTATTCATGAGTTCAAGTGAGATGTTTGGATATATGTAACTTCCATAGGGCAACGACAAATCGTCCTTGTCGAATTCTCTATCTTTGGCGATGACGATATTCTGATCGCTTTGGTAGTCGTAAAACAAATCGAGCGTGGCTTCGTCCAATTTCAAAGGCATGCTATATTTGTCATATTTGTGCTCTAAGCCCTTCATCTCGACCTCATTCAATTCGATGGGATCGTGTCGTTGTAATCTATAGATTTTAGAACCGAGTTTCTTATACATTTCGACTCATTTCAATTTCAATTCGCATCTTTTAGGTGTTGTTGTCATGATCGATTATTTGTTTTTTTTGTTTCATGAATTATTGCAAATAATATATATTTTTAAATTTTGTATTTAAATAATAATTTGTTAAAAATGTTTATTTTTTTTTTGCTCTTTATATATATATAAAAAAAAAAGTTTTTTTAATTTTAATTGTCTTTAATGTGAAAAATTTTTTTTGTAAAAGTGTTTTTTCTCTTTATATATAAATAAAAAGTTTCAATTTAACGTCCTTTTTTCTCGTATTAATTCAATTTTTTCACGTTAAGGAACATAAAAAAAAAATTGATTAATTTCATAAAAAAAAAAATTTTTTTTTGAAGGAATTAAAACATATATATATAAACAATTTTAAAACTTTTAACAAATTATTATTAAATACAAAATTCGAAAACAAAAAAAAAATATTCTTACAAATGGAGCAAACAAATAAAAAAATGGAAAATTTAAATGAGAAAACCATACCTCAGTTAAACGAGATTTGTAAACTATTAAAAATTCCACATTTCAGAAATCATAGAACTAAATCAAAAAAAATTGAAGTCATACAGGAATATTTGTGAAATGCTAGAAAGGCAAACGAAATGTCGATAGCAATGACGTCAAAAAATGCATCGGTTGTGAAAAATGAGAAGAAGAAAAAGATAGTAAAAGGAATCGAAATGCCGATGTCAAAAAAAAACAAAAACGTTTCGATTGTGAAAAATAAGAAGACGACTAAATGAAAAGCCATTGAAGAATTTCAAGTTTCAAAAGAAAAGAAAAAAAAACTAAAACGAAAACGAGTGATGCACTTCAGATTCTAGACAAACAAGATATATCGAGTGAAATTCAACGAGCAATCGACGAAGGGAAAGGAGAAGAATATGTAGCACGACTCATCACGGAACTATTCCAATCGAAGCCCGTAGAATGGGAGAGTGCAATCAAAGGCATTTTTAAAACTTTTGACGTGGTTCCCTCATTCAAGAAAATCGATCCAAAATTGTTTATGGAATGGGTGAAGAAAAAAGTATTGAATTTGTTTCGTGAACATATGAACATGGGACAAAAAATTAAGATGATACTCCATTGTGTGATGAATTAAATCGACGTGAAGTCTGGCGAGAGCATCATGAAAAATGCATATTTCAGATGTAACGTCGAGCCCATATTTCGAGGTTCAGATTTATCAGATGTTTTCGAAAAGATGAAAGACAAGATGTTGACGTCTCTCGCGAATTATCAACATGAAGGTAGTAATTGGACGTTCGATGAGGTGTTGAAACTCGAAATTCATATACCTAAAAATGATTCATTGAAAGGATCTTCCTACGTGGAATTACTGTATTTCTTAGCTAAAAAATACTCCGTGGTCTATGTGAGGAATAAAGATGATCAGTGTTTTAAATGGGCAGTCACTTCCGCTTTATACCCTGTCAAAATGAACTCCGATAGAGTTTCTCGTTACGAGGAGACTTCTAAAAATTTCGATTGGACCGGAGTAACTTTTCCAACAGAGTTAAAACATATTGAACGTTTCGAGGCTCAAAATCCCACCATAGCAGTGAACGTCTTGGGATACGACGATGAAAAACGAACAATCTATCCTCTCAGACAGACTTCGTATCTCGAAAGAGAAAAGACGATTATTTTATTATTGATTTCGAATGGTGACAATCGTCATTATTGTTGGGTTAAACATCAGAGCCGATTACTGTCGAGACAAAATAATAAACATAAAGGAAAGATATGTTTATGTTGCAACTGCATGAACGCGTTTCACAGCGAAAAATCGTTAGCGAAACATCAGGAATATTGCAATGAAAATCAAGGTGTCGTCAATGAAATGCCCAAACCCAACACCATCGTGAAGTTTGAAAATCGCAATAGAAGGTTAAAAGTACCATTCATCGTGTACGCCGATTTCGAATGTTTCACCGTGAAAATGAGTTCCTGCCAACCTAATGCTCTTCAAAGTTACATCGAAAGATATCAAAAACACACGCCTTCGGGTTATTGCATTTACATGAAATGCGCTTTCGACTCGCAACACGACATGGGTCCCTTCACCTACATGAAACAATGTGAAGACGACGACGTGGCTCAAAGGTTTGTGGAAGATTTAGAATCGAAAATTCAAATGTTATATGACAAATTCAAAACTCCGGCAAAAATGATCATCATGCAAGAGCAGCGGGACGAAAATAACAGAGCCACCGAATGTCACATATGCAGACAATCGTTCAATGAGAATTCAGAGGAAAGTAAGAAGGTCAGAGACCACGATCATTACATGGGTCTGTATCGCGGTCCGGCTCACAGCAAGTGTTATTTAAAATATCGAGACGCTGTTTTCTATCCGGTGATATTTCACAATCTCTCGGGTTATGACAGTCATCTGTTCGTGAAAAATCTCGGCACCTCCCACGAAGAATTAAATTGCATCGCGAACAGCGAAGAAAGATACATTTCATTCACAAAATGGAAGCTGATGGGGAAGAAAAGAGTAATCGACGGAGAGACGTTGGAAAAAAAACGAAATCCATTCATAGAGGCATACGTTTCATCGACAGTTTTTAATTCATGTCGACCGCTCTGGAAAAATTAGTCGATAACATGAGCAAGGATAAATTTAAAATCACAAGCGAACATTTTGGAGAATGAGTAGACGTCATGTTGAGGAAAGGAGTCTATCCTTACGATTACATGAATGATCTAAAGAGATTTGATGACACCGCACTACCTTCAAAAGAAGATTTTTATTCAAAATTATACGAATCCGACATTTCCGATGAGAATAACGAACACGCCAAAAACGTGTGGAAATCATTCGATATGAAAACCATGAGAGATTATCATGATCTCTATCTGAAGACCGACGTTCTGCTCTTGGCAGACGTGTTCGAAAATTTTCGAGACGTCTGTAGTCGAAATTACGATCTGGATCCCGCTTGGTATTTCACCGCACCTGGTCTGGCGTGGGACGCTCTGTTGAAGACCACCAAAGTCCAATTGGAATTATTATCCGATGTGGACATGTTGCTCATGTTCGAAAGGGCTGTGAGAGGTGGCGTCTCGATGATCTCCCACAGATATTCTGGAGCTAACAATCCCTACATGAAAGAAGGTTTCGATTTGAAATGGTCGAATAAATACATACAGTATTGGGATGCTAATAATCTGTACGGTTGGGCTATGAGTCATCCTTTACCGATTGGAAATTTCGAATGGGTGACGGAACAGGAAGAGATGCAAAAATGGAGAGACTATCCTTGCATTTTAGAAGTCGATTTGAACTATCCGGAAGAATTACACGATCTACACAACGATTATCCGCTGGCACCTGAACGAATGGAACCGAATGAAGGAGACAAGGAAAAACTCATTCCCAATTTATTTAACAAATGTAAGTACGTCGTCTACAGTGAGAATTTGAAACAATACGCCAATTACGGGATGAAATTAGTCAACATACATCGTGTCATTCGATTTGACGAAGAGCCTTAGATGAAAAAATACATCGATCTCAACACAAATCTCAGAATTTGAGCCGAGAACGATTTCGAAAAAGATTTCTTCAAACTCATGAACAACTTGGCATGCAGACATTGGATTTCGGATCTAAATTGAGACAATAAGATTTCAGATATGATTGTGGATGATAGGATTCCAGATATGATTAAGGGTGATAGGATTCCAGAAAATCAAGAGGAATTAGATGGATTCAAGATTATGGAAAACGAGGAATTAGATGGATTCAAGATTATGGAAGTCGATAGAGTTAGTTTAAAAAGAAAAAGAAAAAAATTTAAAAAAAAATAACGTCATTTTAGTGAATTATAATAAAATAAATAAATAAAAAAAAATATATATACGCATTTATGAATAAGAAAATAGAGATATCTGTAGAAGGTGTCGTCTTACCTAACGAACCCCTATCCAACATCGACCTGTCGAATGCGGCGAAGGATTTGAAAATCAAAGATTTTCTAGGCATGTTTTCTAGAGATGCCTTGCCGAAGAGAAGACCTCGACAATCGGAATGCGGAATTTTAAATCTAGACGATTTATCGGGTGAAGGCACTCACTGGGTGTGGTTCAAGAACGGGAAGAAGAATTATTATTTCAACAGCTACGGAATCTCACCGCCGAAAGAAATAAAGAACTATTTCAACAAATCGATGGTTTGTTACAACACAGAATGAGTGCAATCACCAGATCAAGTGTTTTGCGGTCACCTGTGTCTTTACGTTCTCAAGAAATGGTCCGAAGGAGATCGGTTTCAAGACATTCTCAATGATTTACATTATAGAGAGATTTTTTATTTTTTTTTATAGCATATAAAGATAAAAAAAAATTATTAAAAAAAATTTTAATCGAATAAAAACGAAAAATAAAAATAAATAAAATAATTCATTTTTAATAAACTGCGTTTGAAATATATTTATTAAAAACAAAAAATCTCAAAACAACATGCCAGTCGATAAATTTGGTAGAAGTGACAACGAAAAAGTCAACCTAAAAAAGAAGAGGAAGACGCTCGAAATCGACGATGGTTATGATGTTGCCAACTTGGACAAATGTTACGTTCGGAGATACGAACCTCGAGAGGAACCTTTGAACATGAACGATAAGAAGCTCTACAATCTTCCTGAGCCGATAGATCTCGCAGATGCTGCGACTAAAAAATACGTTGACAGGGGGAACGCCGATTTCAAACGAATCATGCTAGATAATTACGTGGATAAAACCATGGCCAACGATCTCAATCTGAAATCTTAACGTTTGGTGAACGTCGCGAATCCCATAGATCCCACGGATGCTGTGACCAAGAAATGCGTGGACGACTCTCACACGAGATTCAGTGAACACCTGAGAAATAGGTACGTTCAGAAAACGATGCACTCGGAATTGAATGCCAATTCTAACAAGATAACGAACGTGGCCACTCCCATGAATCCCAAGGACGTGGCGACCAAACACTACGTAGATCTGGAACAGAGAAAGTCTGACAGACGAGAAATGAAATCAGATCTGAATGCGGGATTCAACAAGATATTGAATCTGTCGAAGGTCGACGACACGGATGCAGACTCAACCGCAGTCAACAAGGGCTACGTAGATTCTTCCATGATACGATCACAAGAAGACCTAGAATCGCAAGTGGACGATCTCTACCTGAACAAACAATCTAGCGGAACCATGGAGGGTGGTATCGACATGAACGGTGAGAATTTATTCAGTCTCAATCACGATCCCGAATTCAATTCCAGCATGGTCAGCAGGAAGTACGTGGATGACAACTCGGTCTGGAGAAAGGGCGACATCATGGAAGGTAAACTAGACATGGGTGGACACGCACTCACAAATCTACCAGATCCCGAGAACATGACGGACGCCTGCACCCTGATTTCGGTGGTGGAAAGAGTCAAATATGCTAGACCAGTGATCACCGTGTATGCCGAGGAGGCTGGCACCTTAGAGGAGGGAAAAACTGAGTGGTCTTTCGGAAACGGAGGTAGCGGATTGAAACATGGTCAGGTGGGATATCCCATGCCATAGGGAGGTGAAATCATTCGAATGGCTCTGGCTTCCTCGGATTTGAACAACAAAGCGGTCGTCAATCTCGTGGTGAATGGAGTAGAGAGCGATAAGAAATACAGCGTCGAAAAGACTGAGAATCAACACGTGAATGTTAGCACGTTCGGCACGCCTCTCAAAGTGAACGCCAGAGACAGGATTAATTTCGTTATGAAAACCAATAATCCCGAAGCTGCCACTTCCGTGGTGAGTCTACTGATCGAACTATTTCCTTTGAACAAACAGTGAACGCGTGGAAAATAATTAATTAAAAAAAAATAATGTGTGATTATTAAAAACAAAAAAAAAGTAATGAGATTTAGAAAGATGTTCAGTCTCTCTAGATCTCATTACTTTTATTTTTTTTAATAATTACTCATTACTTTTTTTATTTTTGTTTCATTTTTTTCTTCACACACGTCTCTCATCGAATGATCGACATCTTATTTCCATCCGATTCGAATTGTAATTCTCTGTCCGACAGGACCAGGGCGAAGGCTTCGGTTTTTCTCAGCACGTTCCTATCGAATTGCATCTTGATCTGAATATCTAAGACGCTACTCTTGAGTCGTTCACTCTGTTTACTGACGTCGAATACGAACATGGGATACATCGACTTGTATTCGCCGGGAGATATGTTAGGGTTGCTCATCAATTCGTCTACACCGTGATACTTCTTTCTAAAATCAGTGGCATCGCCGTACAGTCTGCAGAAATCGTTCTTGTCGAATGACATGTTGTAATCGTTGGCTGGATATCTCGTGGCGTTCAGAAACACTTGCATGTTTCTCAAATGGCAGTGATCGAACAGTGACGCATTCTTTTCCTGAGACCCGTCCCTATCAGTCTGAAACGCAACCACGATGAAACGCGGTCTCTCAGAAGCGGATTTCACCATCAATCTCCAATCGAAGTGATTCGTGGAGAGAGGAATGCTAGCTGTGTCACACTGTCTCATTCTAAATCCCACGGGTAATTTACTCTTAGATTCTATGATCTTGTAGAGACGCACTTTTTCCACAATTGAAGACTCCATGTGCGGAATGAACCACGATATCTTGTGTAGAGTTATCTCACCCGCATTGGTCGCAGTGAGTCTCACTACTGCATCGTCGTTTCCTTTTCGAATCAACGTCAGATTGTGTTTGAATCCGTACATGATCTTGTTGTAATCGTCCGCAAATCCGAAGATGTGTTTCAAAGGTATCCTGAATGAAAACGTTCCTTTAGGTCTGGATGTCTTGACGACGTAGTCGAATATTGCGGTGGCGCCGGCGCTAGCAGGGCCAACGGTGACTTTCACCCACAACTGATTTCGAAAAATCATCAGGATACGTCAAGAGTCCGAACATCGTGGTGGCCTGACCGGGATGAAACACAGATTCTATCTCTTGTCCGGATAGCATGTATTTTATATTACTGAATAGATGCATGATGCCATTATTGGCTGGAGTAACCGTGTCATCGTCGGCGTAGTCGCTCCCATCTTCCTTGGTGAGACGTCCCTGCACCACTATGTAACTCTCGCTAGGATGTATGAATAGATCTTGAGTTTCGACGTTGATTCTTATCTCTGCTGAATTGTTCAAACTCGTTCCGGCTACCGGTTCATATTCGTGAACCTCATATTCTTGAATACTTTCATCTTTCACTATGCTTTGTGCTATATCTAGTATATTTGTCATTTTTAAAGGGTTTTTGTTTTTTTGTTTATTAGTTAGCTTGCTTTTTATTTTATCTAAAAATAGTTTTAATTATTTTTATTATTATTTTTTTCTCCTATATATATATATATGTGTGTAAACAAGAAAATGTTAAAGAGAGTAAATAAAAGAAATTTGTTTTCTTTATCAAAACTTTGTCTTCTGTAATTGTTGTTCATAAAACTTTCCGATGATCTCTTCTCCATCCAAAGCTTCAATTTCGTAAGTCACCGGATCGGTGTGAAATATTTTGATTATCACGAAGATTTCCGAGGTCCATCGAGGAGTATAACCCTTTTCGAAGTGCTTCTTATAAGCGTAGATTCTCACTCGATCACCGAACGCAAATTTCGGCGTTCTAGACTTCTTCCTAATCTTAGATCTTTCAGGATATAGATTCGCGTAGACCTGTTTTTCATTTCGAGGATCGCTAGCTTCCACGGGAGTCATCTTGATCGATCTGTGTCACGTGTTGTTGTAATCTTTAACCAGACTGTTCAGAGCGTATGTATTTCTTGGTCGAATTCGCCATGAAGTATCTATGCATCTTTTCCTTCATCCTTCGATTCCAACATTCCACCACGCTGGCTTTCTCTTCGTTTTCGATTGAGTAGAGGTCGACCAATCGATGACCGTGCTTGTTGTAGAATTCCTTTCCCTTATCCACCCACAATTTACTCGGTTTTCGAGAAGACGAGTCGAACACGCTCTTCAGAGCCTCAGCGACGCAAGGTCCCGATTTATTCTTCAAAGCTCTGATCCAACCGTATTTGGAAAACACGTCGATGACCGTCAATAGATATTTGACACCCTCGTTCCACCTCGAAAACGATCTCATGTCGACCAAGTCGGCAGACCAAATATCATCCAAACCTTTCATGAACACCCTTCTCTTTCGAAATTTACACACAATGGGTTTGTGTAACTCCTCGGCCAATTCGCTCGTCAATAATAGTTTCTTCTTCTTTTCAGATGTGCTTTTTTTTAACGCCCCATCCGAATCGACGTTTCGCACCGATCAGATTGCCGACCAGCGAACGTTCTATCTTCTCCTCTCCTGGTCAGATTCGATATGCCTCTCAATTTCCCCAACATGTTTTATCGCAGACATCGTTGCGAGTCTTGGTGTCGGGATATCCGGCGTAGCACAGATCATGATCATACGCGGACGCGTCCACCCTATTTATTTATTTATTTATTTATTTATTTATTTATTGGTGTTTAAGGTCACATATTTATGCACAATGGCTAATCATGACCACGACAGTTTTACGTGTGGAGGAAGCCGGAGTACCCGGAGAGAACCACCGAGCAACGGCGAGCAACTGTCAGCTCCCCAACATACTAACTCCACACAAGCACGGTTAGCATTGGTTGAAGACAGATGCACCATCGACGTGCAGTACGCCTTAGTACACAGCGTCACCGTGCCTCCACGTGGGCAATGGGGGTGAAGTGTCTTGCCCAGGGACACAACGCGGTTGCCGCAGGTGGGATTCGAACCGAGGACCTCACGGCTTGCAGCCTGCACCTCTACCAACTGAGCCACCCCCCCCCCCCCCCCCCCCCCGTCCACCCTATTCACAGGTTTACTCCAAGATTTAGGAGTCAGATCGGCGTTGAGTCTCTTGTTCAATTTCGTTCCAGGTCCCGTGAAACTGTGACCAGGCAGATGCATTTCGAAAGGTAGATTATTGATCATTTTATTCACGATGCCTTTACCTTTGCTCGCGTTCTTTTTTTTGACGAATCGAGTCTTGATAGAACCACACACATCGCAAATTCCGCGAAGCATCTGTCTGCCGTTTTTAGTTCGTACTTCTCGAGAATTACTCATCTCGGTAACTCTCTTACACTTTACGCAATACATGTTTTGAGAGTTATTTTAAATTAATTTCGTTTTTATTTTATATATAAATTTAATATTTTTTTTTTTTAAATTCTGTTCTTATTATATATATATTTATTTTCAATCGCTGCTCTTGAGTTCTATCATCTTACTGAATTCCTCCCTGGCCTCTTTCCTCCCCCTTTCCACGAGAGAATCCTTCATCTCTCCCTTGATGATCTGACGAGTCTTGATTCTCACAGCTTCTTGCATGGCTTCATATTTCGTTTTCTCACCCAATATCGTGAAGTATTCTCCATCCGATATCCTACCGTCTTTCAACGCCATCGAGATCATTTCGGATGTCGTGTCGATCTTGGAGTCGGCAAGACACGAATCTTGTTGTGTTTCCTCGCCTTCAGATATAATTTCCTACTCAAAAAGTTTCCGAGCATGCTAAACAATCCAGCGGCGAGAGCCACTCCTTCTACGGTCAACACGATCGGAATACCGACCGCGGTCGACAACAGTCCCATGCTGGCCGCGTGTAAACCCATGGAAATCGTGATGAGTGTCGTGTCGATCGCGTTGACGAATTTCACGAAACGTTGATACTTCTTCTTGAGAGAATGGCGAGAATCTCTCTCTCTCGAGTTAGATACGCTTGGATTCTATTGATTTGATCGATGCGATACCTCTCTCCTCTTTCTTTTTCTTCTAGCGACGGTGCCGTCGGCAAAACGCCGTTCGGCTTCTCATCCTCGTCGTCATCTAACGTCGGATACAATTTATTTCTGGTTCTCATTTTTGTATTTTTTTTTTCTAATATTAGACAAAAAATTTATGTGTGTATTTATTTTTATTTCTATTCTCCCTTATTTCATATCAATGAGAAAACTTAGGCGTATGCTTCATTGAACAATAATTTCATGATGCATCCCTTGTCTTCTAAAGTCAGACTTCTACGTGCCAATTTCAGTTCTTCCGAAACTGTAGGCTTGTCTCGATCCTTACAGAAGAGTAATCTCTTCCAAAAAGCGATCACTTCGTCGATTTGAACGCGTTCGAACGCCGGTTCGAAATACTTGACGACCATATCTTCCCTTTCCATCGTCAGACACGAATGATTCTCATGATCGAAGTCTAGGTGATCCCGACATCCGACGCATCGTTCTAACAAGAGGTGACCTAGTTGTTCGTTCACACAGAATGCGTAGGCTCTCATCAGCATTTTTAAAAGAAACCTCGCTCTAATAGTCTGGGAAGCGCTCATGATTTACGTATTTTTTTTATTATCTATTCGATTTGATATATTTATTTTTTTAAATAACTATTTTATTTATATTTTTTTTCTCTCCTATATATATCGATCACTTTTTTTATTTCCTCGGGAAACGTGGCAGTGGGTTTGCGGGTTCAGTATCACCTCTTTTCCATGTGCCGTACATAAGTCGATTTCTGATGTAGAATCCACAAATGGATTTCCGTGTACGCCTCCATAGGGATTCAGTGTTTAAATCGTGTACAGATACGGGATGATACAGAATCCGCAACCACCTTTTTGATGCTGATACAGAATCCGCAACACGTTTTTTGCTCGCGATTTAACACTGAATCCTATGGGGGAAACCCATTTGCGGATTCTGTATAAGACAGTACACCTTTTTTCCTTAAAATTTCATACATTTTGAGCGACGTGTATATAGAATCCAGTGGTATAGAATCCACAAGCGGATTCTGTATCACCATAAAAAACGACAAATCGTTTACCTGTACACGATTTTAACACTAAATCCTATGGAGGTGTACATCGATGTACTTGTACATGTATGAAATCGTGTACAAGTGATACTGAATCCGCAAATATCACCTACTAAGGACTATATGATTCTCATCATCTCGGTATTTAACGGCCATGTCCCATGGAATCCCTTTTTGGAGAATGTCTGGCCTTCGGCACCCCTTTTTCTGAAATGAGGCCATGAGGGCCATGAGAAAATCCTTCAATGAAGTCTAATTTACTATCCCTCTTACCCTCATTTCGTTTGAGGTCACGAGGGCCATGAAAACCCCCTCAATGAGGTCTAATTTACTATCCCTCTTAGCCTTATCTCGCTATTTAACAGCCACGTCCCATAGAATCTCTTTTTGGAAAACGTTTCTGGTTATGGAATCCATTTTTCTGAAATAAGGCAATGGGGGCCATGAAAAAATCCCTCAATGAGGTCTTATTTACTATCCCTCTTACCATCATTTCGGTTGAGACCATGAGGGCCATGCCATGAAAAAATCCCTCAGTGAGGTCTAATTAACTATCCCTCTTACCCTCATTTCGGTTGAGGCCATGCCATGAAAAAATCCCTCAGTGAGGTCTAATTAACTATCCCTCTTAGCCTCATCTCGGTATTTAACAGCCATGTCCCATGGAATCTCTTTTTGAAAAATGTCTGGCTTTCGGCACCCCGTTTTTCTGAAATGAGGCCATGAAAAAATCCCTCAATGAGGTCTAATATACTATCCCTCTTACCCTCATTTCAGTTGAGGCCGTGAGGGCCATGAAAAAAAATACCTCAATGAGGTCTAATTTACTATCCCTCTTACCCTCATCTCGGTATTTAATAGCCATGTCCCTTGGAATCCCTTTTTGGGGGAATGTCTCGCCATCGGCACCCCGTTTTTCTGAAATAAGGCCACGAGGGCCATGAAAATATCTCTCAATTAGGTCTAATTTATTATTCCTCTAAGCCTCAGTCCGGTTGAGGTCACGAGGGCCATGAAAACCCCCTCAATGAGGTCTAATTTACTATCCCTCTTAGCCTCATCTCGCTATTTAACAGCCACGTCCCATAGAATCCCTTTTTGGAAAACGTTTCTGGTTATGGAATCCCTTTTTCTGAAATGAGGCAATGGGGACCATGAAAAAATCCCTCAATGAGGTCTAATTTACTATCCCTCTTACCCTCATTTCGGTTGAGGCCATGAGGGCCATGCCATGAAAAAATCCCTCTATGAGGTCTAATTTACTATCCCTCTTAGCCTCATCTCGGTATTTAACAGCCATGTCCCATGAAATCTCTTTTTGAAACATGTCTGGCCTTCGGCACCCCGTTTTTCTGAAATGAGGCCATGAAAAAATCCCTCAATGAGGTGTAATATACTATCCCTCTTACCCTCATTTCAGTTGAGGCCAGGAGGGCCATGAAAGAAATACCTCAATGAGGTCTAATTTACTATCCCTCTTAGCCTCATCTCGGTATTTAATAGCCATGTCCCTTGAAATCCCTTTTTGGGGGAATGTCTCGCCATCGGCACCCCGTTTTTCTGAAATAAGGCCACGAGGGCCATGAGAATATCTCTCATGAGGTCTAATTTACTATTCCTCTAAGCCTCAATCCGGTTGAGGCCATGAGGGCCAAGAAAAAATCCCGCAATGAGGTCCAATTTACTATCCCTCCTATACAGCTCCTATACAGGTAGTCTTGCTAAGGGCTGCCATCTTATCTCCACAGCCCCAAGGCCACTGCTTGTCTACAACTATCTGTCCTATCATTAGCTTCCACAGCAGTCTTGTGCAATGCGGCATTGTACCGTTACTATTGACTACCGTTATTCTGCCCCATGTCTCAACCATTAATATTGACTTGTAATACTACTTCCTAGCTATAACTATCTCTGTCTCGACTGTACCCTCGGTCAGATTGCTTCATGTTCCCCATTTTATACAGGGTTCTGTGTAAAACATCTATAAACAGGCAATGAGATTCCGTAAGTGGAATTCTTATCCGACTCCGTAAAATTGGATTCCGTGTTATACTTACATAAAATACAAACTGTTGACCGGATTCGGTAGCCAAACTGTTCGTCAAGCGTGGGGACGTGACAACCGTTACTTTACCCCAGTTCCTTATTCGACATTCGTTATCAACCGTTTACCGGAATAGTTTGAGAATACTGCTTTCCAATTTCTATAGTTTTGATCCCATATTCGGTGAAATAATGGCCACGGATAACCGGATATTATCCGGTTATAGCTCTCGGTTAGTCGGTTAGGAAAATGAGCCAACCGCTTCAGCCCTACTAGTGGCCTTGTGGACTCTCGTCATTTAGTCTATCGAGCAAATTGGAGAATATGTCGTTTTCTCACTGTCACATGTTCTCCCTAATTGACTCGTCCACCGGAAGGGTCAATAAAGGTGAAATTATTTATTTATTGGTGTTTAAGGTCACATATTTTTGCACAATGGCTAATCATGACCACGACATGAGTGAGCGTTAATAAGCCATGTTGCCCATTTTAGAGAGGGTTTGCACCTCCCAAGCATTGGTGACTGGGTCCTATTTTACCAGTAAAACAGAGCCTGTTTACCGCAGTGAACAGGCGCTGCGTCATTTCTCACGGGGAAATAAGGGTGAAAATGTGCCATTGAGAACACAACATAGATGAGATGAACTTTATTGGTCGTAACCCAAATTTATGTTTCTTTCTATCTCAATAGGCTTGGCATCTGGTCTCCTTGAACCCATAAGAATGCTTAAAAGGAAATTAGGCTTACCCCAATAGAGATACTTCAGGGGCGGCGGAACGATTTGCAAAGTGTGGGGCTGGATCGGGCGAAGGATGGTCGTCGGTATGGTTTGGCCCGTCATACGAAAATTTTAAATCCCAGGGTCCCAAAACCCCCATTTCCATGCATCTGAGCGGATATTTTGAGATTTATTTGAAAGATTTCACACATAAAGAACCGTTAAAAAACGTCGGTAAAGCATACAAGTGAGGTCTATTTATCAGCTTTGGTCGTGACGACCAAAGCTGATAAATAGACCTCACTTATATGCTTTACCAGACGTTAACAGCAATTATACTGTCTGTGGATTATCTTGTCTGGGGATGGACTTGGTAATTGTACGTCTGTAAGATTACGAAGATTACGATCTATTCCAGTTAACCGATTTTTTTAACAGACTGTATACAGTTTAGCGTTTGCTGCCACTCAATGCAAACAATGATCCGAAATCCATCGAAACTGAACCAGTACGAGAGAAACATAGCTGGCGAAAATACGGGGGAGGCTCTGGATCCGCCCCTTGTTTCACCAGTCATTGGTTGTGTTAAAAGATATGTATACAAAAAACATGGCCCGGCAAAAAAAGTGGAGGGGCTGAAGCCCCTGTACTTACAGAGAGGGCTTTTTGTGGTGAGTGGTGTAGCATACACTACTGCAGAGCCTGAAGATTTGTGTATTATATATATTTACACAAGAAAAAATTAAACCGAAACTGACGTTTTTCTCCTGAACCCGAATCTGAAGAATCAACCCACCCCCACCAACCACCTCCGGCCATACTGTATATGTGTAAATGCACGCTCAATGATCCTAAAAAGAAATATCAGTCTCTTAATTAACCGGTCATTGATAGTCTAATATTTATCAAGGAAACAGGTTTATGTGTACCGAAGGCACGCAGGAACAGTGTGGTGGTAAACTAACCCCTTACGACCCCTTTAGCAGTATAATGGTACTCATCCACTTCCAGAAGCCACGCATGAGGAGAAACAAAAAAGTCCGGAAACCCACCAGGAACCAGTCCACTGGACCGCCGGGCAACCTGTAGTAGATTCTTTTGTCAGATCTTCAGGCATTCCAAGTCTGCCACTTACATAGTAAGGCTCGCTGAGAGGGTTAACTTCCCTCACTGACAAGTTCAGTTTGTCCTCGGAAGTATTAGGTAGTGATGCTTCCAAGAGCTATGTCTTGTAGCTCTTCTGGCAAGTATATTTTGCACCTGTGGTTGTTATTGTGGCCTCGGCTGATCCTTCAGAGACAAGTATCTTCTCCCTTTGGACAGCTTAAAAAATTGGACTGACTGTTAGAATAAAATAGGAAGATGAAATGCAAGTGAAAGCATTTAAAATTTGGACAATTTAGACCAGATTGGTGGTTAGTGGGGGTGGGTGTACCATTTGAAATCGGAAAAAAAAATCCTTCAAAAAGGGGGGTGGGGGTGGTCTTCGGGAGGAACAAAAAAATCAGCCCTGTGTATAGGAATTTTTGGAAGACCCACCCCCGCTGAAAATCAAAAATTTTCGGCACGAGCGGCAGTCGCCTTCGGAGACTGATAATAGGACTCTGTCGGATCACATCAGTCCCCCATTCATCCCCCCCCCCCCCCCCCCCGTATTTTAATTCCACGATCCGCCCATGTGTATCATATTTCAAAGTGGAGAAATTCTAATAAAACAGGAGTTTGTTTCTCGCATCCAGCCATAAGTATAAAACAAACAGCCGACAGTCTTCGCATGTCGATGCAACACACGGCTGTGGCTTCGTTTTGAGTGATTTCAAATGATGTCACTTGATAACAGGCGCGTCCGCCTTGAACAAGAAGTTGAAAATCCTGTTTTAAATAATGTAGGTATGATGTAGTTAACTGGGATGGATATAACTTCTCCCATCTTGTATACGCCATAGCGCGGGAAAATCCATTTACCTATTTTTGTATCAGGAACTGCAGACGATACCATGATAGAGACAGCTACCATAGTTACAGCAATTTCTTCTGTGTGATTCACTCGAAACCAGGCATGATTACTTGAAAATCACAGGCGAGCTACAACTGCTCGCTTTTAATTACTCCAGGGGAGATATATTGTCGTCTGACTTCAAAAAGGCAAGGTGATACTTAATCTAAATTAAGGAGAGCTAAATGTTTTTATAGCATGAGGAGTGCAATTATAGTTCCTCTTAATTTAGGAGCCACAGGGAACGGGAACAAAATAATCAAACGCGTGAAACCTTAGACCCAATAACGCCCATGAAGCCCAATAGCCTCTAAAATGATACAATTCGTTTTTATAGTCTCATTCCGGGAGCAGGAAAACATATCGCTACAATATTACACAAACTGCTCGAGCGATGACCGGAGTTATGCATCACTACGTGTTAATTGGATCAGTGCAAAGTACTTAATGTTCCAATAAGGCTACAGTCCTCGCCATCTGATTGGACGAGAGTTCGCATGATGTTTTCTATGTTTACGGCTCCAGTAACACGTGTTGCCGTCTGACAACACCACGTGAAATATTTGAAAAGATGATAACAGCGAGAGGATATTTAAAGTGCATACTGCCTATAAAATCGTACATTTTGGGGGCCAATGATCATTCCATGAATGCATACTCACAACCCACTTATAAATTCATGAAATGAACTGGGATTAAGTAACCTCGGCCTTTATCTAAGTTATTGATTGTTTGTTGTCCAGTGAGATCAAGTGGTACACGAAAGGTTTTTTTTACCAAATTTATTATCGCTAAAGTTGCCTTGTTCATTCAAGTTGCCTTGTTCATTTCACGATGTGGGTTTCGGGATATGTGTAGAGTCTTATTGGAACATATTATTAGTTACACAGTTTGTTGGTGGCCTAATATGGTGTCAGTTAATTTCATATTGGACGAGAGCGAATCTCGAGTCCAATATGGAATTAACTGACACCATATATACCATATTAGGCCACCAACAAAATGTGTAACTAATATATCTTACCGACTGCTGCATCGATGCACAGAACTAATAACAACAGCGATCAAAATTAAATCAGAGAATTCTCACGATGTGTTCCCGTGTCTTTGCCTTGTTACAATTTATGGGAGAGTGCACTCTCCCATAAATTGTAACAAGGCAAATAAGCCGCAAATTTATACACACCAAACAGTTTCATTTCGAAGGTAACATGACACACATCCACAGAATATGAAGCCTTTTAAGTTGCCTAACCTGCACTTCAGACCAAATATGGACTTCCAACACTCAATCTTTCTACTTGAAGCGTTTATTGGCTGCCGCCATTTTGAATAATCAATGAACAAAGGGGAGATTACCCATAGCTGTCAGCGTATATTGATGTTGACAGGCAGTATATGGTTTTATATGCAGTCTGCATGTGACGTCTTTGAACCAATGAAATTCCCAGATACCTGTTGGAGGTAAGATATACGTTACTGTGATGAATTGACGGTAACATGGTCTGAGCCTGAGGTTTGCGGATCGAATCGTATGTTCAACGTCGGCGCTCCGCGTCTCGGTTGAACAGAAGCCCCGAACCGTAAACCTCAGACCATGTTACCGTCAAATCATCACAACAACTTATAATGTTGTGGCATCAAGAGTGATGTTGGTGACCACAGTGGTAACATTACCTTTTAAAGAAATCGGCAAACGTTTTGTTACCTCAAACGTGAGAACAACCCCCCCCCCCCCCCCCCCCCCAACTTGGTGTAAATGTGGCGTTGTCCGTGCTTTATTGAATAACTTCTAAAGATTCGCTTTGCGACCTTAGGCCGACAGCTTTTTTACTTAATTTTTTCCGAGGACCCAATTTTTCTGGTAATTCTCCTTCAACTACACGTGTATGAAATTTGGCAAACCTCTCGGACGTTGCTTGTAGTTTATGATGCCGTTTCTGGATGCTCATATTTCTATCTTTAACCAAAACAACGTCATTTTTATCTTTTTTCTTTTTCTTTCAAAAATAACTCATCTACTAAGCTCGGATATTTTGGAATATATTCGCCAATAAAACTATATCTGACACTGTGTCGCACCGGGAAAATGCTTAACAGTTAAGGCCAAACTGGGTAGTGACGTCATCGGACGTCAACGTCTGAAAAATTAAAGGGCGTCGGATTTTCATGAAATGTTAATATGCTACTTTGGGAGCTCAAAGAACCCTGTATTTGTTTTATATTCACCATTTACCTTCCCTTTTTGTGTGTTTACGTCAACTGAAGTCTCACTTTTGGGCCTATAATTCTCCAATACCAGAAAAGTGATGCACAGAACTTCATAACTACTTAATCCACAGCTATGAATCTCAAGCGATCGGTTTAGTGCACGACTGATTAGGATTTTGAAATTACAACCTTTACCCAATACAACGTCATATTCACGTATTTACGTCAGCTTTTAACCCTTTACCTAACATGAAAAGCACACGACACGTTCAAAAAAAATTATTGAATAACTAATTTTTTTCTTTTTTGTTTCAAAAACATAGGTTATGACCCCTCATTGGAACGAGCTTGTTCCAATGAGGGGTCATAACCTATGTTTTAGAGACCAAAAAATGAAATCGTAATGAAAATTAATTCACGAAATTTTGTGAATGTAATCTCAATACAAAACATAATATACTACTCAAAATTTGCTAAGCACCAAGTATATCCAACTACCTGCTTTACGTTTTAGTTGAAATATTGTTATGAAAAGTGTATATATTTTTTATTTAATTATATCTTTAATGATTTAAGTAGAGAAATTTAGATTTTGTTTGTGTTTGACATTATTTTTTAGCCTTTGAATACGATAACCATGAAAAATGGATATTATTGATAAAAAAGGAATTTTTTAGAATTTTCCAAAAGGTTCACTGTTATGGGTTCAATATCGAGTATGAGACCCATTACTGTTAATTACAGCTCGACAACGCCTTATCATGCTCCTAATCAAGTTCCTGGTGGTGCTTTGTGGGATGTTGTTCCTTTCTTGGACTAGCATGGCACCAAGCTCCTGGACACCTCTTGGCTGGACTGGATGGGCTGAAATTGCAAGCTTCAACTCATTCCAGACATGTTCGATTGGATTGAGGTCAGGGGATCTTGCTGGCCAGTCCATACAATCAATCCCCTCCCTCTGCCGGTACTCCCCGACAGCATGGGCAACATGAGGACGGACATTATCGTCCATCAGAATGAATCTATCACTCACTGCACCTGCATACAATCTTACGTGGACATCCAGGATCTCATCAATATGCCGTTGTGCTGTCAATGTACCACGTTCAATGTCACAGACCTCTATACGTCCATCCCAGCTGATGCCGCCCCAAACCATGTTTGACCCTCCACCATAGTGGTCATGCTCAGCAGTATTGGCTGCGTGGAATCGCTCTCCTAGTCTTCTCCATACCATAGAACGCCTATCGGTGTGGTCTAGGCAGCACCTTGACTCATCTGTAAAAAGGGCAGGTCGCCAATCTTCTCTGGTCCATCCAACGTGGTCCATGGCCCCTTCATATTGTGCCTGGTAGTGGTTCTGGGCCAGCGGAATGCGAATACATGGTCTTCTCGATCGGAGACCACCTTCGTCCAACATTGACCGGATAGTCTGCGTCGAAACATTTACCCAGATGTATTCTGAAGGTCACTGCGAAGCTGGGTTTCTGTGGCAAAGCGGTTCCAACGGGCCGTGTATAACCAAACACCGGTCCGGGTCTTCAGCTGCAGATGTTTCCCCGTCTCTGCCACCACCATGCCGGCTTACTGGTGTGCCATACTGCTGAAATCTTGCCCAGGCTCTGGTGATCACCGTATGGTGCACACCAAGGGCTTCACCAACCGGACGATGGGTAGCTCCTTGCTGCTACATTCCTACAGACCGCCACATTTCTGATTCAGACAAATGTCTTCTTACATTTGCATTTGCCATATTCAATCATTAAATCACGAGGATTTGTGTTGAAATGAAGATTGAATACCCTACACATGCCATGTACATGTGGACAGAACACGAAAACATCATAAAAATCAAGGGGTACATGCTTTCCATAACTGTCACGAAAAGTCTGTCTGTCAAGAGAGCTTATGTAAACACTGGGGACCGTCTCAATACATTCCTCAATCATATCCACCAAAAATATCGCAAATATGTCACCAGCAAATTTCACAATGATGTGTCAAATATTTGGTGCTTAGTAAACTTTGAGTAGTATATATAAAATGTGCTGCCGACCTAAAACAATTCCAAACGGTTAAGACCCAACTTTTAGTCACGTCATCGGACGTTAAAATTCGACATTTCAGTATTTTGTGGAACTCATATCTACAATTATGTTGTGAAGTTTAAAAATAGAGAACCAACAATTTTTACGTTTTTGTCCGTCCGTCTGTCCGTCTGTCCGTCCGTCCGTCCGTCCGTCCGTTTGGTTTCCGAACAATAACTTTAGTATTTGTTTTCCGATCGGCTCCAAATGTGGTATGTGGTTTAATCACAACAAAATACAGGTCAAGTTCGAATATGGGGTCGGTCCGAACATTTTTCGCCTGAATTATGGCCCCAGTTGGACTTAGAATTTGTCAAATATTTGGTTTCCGGATGATAACTTTAGTATTTGTTTTCCGATCGGCTCCAAATGTGGTATGTGGTTTAATCACAACAAAATACAGGTCAAGTTCGAATATGGAGTCGGTCCGAACATTTTTCGCCTGAATTATGGCCCCAGTTGGACTTAGAATTCGTCAAATATTTGGTTTCCGGATGATAACTTTAGTATTTGTTTTCCGATCGGCTCCAAATGTGGTATGTGGTTTAATCACAACAAAATACAGGTCAAGTTCGAATATGGGGTCGGTCTGATCATTTTTCGACTGAATTATGGCCCCTGTTGGACTTAGAATTCGTCAAATATTTGGTTTCCGGATGATAACTTTAGTATTTGTTTTCCGATTGGCTCCAAATTTGGTATGTGGTTTAATCACAACAAAATACAGGTCAAGTTCGAATATGGGGTCGGTCTGAACAATTTTTGCCTGAATTATGGCCCCTGTTGGACTTAGAATTCGTCAAATATTTGGTTTCCGGATGATAACTTTAGTATTTGTTTTCCGATCGGCTCCAAACTTGGTATGTGGTTTAATCAAAACAAAATACAGGTCAAGTTCGAATATGGGGTCGGTCTGAACAATTTTTGCCTGAATTATGGCCCCTGTTGGACTTAGAATTCTTCGTCAAATATTTGGTTTCCGGATGATAACTTTAGTATTTGTTTTTCGATTGGCTTCAAACTTGTTAGTCTTTTTCTCAAATGACTGAAAAATTTAGTCATTTCACAAAATCACTGATTTCAAAGTCTGACCGTAACATATATATATATGCCAGTATAAATTTCTCGCACTCTAAAAAAATTGCAAATGTGTTAAAATGGTACAATTTGAACAGTTCACGGGCGCATGATGCAATGCCCAGCGGTGCTCTTGTTTTTTTTTTTACTATTTTTTGCATTTTTTTCTCTACAGCGCTGATTTTTGGGCCTCGCATGCCTTCGTACTTATACAAGTTACAGCTTTTGAATTCAACGCAACGTTTTTTCTGGTAATTTAAAATTGTGCATAGCGTCATTACTCTTTGGTAGTTTTATCCACGATGTGAGCGGTGCTACTAAATTTACTATCTTTTGTCTTAATTTATTTTTTTCAACTTCTTTTTTAAGATCACTTTTTCGAAATTTCGAGAAAAAAATTATGTAAATATGTTCCGCGGTAATTCTCAACTGCTATGGTCAAACTTCATCTTCCGAAGTCAACTAATTAAACATTAAATAGGGTCGGAGTGTTATGAGAGTTTGGTATTTTGTAAAGCCCATAAAATGAAAACACGGTATTTTTTAGCTTTTCCCCAAATTGTCGGCATTTTTTGCGTTTCTATGTTATAGAGTTCCATTCACTCCCTCCACCCGTCACTGGAAGAAGCCCTGATACTATTACAGTCCCATTCCTAATATCCTACTATGTTACTTGGTGGTCAAGTCTCTGTATATATCCACAAGCTGAACTGACCTCCTTTCTCTGATATTGTTTGTACCCACATGTACCACCACCACCACCACCACTGTCCCTGAACCCTTAACAATACCATCCACTCTAAACCCTAATATCCTCTACCTTGGTCCTCTGAAAAAACAAAGTAGTTCGGTTCAGACAATTTTAGCCCCAAATTGTTCACGCTACACTCAATCCTTGCCATACCACTCTCTACTTTCCTATCACCTACCCGCCTCGCCTTTCCTCTTGCTGATACCCTTCATCTTCATCCTCGCCCCCTCCCGCCACTCCGAACACCGTTTGGTCTTCATATATTTATCTCTACCCAGCCTTCTCGAATCCCCCCTTCCATCTCTATTCTGTGGACCTCCCTGTTAACTACCCCTCGTCCTCGACATCAAACGTGCTTTTCTTACCACCCGTCCCTTTCTTTAAGCTGCTAACCACTTTCCATCACCATCAAATGCTACCTTCGTTGGGGTAAACCCTAGCATACCCGCCTTATCTAACTTCCCCTTCAATTGCTTCATCAAGTTCATCTCCCCCTCGAATTTTACACACGTCTCCAACAACCTCAGAATCTCCTGGCAATTCGCGCAAACCCTCAGCCAATCCATTCCACCGCCATCCTGGTAAACCGTTCCACGCTGCCTACACGCCTCTTGCTCAGCGCTAAACCCCCCACCGCACCAGTACACCCCGGGTCCCCGACTGATTCCAACCACCTCCTCCGTCTGCACCCCAAAACGAACCATATTTACATCCGCCTCAACATACTTACATGCCATTTCTCCTCAACTCAGTTTAATAGTTTTCAACACGGTGGCAAAAGAAAGTAAACGACTGGAATATTCGCAACAACAAACAAAAACCGGCACCGATACACGAAAAAGGGCGACAAAATTAAGTTTTCAAAAGATACAACCAACCCAATTTAATCTAACCCACCAACATCTACCTAAATGCTCACCTTGAACAAACTACACACAATATATAAACAAAAAGCTACAAAAAAAAAATCGAGACATCGACGCCGTAGCTGCGACGGGTGGTGCAATCTCACAAAGTTCTAAGTTCATCAAGGGCCATAACTCCATGAAAAATATTTGGAACAACACATGCATTGAACAGTGGCTAGACATCAATAACATACACTTACATGCCAAATATAAAGTCATTCCGTCAAGTATTTCAAAAGTTATTGAGTTCTGAAACTCGTTGGTCACAGACAGACCGACCGACCGACCGACAGACCGACCGACCGACCGACCGACAGACCAACATTGCCACTTATAGAGCTACTAGTCGCAGCTAAAAACAATATAAATCTAAAAAAATAACTTATTTTCAATCTCTGTGTTCGAAGAAAGCTTGTTGTGGTGAACACCAGTAGTATATAAGGTACCCGATCGTGCCTGATTACCCGGAGCTTTGGGGGAGCAACTAGTGTTAAATTCCCATAGAAACCGGAGCCGTTTGGGGGAGCAGACATGAGACGTGTTTTTCGCGCCATGCAGCTAGATCCACCAAATGGTGTACGCACTACATATATAGTATTCTATGGCATGTACAGTGATATACGTACGCATGGGGATATAGGTATATGTTATAGGTAAGTCGTTGAAAGATGATGTGAAAGTTGGGTTTTATTGAAAGTTTTCCCTGCAAAACGGTTGACGTTGCTATTGACGTCGTGACATCATGATGCGTACGAGACATCATAGAGACGTTGACCACTGTTGTTGTCCATTATAGAATCGGACATAACGTTATTCGGGTCAGGGTATGGCGGACTTCTCGTATGGGATGGCGGTGATATGGTAGTAGCGGAATACATCCATATAGGTATACTATTAGCCCTTGGGTCTTCATATTATGCTATGTCTGGTACAGCTAGGTCAAGCAGTATTGTGGGCATGGGAGTCATGTATGGTCGGCCAGTGCGGTATTGTCATTGGTGGTTTAGATTGGCAGTATAGGATGAATGGTCTGTTGGGTTATCACCTCCTTAGTACCATTAACCTATCGAATCATTTATAGTATCTAATGGCTGGTATTGGTAGTTTAGTGTTAGGCCAGGCAGTATTATACTAGGTTGTTTAGAACGGGTGGCATAGGATGCATTGTATATACACCTATAGGCCCCTGTTAGTGCTTGGTACTATTAACCAACCGATTGCTTTGTATTATTCCATGATTGGTATATGTAGTACGCTATAGCAGGTCAAGTGGGGTTTTGGAGTGGGGATGGGGGTAATGATTGGCAGTATAGAACAGCAGTATAGTATGGATGATATATACCTCTGTGGGCCCTTGCCGGTCCCATGTTAGCCCATTAGCCCCTTAGTACTATTAACCTACCGAATCCTTTGTATTATCCTATGACTAATATAGGTAGTATGCAATGCTAGGCCAAGAGGTACTGTGGGTAAGGGTAATGCCCGATGTAAAAACACGGAATCCATATTTTATGGACTTGGCTAGGAATCTCAATTACGAAATGCCTTATATGTATACAGTGGAAATCTGATTCAACCTTGATCAATGTTATAGTCGAGACTAAGATAGGTATAGCTAGGAAGTAATGGATGAGATATGGGGCAGAATAACAGAAGTACACAGATGTAAGGTTTCTACAACAGGTATCCTCCAACAATACCAGACCATAGGTATCCTAAGATAAGTATCCTATAAAAGGTATCCTCGATAGGTATCCTCGAATAATACAATACCAGGCCATAGGTATCCTCAAATACCCGTATGTACCATGTGATAGGGCATATTGTGTCACATTGTGCTTTTTCACATAAGCACATATGACAAAAAAAGGGATTCTCTAGTAGATATCCTCGAATAATACAATACCAGGCCAAAGGTATCCTCAAATACCCGTATGTGCCTATGTGATAGGGCACATTGTGTCACATTGTGCTTTTTCACATAAGCACATATCGGCACATAAAGCATGTACCTTTGTGCTAGGTCACATTGTGTCACATTGTGCTTTTTCACATAAGCACATATGACAAAAAAGGGATTCCATAGCCACAGGTGTTTTCAAAATTATGGGATTCCATGGGATATGGCGATTGGATATAGGCTTTTGTTATACACAAGGGAGATAACCCTACAAACAGATTATGGGAAATCAAGCAATCTGATTGGTTAGTTATATAAATGAAACAACAAGAGTACTTGGAATAGGGTCAGAACTAACAAGAATAGACCAGAAGTTGCTAAATATAGCAATAATAAGGTAAACTGTTCCAGTTAATAGGCTCTTCTACGCTACTGGAGTATACTCTAGAATAAAGGAACATGGCCAGGTAGACGTAAACTATTGCATATATAGATAGAAGCAGAGAATTCTGGGTAAATTGTCCTATAGCACTACGTGCTATTCTTAATACGGGAAAAACGTCATGGTATAGGGATCCAAAATTACAATTTATGGGAAAGTGCCTAGGCACACAGATTAGAGATGGGCTTCAGTAGTATGTCATGTTCCTTTGAGGGAATAGTTGGGGGATCTCATCGGGGGATCTCATGTGACGTCATAGTCACGTGGCGTAGTGGCGCCATGTTGTGTTGTCATGGTAACCCGCGTGAGCGGCCATCTTGTGACGTCATCTCCATAGTGATACGTGATGTGAGTGCGCATGCGCAGCGCGTGTTGTTAGGGTGATACGTGTTTCCGTCGTCCATTTTGTATACTGGAGGCCGCCATCTTGGTTTCTATGGTAGCACGTGATTGCTATGTTACCCAGTTGTTCTGCAATAGGACGGGGTATGTTCGGAGGGTGTGTTCCTTTGTAGAAGAGTAAATCTAATTACCACAAACAACCCGACAATCTCTCCAAATCACCAAAATCCACCCGAAATCACTGAAATTGACTTTATTTCCCCATTTTATCGGTTTAGCACGTAGTGCTATAGTACCAAGGGGTCCCCTGTACCTCAAACATACGAGACATACTACTCAAGCCCATCTCTAATCTGTGTGCCTAGGCACTTTCCCATAAATTGTAATTTTGGATCCCTATACCATGACGTTTTTCCCCCATTAAGAATAGCACGTAGTGCTATAGGACAATTTACCCAGAATTCTCTGCTTCTATCTATATATGCAATAGTTTACGTCTACCTGGCCATGTTTCTTTATTATAGAGTATACTCCAGTAGCGTAGAATAGCCTATTAACTGGAACAGTTTACCTTATTATTGCTATATTTAGCAATTTCTGGTCTATTCTTGTTAGTTCTGACCCTATTCCAAGTACTCTTGTTGTTTCATTTATATAACTAACCAATCAGATTGCTTGATTTCCCATAATCTGTTTGTAGGGTTATCTCCCTTGTGTATAACAAAAGCCTATATCCAATCGCCATATCCCATGGAATCCCATAATTTTGAAAACACCTGTGGCTATGGAATCCCTTTTTTGTCATATGTGAAAAAGCACAATGTGACACAATGTGACCTAGCACAAAGGCACATGCTTTATGTGCCGATATGTGCTTATGTGAAAAAGCACAATGTGACACAATGTGCCCTATCACATAGGCACATACGGGTATTTGAGGATACCTTTGGCCTGGTATTGTATTATTCGAGGATATCTACTAGAGAATCCCTTTTTTGTCAAATGTGCTTATGTGAAAAAGCACAATGTGACACAATATGCCCTATCACATAGGTACATACGGGTATTTGAGGATACCTATGGCCTGATATTGTATTATTCGAGGATACCTATCGAGGATACCTTTTATAGGATACTTATCTTAGGATACCTATGGTCTGGTATTGTTGGAGGATACCTGTTGTAGAAACCTTACATCTGTGTACTTCTGTTATTCTGCCCCATATCTCATCCATTACTTCCTAGCTATACCTATCTTAGTCTCGACTATAACATTGATCAAGGTTGAATCAGATTTCCCCTGTATACATATAAGGCATTTCGTAATTGAGATTCCTACCCGAGTCCATAAAATATGGATTCCGTGTTTTTACATCGGGCATTACCCTTACCTACAGTACCTCTTGGCCTAGCATTGCATACTACCTATATTAGTCATAGGATAATACAAAGGATTCGGTAGGTTAATAGTACTAAGGGGCTAATGGGCTAACATGGGACCTGCAAGGGTCCACAGAGGTATATATCATCCATACTATACTGCTGTTCTATACTGCCAGGCATTACCCCCATCCCCACTCCAAAACCCCACTTGACCTGCTATAGCGTACTACATATACCAATCATGGAATAATACAAAGCAATCGGTTGGTTAATAGTACCAAGCACTAACAGGGGCCTATAGGTGTATATACAATGCATCCTATGCCACCCGTTCTAAACAACCTAGTATAATACTGCCTGACCTAACTCTAAACTACCAATACCAGCCATTAGATACTATAAATGATTCGATAGGTTAATAGTACTAAGGAGGTGATAACCCAACAGACCATTCATCCTATACTGCCAATCTAAACCACCAATGACAATACCGCACTGGCCGACCATACATGACTCCCATGCCCACAATACTGCTTGACCTAGCTGTACCAGACATAGCATAATATGAAGACCCAAGGGCTAATAGTATACCTACATGGATGTATTCCGCTACTACCATATCACCGCCATCCCATACGAGAAGTCCGCCATACCCTGACCCGAATAACGTTATGTCCGATTCTATAATGGACAACAACAGTGGTCAACGTCTCTATGATGTCTCGTACGCATCATGATGTCACGACGTCAATAGCAACGTCAACCGTTTTGCAGGGAAAACTTTCAATAAAACCCAACTTTCACATCATCTTTCAACGACTTACCTATAACATATACCTATATCCCCATGCGTACGTATATCACTGTACATGCCATAGAATACTATATATGTAGTGCGTACACCATTTGGTGGATCTAGCTGCATGGCGCGAAAAACACGTCTCATGTCTGCTCCCCCAAACGGCTCCGGTTCCTATGGGAATTTAACACTAGTTGCTCCCCCAAAGCTCCGGGTAATCAGGCACGATCGGGTACCTTATATACTACTAACACCATTCAAACTCGGGTCGTTCACATCTCAATCGAATGCTATTTTCCTGAGTCGAAATTGAAATTGAACACGCCCCTCTCTTCACTGTGAAAATGCACATTTTTGGGTCCATATTTAACAAACTTTCCCCAATGTTAAATGCGCAGCCAAACTTGTGTATTTTCTCGATTTTAATGTCCCTTGTAGAGACAAACAAACTAGAGAATCTAGTTTTTGAATTTAGGGGGCGTTACGGTTTATTAACGACCCAAGAGGAATGAATAACAGTCCGAGGGCTTATTGGCGGCCCATGACGAAGTCAGGGGCCGTTAATAAGCCCGAGGGCTGTTATTCTGTGTTTGAGGGCTGTTCATAAACCGGGACTTCCGACAAAATCATGTCATTATCATGATCGGGAGCGGACGGCGGACCGTTAATGATTTTTTTTTTCATTAACGGCCCGTCGCCCGCCTCCGGTTACATGACGCCATGAATTACTAAGTTTTACCGCCCGATAAAATGAGTTAATATACTAAGGAACTCCCACTAAAGTGGTAATAATTAAAAATAAAGAATCTATGCACCATCGTTCTGTCTGTCTGTCTGTCTGTCTGTCTGTCTGTCTGTCTGTCTGTCTGTCTGTCTGTCTGTCTGTCTGTCTGTCTGTCTGTCTGTCTGTCTGTCTGTCTGTCTGTCTGTCTGTCTGTCTGTCTGTCTGTCTGTCTGTCTGTCTGTCTGTCTGTCTGTCTGTCTGTCTGTCTGTCTGTCTGTCTGTCTGTCTGTCTGTCTGTTTCTTTCTTGGGGTGGGAAGAGCGGCATGTGTCAGATTACTACATCCCTGTAAGTAGCAGACAAACAATCAGAAATGCTAAGCGAACGGCTCAATGAGACATTTCAACAAGCAAACTTTCCCTAATCCAACGTGCACCTTTGGTGATGTTCGTTTTTGTGCCGGATTAGTTTGTGTCCTTTATACTCTTAAGGGGTCGCTTGAATACGATTGGTCGATCATAATCGATTATTTCGGGCGAGTAATCGAGTATGAAATCAATAATCGTGCCCCCTTCCCCACACCCTCCCCACACCCTCCCCATTTCTTGTGCCATATCACCTACAGACGGGGAACAAACTTGGTTGCTTTTCGCCAATGAACTAAACCGACATTCGGTCCTGTCTGTGTCTTTTGCTTCAACCCTGTTAAAGCCTAAAGGTTAGGCTTCGAGTTGTAAGATGGTTGAAGTAGAAGACTCAGGTTGAACTTCTATCAAACCGTTTCAGGACCTAACATTTATGGGTTATCATTGTCTAGAACTCCTGCTGCGTGCACCAGTTCTCAGTTCTTGAATAAATTAAAATTTGAGAGTACTGGTATCTCCTTGTGAGTGTAACCAATTCATATTACATGTTAAAATTAAAGTGTCAATGACACTGTAGCTCAACTTGAACTTGATAAGTTATAAGTGAAATGGCAAAATTGAAGATCATTGGTTCCAATGTTAATTGGTGAAACTGCAACATAACAGCATTGTGTGTGCACAACGTCAAAGCAATCATTGCATTTTTAATGTAAACTGTAAGGCTGGCTAAAGGAAAAATATTGGTAGACAAATGCAGTACGTTTAAAGGGCATTGTAAACAGCAACTTTTTTCGGAGAAATGAATGCTAAACGATTGCTTTTATCTAGAGGTCTCGCCTAATGACCACACCAAGTTTTAAAACAATCCTATGATAAATACGCCCTGGAAGCCATGTCGAAGAATGTTGATGCACAAATGCACTTAAATCAAAGGTCGTTGCTAATAACAACAGTTTTTGACGGAAATGAAAAGAAAATCGATAGCTCATATCTAGGTCACCCTGCTGAATAAGCATACCAAGTTTCAAAACAACCCGATAATGACTTTCTCTGAGGTGTGCCAAAGAAAAATGTTACTGCATGAATGAACTAAGTTTGAAGGTCGTTGCTAGCGGCAATGTTTGGTTTTTTTTTCTTCTCCTTTTTCACGGAAATTCAAGAGTGCATTCGGAGTGCAAGAGGGATAAGTTGCTGTACAAATGCACTAAGTTCAAAGGCTTGTACTAACAACAACAGTTTTGATGGAAAAAATCAATAGCTCCCATTGAGAGGTCACCCCGAACACGCATACCAAGTTTCAATCCAATGTTAAATGAGACCTGTACAATGTGCCAAAGGAAATTGACGACGTACAAAACAAATACGTTAAACATCGTTACTAGCAGCAACGTTTCTCAACAGAAATGAAAGAAAATCAATAGTTCCCATTTTTAGATCCCCCCCCCCCCCCCCCAAACAAGCATACCAAGTATCGAAGCAATCCATTCATGAATGCACCCTGCTGGGCGTGCCAAAGGAAAATTTGATGCACAAATCCACAAAATTCAAAGTTCGACGTTTCTTGTTGGAAAGGAAAGAAAATCAATAGCTCCCATCTAAAGGTCACCACTAACACACATACCAAGTTTCAAAGTGATCTGATGAATGCGACCTGTGCAGTGTGCCAAAGGAAATTGTTGACGTACAAAATGCATAAGTTGAACGTCGTTGCTAATGGCAACGTTTCTTGGCAGAAATGAAAGAAAGTCGCATTCAGAGGCCACCCGAAATCAGCATAACAAGTTTCAAGGCAAACCATTCATAAATGTGCCCTATAGGGCGTGCCAAAGGAATATATTGATGCACAAATGCACTAAGTTCAAAGGTCGTTTCTAACGGCAACGAATTTTGACAGAAATGGACGAAAATCGACAGATTCCATCTGGAGGGCAACACAAACATGCATACCAAATTTCAAAATGATCCAATCATAAATGTGCCCTGTATGGCGTGCCAAAGGGAAATATTGATGAATAACTACGCTAAGTTCAAAGATCGATGCCAACTGCAACACTTTTTTACGGAAATGGACGAAAATCAATAGCTCCCGTCTAGAGTTCACCCCAAACAAGCATACCATGTTTCAAAGCGATCCACCCATAAATGTGTCCTATAGGGCGTGCCAAAGGAATATATTGATATTTAACTAAACTAAGTTCAAAGGTTGTTGCCAGCGTCAACGGTTCTTGACGGAAATGGTAGAAAATCAAAAGCTCCATTCTAGAGGTCACTCGAAACAAGCATACCAACTTTCAAAACGATCCGATCATAAATGTGCCATGTAGGGCGTGCCAAAGGAATTTAGTGTTGCTTAACTAAGTTCAAAGGTCGTTGCCAACGGCAACTTTTCTTGACGAAAATGGAAGAAAATCGACAGATCCCATCTGGAGGGCAACACAAACATGCATAGCCAAATTTCAAAATGATCCGATCATAAATGTGCCCTGTAGGGCGTGCCAAAGGGAAGTTGACGAATAACTGCGCTAAGTTCAAAGGTCGATGCCAACGGGAACGCTTTTTTCACTGAAATGGACGAAAATCGACAGATTCCATCTAGAGGTCACCATAAACAAGCATACCATGTTTCAAAGCGATCCGATCATAAATGTGCCCTGTAGGGCGTTCTAAAGGAATTTATTGATGCATAACTAAATTAGGTTCAAAGATCGTTGCTAACAGCAACGTTTTTTGACAGAAATGGTAGAAAATCAAAAGCTCCCATCTAGAGGTCACTCGAAACAAGCATACCAACTTTCAAAACGATCCGATCATAAATGTGCCATGTAGGGCGTGCCAAAGTAATTTTTTATGCTTAACGTTTGATGTTTAAAGGTCGTTGCCAACGGCAACTTTTCTTGACGAAAAATGGAAGAAAATAGATAGCTCCAATTTAAAGGTTACCCCAAACAAGCATTCCAAGTTTCAAAGCGATCCGATCATAAATGGGGCCTGTGCTGTGTGCCAAAAGAAATTGTGGATGCAAGTACATGTACCTTCGTACGCCGACGGACGCCAAGTAACAGCAATTGCTCAGCTTGACTTCGTCAAGTTGTCAATGAGGCCCTCGTTCCAAATTTGGTGAGTTTCGAGGTCCACATGTACACGAAGAACACATATGCCAACAAACAAGCTTTTGGTGATCTTGTGGATGGACGTTAACGTACCTCGGCAGAGGTATCTTATGGTGGAGCAATGAATATGAAGAATTCTTTAGGCCTTTCAGAATCTTTGATGAGAATCAAATTAACATTTTGAGAGAATTAGAGTTGATTCTCATTGCTTGCCTTGCGAGAATCGATTCTGATCCTTGTATGGTTTTTAAGCCGCGTTTCCTGCACACTAAAAAGAAAACAACAGACAAGAAGATATATAGAATATACCCATAGTAGCTTGGTATACCAAATGTTCACCACGAGTTTTGAAGTGGTGTTAACCGAGAGCCTTTTTGTATTGATTGATTCTTTTATTTTGCAATATACAATAACATAGAAATTTACAAAAAGTGTACAAAATAATAGAAATTATGAGTATACTGCAGGGAGATGGCATAGTTTTTTAGACTGTCTACCTGTCATCCCCCACTTAATCTGAATAATCAGCTCACAATAAACATAGCTGGACGTATTTACAGCATTTCCAGAAAGGAAAGACATTGCCCATGGTAGAGTTGTAGGTTTTTAAATTTCTTGTTCGGTTTCGGTTTTGGTTTTTCAGGTGGAGTAAAACCGCGGTTCGGTTCGGTTTTCGGTTTGTTCATGAGGCCAAGTAAAATTCAATAAAACTCATTCTTATGTCCGGAGTCATAACTGAATGGTACTGAAATTGAGTGAAACTCGATTAATGCCCTAAATAAGCTATAATACATGAAGAATCGGGAATATAATAATTACCTAAATATACAGAACTTTTATTGTGCTTGGCCATTTTTCGAGGTCTGACACCTACACGCAACTTGAGGAAAGCTGCAAACACAACTAAACTGAAATGTCGGAAATTCACAGAATGCAGCCTTCCCAGAGTAGTGAGAGTACCCAGACACTGCCATTGGCAGTGTCTGGGTACTCTCACTACTCTGGAATAGCTACATTCTGTGAATTTCTGCAGCAAGAGAGTATTTAATAAAAAACGAAAAACCTTAGATTACGGGATGTCGACGGTTTCGATTTCGTTTTTTTTTTTTAAAATAAAAACCTCGGTTCGGTTTCGGTTAACCTACAGCTCTAGCCCATGGTCCAGGTCTAAACATATACAATGCAGTGGGACTCATGTTGAAACATTAGATCCAAGGAGCAAATCCTTATTCCACGTGGACCTTATTTATTTATACTGATCTGTTCTGTTCTGAATTTCCTGTGTACCTTCTAGCACATGTAGGCAAGTCAGTACAAAAACAATTTCTGGGTGGGTTTCTTTTACACAATCTGAGCATTTAGAGTTATTGCAATGGACATCCTCGAGGTAGTGTCCGAGAATATTATCGATAAGATGTTATCATGTCAACACCACCTCACCACGAGTGGTGAACATTTGGTCCAACAAGCTACTTTAGGTATATGTTATTTATACCATGATCGTCAGATTATCAAGAGTCGCTATTATTTTTGCTCGATTTTACTGAGCACCAGATGTTCATACGAGCGAATCTGTTTTTGTTTACATGAGCATCGGTGAGCGGTACTTCCGCTGTTAATTTTATCGCCGAAACGAAAAGAAAAAAAGAAACAGCCTTTTTCTTTTTAATAACATAATAACATACTATTTCGAGTTATGCATGCTTTATTAACATGAGACAATGCATGTTTGTTAATGTTTGGCATCTTATGAGGTAAACCCATTTAAAAACGTAATAAATAATTGCCACTTCCATTTTACTCTTCGCGAGGCGACGTGCGATAAATATAGACAAGTTTGCATTCAGGTCGACGTCACCAAAGGTCAAAGGGAATGTAGTTCTACTGTAGGTGTAACTTTTTACTATTGAAGTCCCATTGCTGGCGTGTTCATCGCGGTTGGTGTATAAAGCTAAAATTTATGTCATGGGCTTTTCATATATAGTAGAATATGTAATCATGGTATAAATTAGCGTTCTGACTGACATTCGATTATAATGTTTGGGGTGACAGTGACACGAAAGGTCGACCCCAGCCCTTTCTAACTTATTGTGTATATACCAGTCCGCCCTTCACCACTGCACCCTACCCACCACCCACCCCACCCCCTTCTGCAGCACTTTTAACATCTTCCTCACACTCTACAAGATCTGAGAATCAATGAGATGACATTGCTGTGCTGTGAATCATTTTTTTTTAAATTTGTTCCACAGACCGAACCACAGAATGGCCCAATGCGTTCCGGATATCTGTACCCACATCCTCCTTTTACTGAGCTCATGCTGCCTCTGTCAATAATGCACGCAGTTTGTGCATATTTAAATAACAGATGTAAATGGTTACACCAAACAGTATTTTAGTTCACTGTTTTATTATAGATGTCCCTGATGCCTCTGTACTCTCGTCATGTTCGACACCAAGAAAAATGATCCGCTGCCCTCTTGTGCTTCTGAAGCTAGTGCCACATACCACCGCTTATCGCATTGCGTTTGTCACATCCGTTTATCGGATGCGCTGAATGGACAGCAACTATGCGGAACATGTGACACAAACATGCGTCAAAAACGGCTGAAGCGTCCTTTTGCCGTCATGAGTTCCTCGAGTGAAGATGACTTACTTAAGCTAGGGACACATACCACCGTTTATCGCATTGCGTTTGTCGGATCCGTTTATCGGATGCGTTGAATGGACGGTAACCATGCGGCAACATCTGACACATACAAGTGTCAAAAACGGCTGATGAGACAAATCCTTTTGCCGTCATGAGCTCATCGAGTGAATATGATCTACTTATTGTCCTTCTTGCTTACAATATCATAAAGAATAGGAAGAGAAGAAGATACTGGGAGCTTTCTATCTTAGAAAAGAGGGGGCATTTGCGAACTTAGTAATGAGAGATCTGTATGAAATCGTCTTCAAATATTTTTTAATTGCCTTCCATGCATTCAAACATTTTTTTGTATCGTGATACAATATGTGCCATGTGTTGTATAGATAGGGCCTCTTCCTCACCTTCTCAATTAGGTCCCCAACCTGTTCAGTTGATAAGTTCGTGTGAGCACGCGGCATGGTTGTAGTGAGGGCTTCCCCGATTTTACGTCACAAAATGGAATTTCACCTGCGTTTTTTATTTTTCAGTTGGAAACTTTAAGAACTCAGGTCACCTAAACAATAACTTTTAAAGAATCTACTAGGGTTTCTAGCCGACTCAATGGGAGCTTGGCATTACCGAGGCAGGCCTAAGCCAAGCCTACTAATAGGCTAACGTAACAGTAGGAAAATTCGTTTTTATTTCGCAAATGCATCTTGTTCCTTCCTCTTTTCTTTACGATGGGATGGCCCCTGTATCTTCTTTTCTTCCTCTTCCCGACCATATTGTAATCAAGAAAGAGCATAAAGCTAGGGACACATACCACCGTTTATCGCATCCGTTGAACGCATCCGATCACCGCGTCCGTCAAAACGGTTTCGGACAATATGGTTTCAGTTGCGCATGGCACATACCTCCGGCAAAGATTATCGGTTGCGTTCACCGTATCCGTTGATCGCAGTTTTCGAACACTGCTCGATTTTTGCGATGAACGGTTCCGGTAAACGCAGATGAAATTCCATTTTGTGACGTAAAATCAGGGAAGCCCTCACTACAACCATGCCGCGCGCTTACACGAACTTGTCAAATGAACAGGTTGGGTACCTCACTGAGGAGGTGAGGAAGCGGCCCTATCTGTACAACACACAGCATATATCCTATCACGATACGGACAAGTGTCTGAATGCATGGAAGGCAATTAAAAAATTGCTGAAGACGGAATTGAGCGGTAAGTTAAATATTTATTATTGAGCCACGATTGCGCAATCAATTTTGATAGTTATTTAACCCATGACTAACCACTACAACCTTCTCTTCCTCTTCTTGATCATATTTTAAGCAAGAAGGACAATAAGTAAATCATCTTCACTCGATGAGCTCACGACGGCAAAATGATGTTTCTCATCAGCTCTTTTTGACGCCTGTATGTGTCAGATGTTGCCGCATGGTTGCCGTTCGTTCAACGCATCCAATGCGATAAACGGTGGTATGTGTCTCTAGCTTTCGAAAACTGGGATCAACAGATCCGATGAACGCAATCGATAACCGTTGTCGAAGGTATGTCATGCGTAATGGTTAACTAGATTGTCCAAAACCGCTTTGACGGATACGGTGACCGGATGCGTTAAACGGGTGCGATAAACGGTGGTATGTGTCACCAGTTTTACCCGTCGTCCTAGATAGAACTTAGTTCGTGTTCTCCGGCTGTATAATGCTTGGCAAAGGGAACTCACTTGTCAAACGCTGATGGTCGATTTATAAGTTGGTCATCTGAGTACATTAAACAGAAACTAGGGTGAGAATATATAGTTTGAACACTGACCTGAAGAAAGATGACCGACTGTTTACTTAACTCATCACACACACTATTGTGTTGGTAGTATAAACAGGGAATACATTGTGTTCTCGAAGCGGGTGTGGTTGTCTTATAATCAGTTCACACCTTTGGATTTACCTGTAATAACAGGTACGATTGATTAACATGGGTTAGCACGTTGTATTTAATTTGATGGTTCCGGGGCGGAGAATGTACGGTACTTTACAAAATCAACCACCGCGCAGTGAATCACATTATTGTCTGGTGGTTACTGAGGCTTTAATGAAATAGTTTTGTCCGGAGAATGGACTTTCACTAATCATCGACCACGTGCGATTGATGCAGAGATGATGATACCTGAGAAGGACGGGTGTGTACTTCACATCCCCCCACCCATCCAGAGCGTCGTGATGATCGATTGAGGGTGTAATCCGATTTGTTCCGAATATGGTGAGGAAATTAAAAAATTGATGACTGATATTCAAGCAAAACAGTCCTTGAATGAATGAGGATATCTTAGGAGGATAAGTATTAGAGGGTGCCTTTTAGAGGATACCGCTTGGAGGTGTTTTTTGGAGGATAGCTTTTATTGGATAGTTGTGGCTCCTGCACGGTTTCAAGTTTCAAGACCATCCCATGACCTTCATAGGTCCAGTACCAAAACTGCTGACTTATCCATAGTACCATCATCTCTTCTAGGATTAGCTCCCACTGCATTCACCATTACTATAGTCCTCTGCCACCCTTGCGGCCTTGGACGATTACTGCTGATTTGTAGCACTATTACGGGCTTGCTAGTTATCTCGAATCAAGACCTCTACCCTTGACCAAGCTTTGAATGCCTATAACACCATTCATAGTCTACTGCGATACTATAATCCACGAATACACCACACAACCAAATGGCCTAGCATTTTGAACTACCCATGTGATAGTACAAACCATTAGGTGGTTTTCTAGTACTAAGGGGTAACCTATGGGATACAGATCATACATTCCATGCCACCGTTCTAAACTGCCCAGGATTACCTCGCAGTACCACATAGTCTAGCATTACGCACTACATATACCAACCCCCAATGCTAAACTTCATTCAGTGGGTTGTTGTGAAACATACCTCGTCGAGACAGTGGGTTAATCATTATAACTAAGTAATTAGTCACAGAATTGAACCTTTGATATTTTTGTAGTCTTATGACGTACGAAATCAAACAGCGCCTTGATACTTTTGTACGTCTTATGGCGTACGAAATCAAACAGCGCCGTGATACTTTGTGGTCATTTGTTTTGTTATTATTTTTCGATTTTTTAAAGTTTTAACCTCAATTCCTATTTTCTCCCGAATAGTGCTCAGTGACAATCGTCGAGACAAATGTTATCGCAGCTTAAAATACTAATATAATCCTGCTGTCAAGACATCTTAACTAGTTAAGTGCAAGAAGCCACCATCAGGGCTTTCAAAAAAATGAGGATACCAGAGCAAAAGCCAACACTTCCCTTGCTTATATTTCATATTCAGTCAAACACAAATAATATTTTGTTTATATAAATTTGGTTTATCACAAATTATTGGAGAGTGCCCTCAACCAAATAATCACAAATGTGAAAAAGATCTTATTTGTACTTTCCGATATCACATTTTGAAAAACGTTGAAGAACCTGAATTCCCAGTGACGTTTGAAAGTCAGAATAAAGTCTCAAAGGGTTAATTGGTGGCCATAGAAATAAATGGCAGTTCCAAGTGCTAATAAATTAAGTTGTAATCGATCCCCTTGTCAAATAGTATTTATTATTGCGAATGTTAGAAAATACATACAACCTGTCAAGTAATGTTTTGTAGCGTTGTTGACGTTATTAAAGGTCTTTGTTAGTTGTCAATCAACTATCTTGTTCCATTGTTTTAAAATAACAGTGACTTGCCTGGATGTCAACCAGGAAGTTAATGTTACAGGTAGGGTTGCACGGTATATCGATAAACCGATATATACCGGTATTCAAACCAATATCGATTGAATACCGGTGTAATTACAAAAATATCGGTTTATCGTCATTATTTATTTACCCACAATTTAATTTTCAAGATGTCTTGAGTTTTGAAACTGTAGCCCGAATGAATAATATTATTCCTTTATCCAAGGAATCGGCCGCTTGTGCCCTCGTAATATACAAATTCAGCAGTTGAAAAAATAAATTTAAAAAATTTCAACCAAACTATATCAAGTGACCCCTCATTGGAACGAGCTCCTTGAGCTCGTTCCAATGAGGGGTCACATGATATAGTTTTGTTGAAATCTTTGGGGAAAATCTGATAAACTAATTTTGAAAATAATAAATTTTGATATCGTCTGCGTTGGGTAAAGGTTTTTCGAACCGCATCATCAAGGCATGCTAATTCGATCCGGCTCTGATGCCTCAAGTCTCAATTGTGGTACTTGTGTTCATACATCTGAACAGTTTTCGATATACCGGTATACCGCGATATTTTTTTGAATACCGATACCGGTATTCAGTTTTGAATATCGTGCAGCCCTAGTTACAGGTTAAATATAGTCATGAGAATATTGATAATACGCAGCAACTGTTCTGACAGTATTTCTCGAACGGTCAAGGGGGAGACAATTTGTATTACCGTGAATGTCTTGAGGCACATTCTACAAGACATATCGCGTACTGGAGTACCTGGCTGCACGCTGAGACTCGGATTTTCAGTTGTCAATTGGGATGTGGACATTTAACCTCACAGGTGGTGAGGAATTTTAACGGGTCATAAATTGACAACGAGCTGTCAGAGATACAGTTATTACACGCCTGTTCTGGATAATCCCAATCTGCAGCAACACTACACCATGCCGAAAATGAAAATCGGTTCCGCACATATTTTTAAATAGAAGCGAAATTTCACTGGGATTTTCTACAAATCGTGCACCACAATTACAATTTGAATCGCCAGAGATAGCTAAAAATACTAACACGGGTTCTTCTCGCAAATTTGGTTGGCGATAAAATGTGTTGATAGTTCGTACCCTAATTTCTAACGTGTCCTATATGCCTAGAGGCACACAGAGCACATTGGAACTCGGGGAACGAGTTGTCATATGAATTGCTGAGTGTCCTGAGTCTTGCTTTTATATACGTGAAGGCGTGTAATAAACTCAAAACGACACACGCCTGTGAATGGGTTAATCAATATGGCATTTGCGCCATCGCGGAAGGATAAAACTCGAGGCCTACGGCCTCTCGGTTTATCCTTCCGCGCTGGCACTCGTGCCATATCGATTAACCCATTCACCCGCGTGTGTCGTTCTTTGTTCTCTGTATTACCTGTCAAACACTCATGACTAGGTACGTTTTGGTAACTTGAACACAACATGATGCTTTGTGAGGATGAGTAAGTGTTATCACGTTCGCTCTAACATTAACATCCTTCAGGTTGGAGTTTATTGAAACCTATGAATTAGTGTTGGTGTATAGGAACTGATCGGTGGAGGTACCTATTTGGTAGAGGGTGCCTCGTTGCTAATATTATTATTACTTATTGGTGTTTAAGGTCACATACTTATGCACAATGGCTAATCGTGACCGTGACAGTTTTACGGGTGGAGGAAGCCGGAGTACCCGGAGAGAACCACCGAGCAACGACGAGCAGCTGTCAGCTCTCCAACATCGTAACTCTGAACTCTGCACCGCAGCACAGGCAGGGTTAGATTGGTTGAAGACATGCGCACCATCGACGTGCAGTACGCTTCAGTACACAGCGTCATCGTGCCCCCATGTAGGCAATCGGGGTGAAGTGTCTTGCCCAAGGACACAACGCGGTTGCCGCAGCTGGGATTCGAACCGAGGACCTCTCGGCTTGCAGCCTGTACCTCTACCAACTGAGCCACCGCGCCCCCGCCTCGTTGCTAATGTCGTGTGATGCAGTAGTCAGCATGATCGTACAGTCTGCACAAGTTCAGTTACGTTCCTCGGTATATATAGCTGCACACAGCAAGCCGAGAAAGTCAGTTTCATCTCGTGCTCCAACGACAATCACCCAGTTCACCATCTGAAATATTTGGGGTTGCAGATCACTAACTGGTCCTCTTACCGCCACTCCAGTTTACCGAACTTTTACAGTTTCATTTATAACAAGTATTGGTAAAGTTTAAGAAGATTCGCAGAAATAAATTACATTCAGAGAAAAGATTTTAAAGAGTGTTGTGGTTTCACATTATTTACTTGCATGTGTCAGGAACAGATATGGAAAGAGCTGTGTTGTTTTTACTGTTACGAGCTAGGCTCTTCAATTGAAAACCACAACACAGCAGTAAAGTGGGTGAGACACGTGCCCATGCCAGTACATATGCGACTCAAGTGATTGAGGTTTACAACAATCAACCGGCTTTCGTCTCGAATGGGGAATGCAGATTACTTCATCAAATCTCTGTGTCACTTGTTAAGAGCTGATGGCCATGTAGTTCATAAATGTAACGTAGTTCATACCTGTCATAGGGCTGTCACGATTTTTTAATTTAGGAATCGATTAATCGTCGCAAATAATCGATGATAATCGATTGATCGTACCTAGATGACCCCCATCTCCTTCTCTTTGAAGTCGATAAAAATGAAGTTGAAGTCAGTTGATCT